>JAMALG010000014.1:0-405404 GCA_023628115.1 Naganishia sp. PT2105A-2 | reverse complement strand
CTTGGCGTCGGAGACCTTGATGAGGTTGATGTTGTGCTCGGCGCAAAGAGCCTCGATCAACTTGATGTACTCGGCTGGGAATCGGTTTTAGCGGGGGTGCGAATGCCAGAATGCGACACTTGCTCACCTTCAGTGCAGGTTTCGACCAAGACACACAAGTGGGCCTGTCGCTTGTCCAAAGCCTTGGCGCACTCTCGGAGACCTCGAGCGAGACCGTCGTGGATCAAGGCGTTCTGAGGAACAGGTCAGCACTGACAACAGCATCGCTTTCACACGAATGCTCACCTTCAGGACTTCCTGAAGAGCGTCCTCGACGGACATCTGACCGCTCTTGGAAGCGTCAGCGACTTCAACATCCTCGACAACCTCGGGGGCAACGGATCCGGCCTCAGAACCAGCGTCAGACATCTGCAACGGGATCGATTTCAGCCCAATCCTTCCAATTCTTCCTTCCGGATGCGTACTGTGTAGGTCTTCTTCCGCGCTGTACGAGGACGGACGTCAGTCTCGACTCTTCTTCGCGACCAGGGCGAGCTGACTTACGTGTTTTTTAATAAGAGAAAAAAACGGGGGAAAGAAAAACTGTCACATTGTCGGGTCGTCAGTGCCAGTTCGTGCCCTACAATCGCCATAACGCACTCTTTGGGATGAGAGACGGCCTCATGGCATTGCAAGATCAACGTTCAGGAAGTCTTCTGAAGTCTGTCGGGAACTGACCACCGATCGCCGATTGCACGCAGAGGGACTCGGCTGCCGGATGCGCTTAAAAATTGCGCTTTTCTGAATGGTTTGATCTACACGTCAGTGCTTCGAGCTTGGAGGTGTTTACGAGACTATTTTACGAGGTATTTGCGCCTTCCAGTTGAAAGAGTTACTTTTCGGTATTTCGGCTGTTGTGAATGCCGGCGTTTAGAGCGCGAGAGTGTGAAAAGTGAAGTCCGTTTCGCCGTTTCCGTACTATACTTGCAACTTGGGCTTCATGCACGCATTCGAGGCATATATGAGTTGCAAGCTTAATGTAGCCTGGCCCTGCACGCCATAACAAACCTGTGTTCCCTGCCTGGACAGCATGATCACTCACGAAAGGGCCACCTTGAAAACACGAATAAGTCGATCGCTGTCGACTTCGCACGATATGGTGTGTTGTATGGGCCTCGTTCAACGCCAGATTACGTACAGTATGTCAGCTAGTATGTCGTTCAAGCGGCGGCGGAAGCTCCAGACAATAAGCACTCAGTTAGGCACTCGCCATGTACTTCCCGGGGCAACAGGTAATCATGCGAGTACTGCACCAGTCTTCAGACGGATCTGCTCAACCACAAGACATCAGCCTACAGAATGGTATGTCAGCAAGAAAGCTAGTAAGGGGCGACGAGTCTGGTATGGCACGGTCTTCGCATTCGACTTCTGGCTTGACAAGCTAGCGGATATGTATGCGGCAACGCATCAAAGCGGCATCAGCTGGTTGTAATCTTGGGGCCCGCTCTCGAGCAGCAGCCTTTTGAACTGTCCTGTCCTATTCCAACAGCCTTTTCTGTCTGCAGGTCTCCAAGCTGATTTCCAGCCTGCACTGCAGTTGGTCTGGTAGTGAGGGAGGCTGTGAGGGAGGCTGTGAGGGATAGCATGCTGAGTAGTTGGCTGAGTACCATGTTGGCCAAGGCTCAGGGATGCCGGTTGCTATAGCTATACATAAGATAGGCTTGTTACCCGGCTGCCTTACTCTGATTACAAGCTTTGCATTAGCTTCCTTAGCACTCGAGCAAAAACTGCTGAGCATTCATGGGCAGCGACGAGCTGACAAAAGACAGCAAGTGGAATATGGAAGTCCCGCTGTGTGATGTGCCTTATTACTGGATCGGGAAACAGCTTGGGAAACGAGACCGAGCGCGCGGAAGCTGCAGTGACGCGGCTCGCCACGAGTTTCGATCGCTCGCAAGCAACGACGCTTCGAAGCGTCGCCGCGCCCTCTGCCATTCCCCTTCCCCCTCCCTGGCTCGCTGCCCTCCCTGGCTCCTCCCCTATTCTGTCTCCACCTCTGGCTGCAGGACCGCGAGCTGGACGACGCTCGGCTCCTCCTCCCGCGTGAGGATCCTTTTCAGACTCTTCTCCACATGCGCTCGGGGCGTCACCGACCTGTCGTCCCCCATCCTTTCTCCACCTTCGGTCCTTCGGCCTGCGCAATTCCTCCTTTGTGGGTATCACCCGTAGTCGCTGCTCGCTACCGTTCCTCGTCCTTCGGCCCTACCGCTGATGCTAAAGTTGTCCTCTTGCCTTTCCTCCTTTGCAGCTCATCGTCAGGGCTAGTCACCATTGCTGTAGTACCGAGTTACTCTTCAAAGAACATCCATCTGTTCCCGACACCAACGTCGTTATCGGATCACCCTATCGCCTCGTGGCTCGCGGATCGTCCTCCTGGGGCTCAACTGCCGGTCCCATTTCCAGCTGGATCCTGCATCAACAAAGCGGCGGTTCCGGTGTCAACAAAGCCTAACAGTTGTAAGTCTCTCTTTCTAGCTTGACCCTGCAGACGATGAGAGCAAGTCCGCAGACCTCTATCGCTGCGCACTGTGCTGACCTCGCTCGCGTCACCTCGTCAAGTGCTAGACCCTTCTCCGCCGAAAACAACACGTAAGTACATTGGCTCTACACCCACTTCGTCCGCGTCATACACAGGCATTCTTCCTCTCGTAAAATGCTGATGTCAACATTCTCCACTTCGCCTCAATGTCAGTGAAATAAAGCCGACGCTCTCTCCGCTTCTTTTGCGTCGAACCAACATGAGCTCCTGGAACGTATGTCCAATGCGCTTTGCCTCCTCCCATTCCGTTGACACCTTCTTTCGCGTGCTTCAGGCTGCTCAGTACCAGCGTTCAACTTCCGGCGGCCATCCTGGCGCCGGTCACCATGGGCCCACGACCGCTGCAAGTTCGGCGGACCGATATCCCAGCAGTTATCAACCACAGGCAATCTTGCAGTCAAGCTATTCACAACATGGCCAGGGATACAATCCGAATCCAAGCAGCTACGAGGGACAGTACGGCGGCAATGAGTATTCGAACTCGCATTACCCGACCCACAACTACTATCAGAATGAGTGAGGTTTGCGAACCGTCGTGTGGCCGTCAATACTGACGCGGCTAAATAGATCGTCATTCAACGGCCACTCGGCGGCAGGACCGAACGGTGGCACAGCTTCTCCAGGCGCTAGATCAGGACACGGTGTTGTCGACCCGTCCGCGCCCGAACCCTTCCCTCCACCTTCAACGTCTCCTGGTGCCCGACAAATGTCGCATGACATACAAGGTCATCATAGCTACGATCCGTACTACTCGGGCGCGCAAAGCAGTTACGGTAATTATGATGGATACTCGAGTCAATATGGCGACAATCCCCAATCCGCGTCTGCTAGTTCGTGGCATTCCTCAGTGCAACAGAAGTGAGCTTGGGGATTTGTTCTGTTTGATCACAACTGACCAGTATGTCCAGGGTCCCGCATTCAGCGCCTGCGCACGGCGCCTCCGGCAACGGATACAATTCGTATCACAACAGCAGTTACAATCCCACCAGCCAACAGTACTCCAGCTATGGATATTCGAACGGACAACCAGCACAGTCTTACTACAACCAGAGCAATTACCTCTCCAGCAACCCAGCCTCGGCACCTCACTGGAATCAACCTTGGTCTAGCGGTGTCAACCCACAAAGCATGAGCGGTTATAGCTCGACCTACAACCGAGGTGGGGCACTTCCGCAACCTCAGGCGCTGGCTGCGGCCGCGCAAGCAGCGAGTCAATTCCCTGGAGGTCACAGCAAGGGAAGTCCCGCTCCGGTGTACGGAGAAGGCACTATGCCCCCGCAAGCAGTTCAGACTAGCATCGCACCTCAACAAACATCGACCCTTCCCCCTCCCTCGCTCGCCGCGGTGGCCGCTGCGGCTGTCAACCCTCAGGCGGTAAAGTCTGACTACACCGTCAAGTCGGAATACAACGGTTTGGGTAAACGGTCTGCAGAGGAGTCGCCACAGGCTGCTTCTGCGACAACGAAAAAGGCAAAGGCGGCCAAGAAGGAGGAAAAGCCGGTGCCTGCCGAACCGCCTGCGCCAACAAAGTCGCATCTCAAGCCGCCAAAGCAGGCGCATAGTGCATGGCAGCTCTTCTTCACGGACAGGTTGAATGAAGCCAAGGCCAACTCGGAGCCGGCTTCCAAGCTCAATGTCGCCCACGTTGCCAAGGATGCAGGGGAGCTTTACAAGCATATCCCGCCCGAGATGAAAGCACACTACGCCAAGCGAGCAGAGGAGGCGCGCAAGGAATACCACAAGGCACTCGAGGCTTGGAAGGCCACGCTCACGCCGGAAGACATCAAGCTGGAGAACGCTTTCCGAGCGGGCCAGCGAAAAGCGGGCAAGAGTCGAAAGGGCAACATGAAGGACACCAATGCGCCCAAGAAGCCCTTGTCTGCGTATTTCCTGTTCTTGAAGGCGATCCGAACCAGTGGCGAGTTGACGAAGCGGGTCTTTGAAGGCGAGGGCGAGACGACGAAGCAGAGCATGATCGCTGCGAAGCGATGGAGAAGCTTTGACGATGAGCAGAAAAAGGTAGGCTCCGAACTTGGCGCCAGAGTTTACTCGTGTTAACTCGAAATATCAGCCCTTCTTGCGACAAGCGGAAGCCGACAAGGCTGAATATGAGTCCCTCAAGAAGCAGTATGAAGAGGACGCAGCCGCTCGTCTCCGAGGAGAGAACCCCGAACCGCGCAGCTTTGTGCCTTCTTACGCCGGCGATGATGTCCCTCGCGAGCTCTTACCGGCCGTGATCCCGAACGAGGTGTGCGACATGGAGACGCTTCTGATACGACCAAGTCCGGATGCGCATCACAATGTCAAGCTTTCTCCAGCCACAGAACCAACGGCCGTCAAGGCGGAAGAAGAGCATAACCAGGACTCCTTCGCTGAGGACCTGCCGACGCCATCCGCCGACGCTTCGGTGATCCCCGAATTGACGGACTTTGTCAAGCTCGACGAAACCGCGGTACCCATCGGAGGTCTGTAGTTTGGGCAGTATCTTTTTCCACGTTTTGTTCGGGCATTTCCAAGTTTCGCTTTCGCTCTCTCGATAAAATTTCAGCCGCACATTGCGCAACCTTGTGACTTTTCATTTCCGTAATAATTCGATTTGTATACCCACCCACCATTCTGTGTTCGAGTTTGTTTTTATGAATAAACATGCTGTCTGTCCAATTCATGGGTGACATCCTTCTTGACGCTGATGCCACTACGAGTGAAGTAAAAATAGACAACTCGTCGCGTCTACCGAACTGGGAGGCAGTCTCTCGCTGAAAAAGGACGGCACGATCATTAGGTCCTCGAGGGGTATTTGGGTATTTCCCGGTGAACAATCTTGCGGAATGTTCGCCTAAGCGATGATTCCCGACTTGATGTTCTGGACGTCTGATTCGGAAGCGTTGCGTATCGACAGGTATCCACTGGGCAATGAGGAATGGCCCCTTTAGACCGCAACGTGAATTCACGAGGTGTCATATGCAGTCGCTGTAGAACGGCAGCTCTGGCTTGAGCGATACCGGATCGACGTCCTTGTGCCGGGAAGCCTCTTTATCTCTGATAATTTGAACGATCTCTGTCCACTCTGTCATTGCCCCGACACCTGGTAAACCCCAAAGGCTATCAGCCATGAAGCGCCAACGAGAAAACAGAGCGCACGCACCGACATCTCCGCATGCGAGACCTTTGCTGCCTTGCGGACCAACGACGGTGTATCCGAGTTCTTCTGTGACGATCTTGAGCTGTTTGGCTGTCAGCGGATGGGTGTACATGAATGTGTTCATGGCGGGGAATAGGTAGGTTGGTGTTATGGGATCCAAAGCGCGAAGGACCGATGTCTATGCATAGGGAATAAGCTAATGCTTAGTGGCAAGTTGAGCGGAATACTTACGACGACATTGTCGCAAAGGCCGTTGGCGATCTTTGCGAGCGTGTTGGCGGAGCAGGGGCATACGAGAACGATATCGGCCCATCTTCGAAGCTGATGCGGATGCTATGAGGCTCATAAAGGGTTGATAGTAGGAAAAGACGCACCTCTATATGTAGTATTGGGTCTCCTTTTGCCTTCCAGTGCTGCACATCAACAGCCTTCAGCGTTGACCCCGTTCATTCCAACCGCCGAAATCACTTACCCCCCACTCCTGCTCATCCGACCACACTCTGCTCTTCCCTTTGCTAATCTTCTCAACGCTGCCCGCCTCAATAAACGTCAACGACGTATTCGTCGCGGCGACCTGAACTTCAAACCGCCGTTCCGGGTCATCGAGCAGTGCTTGAACGATGAAGGGAATCTTGATGCTTGCGACGCTGCCGGTCGTAAGGAGGAGGACGTGGTATGCGCCCTTCCGCCGGTAGGAAGAGGCCAGGAAGGTTTCTGGCATGACTCTGCTCATCTTCCTGATCGATGGGAGAGCCGGTCGAGCTTGAGAGAATGCGAAACCAGCGAGTGGAAGCCGCGAAGAAATCAGAATTCATGAAATGCAAGATGAATTGTGCCTTCATGTGCGCTCAGGTGTATTTTGCATCCGCCACCAGCCGGGAATGACGAGAGCATGCATCGGCGTTTCAGGCGGCGAGGAGCAATCGGAAGAATGAATGGCCATGGGTGGCGAATTTACGGCAACACCGCTGGCCAGGGATTCATGCGTACGTGTAGAGTCGACTTATTCTGCTAGCTTGATCGTGAAGCACGTGTCCGGACATCGTTACGCATCTTCTCGGTAGTTCGTCTTGCTGCGTTCAGTACCGAGACTATGGGCCTCTCGACACGCTCTCGTCGCTCCGCCGCTCAAGCACCCCTCTCGCCATCAACAACCGCCAGCGTCGCCGTCACACCGGCACTCCCCGCAAAAGGCGGTACAGGACTCTATACGCCTGCTACCACGGCCACCATGTCGGACGGAGAGGATGACGAGCTTGCAATGAAGGCTGGGCGGTCGGCATCCGTCAGGTCAGCGTCACGGCTCAAGTTGGAGGTCGAGGTGCCGTCCCTCGCCGAGGTGGGGGAGAGGAAGCGCAAAGGTCAGAATACCAGGTTCCCTATTCATACCAGTACGCTCATTCCCATCCCATAGTCGATGAAGCATCTCTGGACTCGGATGACCTAGACGACGAGGAATTCGCGCCGAAACCTTTTGCGCGCAAAAAAGCTTCTTCGAAAGCCAATACACCCAAAAGCAGCGCTTCCAGAGCTCGAGCACCAAAAGCTAGCTTATCGAAAGCTGGTGCCTCAAGAGCCTCGTCCAAAGCCAGTACCCCTGTCAAGAAGACGGTCAGTGCGCGGAGTAAGGGAAAGGAGAAGGCCAAGATCGTGTATCTTTCCGATGATGGAGAGGATGATTTCATAGAGGATGATGTGAGCGAGTACGAAGACTTTGAGGGAGACGATGACAATGTGAGTCTGGGCATTTCAGATCCCAGAGCAACCTCGCTAATCTAGTCCTGGCCAGCTGCATGATCCGGACTCGGATCACGTCCCAGATCATACCGTCAAAAAAGTCACTCGGTCCACACGGCGAACAAAGCCGGCTGATGCGGATCTGATAGAGCTGTCGGACGGTGCACTCGAGGATGCAGATGTGGATATGGACGAGGATGACATTGCCCTCAGTATTGCGTTAGAGGTGAGTTTCCGTTCAAACGGGACACTTCTTGGCAATCCGCTTATCAAGGGAATGTAGGAATCCCTTGCGTCCGTTGATCGGTCAAAGATTGCCAAAATGGTTGCATGTATGTAATCCTGTCCTATTCCCCAATCCTCCCACTCACTTCCCCACTATAGCACGGATAGGCAAGGCCAGCTCGGACGATGGCGTCGTCACGCCCGAACGACTAGCAGAGCTGAAAGCCGAGCGCAAACAGCGAGCGGCTGCAAAAGCCGAAGCACGAAAACCCCTCGACAAGATGATCAAGGAGGAAATCAAGCGACTCGGGCGCAAGCTGACGCAGGGCGAGAAGAATGCATGTTCGCTCAAGGTGCACCATCCGGATCTCGTTGATGTATGGGGGGACTTGCAGAAGCGCGTGAAAGTCATAAAACCGGTGACGATGGAGGCGCATCCGTCGTTGAAGTTGACGTTGTTGCCGTTCCAGAAGGAGAGTCTGTATTGGATGAGGAAGCAGGAAGAGGGTCCCTGGAAGGGCGGCATGTTGGCTGATGAAAGTGAGTTTACATCGAGGGCGCCACCTCAGTCCGCTGACTCAGTACTCAATTCTAGTGGGAATGTAAGTATTGTTCATAATGTGCGGTCCAATCCCGCTCACATTCCGTTCCGTTGATTCTTCTCAGGGGTAAGACGTGAGTGACCCGCTAAAATACAATCAGAGAGCGCGCTTACAAACTGATTCTATACAGTATTCAGACTATCGCTCTCCTGCTCTCCGAGCCTCGACAAAAGCCAAGTCTGGTTGTGGCGCCAGTCGTGGCGTTGATGCAGTGGAAGCATGAAATTGAAACGCACGCGGAGGGATTTACAGTGAGTCGTGAAGTGTGAGCGCATGTGCGCCAGAAGCTGAGCGTTTGATCATGTGTAACAGGTCTGCCTTTGGCACGGAACAGGTCGAATGAAAGCCGAACAGTTGAAGAAGTACGACGTTGTAAGTGTTCTATCATTGCGTGTCTCCGACTTTGAAGGTGATCTCACAACCGTGTGCGTAGGTTCTCGTCTCTTATGGAACGCTTGAGGCCTCATTTCGAAAGCAAGTCAAGGGCTTCAGGAGGAACAACGTCTTGATCACGGAGAAGAGTCCCATGCACGCGTTCCAGTGGTACCGGTACGCCTAGTGTTATCGCTTCATAAGAAACCAACTGACAAGTCCGATATCTAGAGTGGTCCTCGATGAAGCCCACAACATTAAAGAACGAAGTACCAACGCAGCGAAAGCGGCTTTCGCTTTGGACGCAAAGTACAAGTGGTGCTTGTCCGGAACGCCTCTGCAGAACCGAGTCGGCGAGCTGTATTCCCTGGTTAGATTTTTGGGTGGTGATCGTAAGCTAGGTCTGCACGTAAAGGCAATTATGCTAATACTTTGCTTTCAGCGTTCGCCTACTATTACTGCAAGCTTTGTCCATGCAAATCCCTACACTGGCAGTTCTCAAACAGACGAAACTGCGACGATTGCGGACATTCGCCGATGCAGCATCTTTGTTTCTGGAACAACGAGATCTTGACGCCAATCCAAAAGTTCGGCATGGAGGGTCCCGGTGATACAGCATTCAAGAAACTTAAGATCCTGCTTGACCGAATGATGCTGCGTCGTACGAAGCTTGAGCGTGCCGATGATTTGGGCTTGCCACCAAGAACGATCATCGTTCGTCGTGATCATTTCTCGCCCGAGGAGAAAGAGTTGTATCTGTCGCTATTCTCGGAGACGAGGAGGACATTCTCGACCTATGTCTCGGAAGGAACAGTTCTTAACAGTGAGTGGTGTGGCCCGTCAATTCAGAGTGCTGCTTACCGAGTACCTTGTCAGACTACTCGAACATTTTCTCGTTGATCACTCGAAGTAGGTATGCGTATCTATCGCCAATTCCCGTGCTGACTGGTCATGCCAGTGCGACAAATGGCTTGTCACCCAGACTTGGTGTTGAGGTCCAAGAAGGCCAAGTACATCCCGGATGTTGGAGAGGAAGTAGTCTGTCGTATCTGCAACGACGTCGTAAGTGCATCGATAGATTTTCACATGCGGTCGAGCTGACATCAGCCCAAAGGCCGAAGATGCTATCGTTTCAAAATGCAACCACATCTTCGATCGGGAGTGTATCAGGCAGTATCTCGAAATGAATGCAAAGCGTAGTGTAAGTAGTCCTTCACTACAAGAGGTATTTTTTTGATTATGAAGATCAACCATTAGCCCGAATGTCCCGTCTGCCATTTGGAAATCTCCATCGACCTGGAAGGTGAAGCGATCGATGCCCCCGAAGACGCAAAAAGCAAGCGACAAGGTATTCTCGGTCGTCTGGATATCAACAACTGGCGATCGTCAACCAAGTTGGAGGCGCTTGTTGAAGAGCTCTCGAACTTGAGGCAGAAAGATGCTACCGTCAAGTCGCTCGTGTTCTCGCAATTCGTGTCATTCCTGGACCTCATCGCCTTCCGTTTACAACGTGCGGGCTTCAATATCTGCCGACTTGAAGGTGGACTTTCGCCTCAAGCTCGAGACGCGACGATCAAGCATTTCATGAACAATTCGCACGTCACTGTCTTCCTGATCTCATTGAAGGCGGGTGGTGTCGCTTTGAACTTGACCGAAGCATCGCGAGTCTACATGATGGACAGTTGGTGGAATCCTTCCGTCGAGTATCAGGCCATGGATCGAATCCATCGTTTGGGACAAAAGAGACCTGTCGAGGTCATCAAGCTTGTTGTTCAGGATTCCATCGAGAGCAAAATCGTACAGCTTCAGGAGAAGAAGCTCGCCATGACAGAGGTGTGTGTCTTCGTGTGCAGTGACGGGATTGCGGCTGATTCGAATCTTCTTCTCTTCAGGCCGCATTGTCTTCCGATCCCGATAGTGCTCTAGGCAAGCTTACTCCGGAAGATGTAAGTTGCTTGCGTTCTCCCTCCTGCGTTCTTGCGTTCTCTGCTGACCATCCTGTTTTCCCAGTTGAGCTTCCTGTTCAAGCTCTAGAGGAAGATACCGTCGTTGCGTTGTAGTGTTGTATGTCATGGTTGTACAATCTGGAAGTGTATCCAACTCGAGTCCGGTAGTTATCACTTCTTCAACTGGATCCATGGATGGGCGCTTTCGGCCGTAACTGGGGCTGAGATGGCGCATACTACAGCGAAAGGCATATCCTTGCGGCTTCAGTTCTCGCCGCGCACCTGAGCGTTGATGCACTCTTTCCCGCAAAGATTCCCCCACTTCAAGAGAATACATGCATGAGCGCGGATACAACATAATGTTACAACGGTTTCACTCAACACTCCACAAGGTTCAGATCTCCATCTGGTCAGCCTTCGCCGCCTCCATTGCCGCTACGGCAGCTTCCGTATCCACCGAGAGCAACGTATCTTTGCCCGCTCTCGCAAACACGACCTTATCGCTGCCCTGTGCAATCCTGACCATTCGTAACAGATCCACATGCGCTTGCGTGATCCTGATATCGTTGTCCAACCACGTCCATATCAGGCGACATGTTGGCCCATCGGTCAGATCTGGTACCAAGAGTCCGCTTTCGTATTCTGCGTTTTCCCGCTTGATAATGTCCTCTAGTGCGACAAGTTTGGCGTCCTTTGCACGTCCTGGACGACGAGCGGCGAGGAGTGCGGCGAGATCGTTGGCGTGGCGTGAGAGGTATGACGATACGATGAGCTCTTTGAATTGTTCGAGGGTAAGTGGCTTTGCAGATGTGACTTGACTGATGAAAAAGAGTGGACGTTCCACTATGATTCATGAATCAGTAAAAACACCAATTGTGAACGGTGTCACTCACTCCTCGTATGGCTCGCCGTTTTGCGCATTCGATTCTCGTGTGACAGCTTGTCCGCACGAAGTGAGATTCTATCGAGCTGCCCGGCTTTGCGCGATCCCGGATGGACCTTGTCCTTGCCCTTTCCCTGAAGTTGTTTGATGGTATGGCGCTTGTTGTTTGGCATGATGGCGTTCGTTGATGAACTACTGATACGCGATACGGTCTTCATCCTCAACTATCTACAACTTCACAACGACGACCACATCCAAGATAAATTCCGCCGCCGCTCGATCACCGGCGGCCGTAATCTCGCGTCACCTTGCAGCAGCTGGCAATTACGACGGATAGATGTTGACTGACTTCTACCTCTCTGACATTCCCTCCATTCCCACACCAACGATGCCGGTCCCTCTGCCAAACCTCTCGTCCTCTCCTCTCGCCGATCCCTTGGCGCAGGCGCGGATACCGGTCCTGCTGCTTCCGGTTGGAAGGGTACGAGAGTCCGTATGGAACAAGTGGTCGCAAAAGATCGCACACTTCACAGAGGTCCGGCTGAGCGATGTTCCGGGCACGAGCGGCAATGGCTCGGGAAAGGGTGACAAGGGTGCGTCACTTTGGTGTTGTCGAAGGTTCTGCGCTGATCCGATATGCGACGTTAGCTCGTTTTCTGCCGCCCTCGCATCCCCCGCCACAGACGCATCTCCACCTTACCTATTCCTCCACCCCGACTCAGCGAACGCTCAATCATATCCTACCCCTCTCGCTTCTTCAAGTCAGCGCATTCCCACTCGCCGTGATTGGTATAGCGGACCTCTCAGACACGTCGACAACCCAGTCGCGCAAGATGGACATGTTCCACGAAACCCTGGATCATCTTGGGCTGAGCAATGCGGATGGTTTGGTCTTTCCGTTGACGCGGCGGTGCTTTGGAGTGGAGGAAGAGGCCGGAGAGGGAGCGGAACCAGATCCAGTCTCCACAGCATCAGGACAGGAAGCGGCAGAAACGTCTCGGCGTCGCGTGGAGGAATCCGCTCAATTCAAGGGGATGGTCGAAATCGACGCCTCTGACACAAAGATTCCTCGTCCGCCGCACTCAAGTCATCCATCCAGCTCGTCTATATCCCGAGAGGCATCATCGACGAAACGCACGGACCGAAAATCCTATGAAGACCGCATAGTGGTCATTCCGAGAGACACCACGGGCGGCATGAAACTTGATCTCGTACTTGGCATGCTTATCGCCGATGTTTGTGCGAGCATTCTGACAGAATTCGGCGAAATTGCACAAGCTGTTGAGTCTACCGCAGGAGGGCAGATGCTTGCGAGCTCAATGCTCCCGACGTTGACTACGCGTGCTGCACCCAGGACCGAGCTGGCAGGCGGTCTCATCCGGCCCCGTTCAACGCAAGGCTCGAATCCTTCCTTGGCTGTCATCAATAATTCAGGCATTTCGAATGTGCGCACTCCGTCACCGCTTCCCAGAGACCGGCCGCTATCCGTCGCGGGTCATTCGATGGCTGGGACCGATATCCATGACATGGACCCGACGCTGAGGGCACTGGGAAACACGCCGCCTCCCGGTCGACCCGATACCAAAGCCATGGCAACCAGCATCAAGCGATCCTCCACTGGATTTTCATTGGCAAAGAATGTAACGTCGAGCGGGCGAGTCTCCTCGGGTGCCAACACGCTCGAAGTGATAAACACCACGAATCCGCGCTCTCTGAACACTTCGGCAACGTCAAATACGAATACACCAACAGTGCCTTCAGGCTCGGCTACAGGAAGGCTGAAGAAAGTGCAAGCGGATCTGTGGCTATTGAGCGGTCGTCTTGGCGAAGCAATTTCGCTCTATACCGAGGCCACACAATCCCTGAAGAACGCGAATGATTATCTCTGGCAGGCGAGTGCCACAGAGGGCTTGGCTGTTGCGACGTGGCTCGAAGCTTGGGAATCGCGCGATCCAACGACAGAAAGCGGTGGAAATGGTACCGGCGGTGTGCCATTCCACACCTCGCCAACGGCTACACTCGTGCACGATCTCTACAACCAAGCCATGGCTCTATATGGGCGGTGTTCCGCTTTGCCAGATTCGCTCTTCATTCATGGCTCGGAATCAGGCGAGACTGTGATTGCACGCTTATACACCGCCTGTGCTCTCCATCATGCGCGGTTCCTTCTGGCCATCTGGTCAGCCGGTGGATTTGGCTCCCCGGCACTGGAGGCAGCCGTGCGGAACGACAGCTCGATGCCGCGCATCTATCCGCCACCGGATTACCAGTATCGGAAACGTGTGTTCATGAAGTTGAGCACGCTCAGCCATGTTGCGCGAGTCTCGATCTCAACCATTGCGAATCGTGCACATGGACCTTGGATACTTCGATTGCCTATAGATGTACAGCTGCAGGTCCTGGTCGCACTTGCCGGCGTGCATCGGGTCTTAGGGTTGGAGAGACGGGAAGCCGTCTTGACTCGCGAAGTCGTGGGGTTCGTGGTTTCCATGATTGCCAAAACGAGAATAAAAGCGAGTCGGCTGGACGCCCCAATCTTTGGCGGGCGTAGTGATACTATCGCTTCTCCGGATACCGGCATCGTGGCAAATGACGGCTTGGGCTTGGCTTCTGCTGTGTCAGCGACGGGCGGATCCATTACCGCAATGCAAAAAGAAACAGAGGATGGAAATCGAGCAGTACTGGAATTGGTAACGCGCGTGCTCGACATCTTTGGCTTGGACCTATGCAGTCTCGGATCACGCTGTCCAGTAAAGACCCCCATGAGGTACGGATGGCCAGAGTTACAGATAGCTATGTTGCGAGAGGCGGTGGCTGCAGCTGAAACTCTCCCAGGTAGGTATTAGGGTTGAGGCTAAAGTTCAATCACTGAAATGCTACCAGACTATAACTCCATTGTCGGCTTCGCCACTTCCGCGTTGAGAACGTTGCATGAGAACCTGGCTCCTCAGGCGCAGCAGCTACTGCTGTCTGCGTATTCCCGCGCAATGAGTATCGCTCGAAGGAGAAATATCTCTATCGAGGCGTCGACGAAATGGATTCCCGACGAGGTCGTTGTAGCACTGGAGTTCTCTC
This sequence comes from Naganishia sp. PT2105A-2, assembly GCA_023628115.1. Taxonomy (NCBI): domain Eukaryota; kingdom Fungi; phylum Basidiomycota; class Tremellomycetes; order Filobasidiales; family Filobasidiaceae; genus Naganishia; species Naganishia sp. PT2105A-2. The sequence goes on along the minus strand of JAMALG010000014.1, from coordinate 390,844 downwards.
CGTGAGTATTGGAGGATATGCTGAAGCAGTCGAGCTCACACTACCCACTAGTTTGTCTCCTGAAAAAGTACCGTATGAGATCAAGGCCCGCGGCAGCCTCGAGACTATACGGCACGGCCAGACCAAAGATGTATTCTTGTACAACCCGCGGGCGAAAACAGCGGCAAATGGCGAGGTATGGCGGTCTTGAAGCTTGAACTGGGAAATCACGCGAGGCTCACCTTTACCATTAGTTTGTCTATGTCGCCAAAGATACAATAGAGGCAGTCGTGACGCTGACGAATCCATTTGGCATCGACCTTGAAGTTCAAAATATGACATTGAGGTAAGTGAACATATCCGCTTTCTAGGTCAATGGCTGACGCCAGAAATACAGTACACAAGGCATCAAATGTACCACTCAGCCGATCGCCTTTGTTCTGCCACCAACATCAACCCATCGTATATGCATCGAAGCCGTCGCCCATGAACCGGGATCTTTAGTCGTTGATGGCTGCATGTTGCGTCTCGGCGATGGGGTTGAGTATCTGATCCCTTTGCCGGAGAGCAATATCACCGTTCCGTCAAGTACTAAAAGGGACAGGAAACGCACAAATAAGGCGACAAGAAAGCTCGTCGGGCTGGACGCTCGCCCGAGTCAAATTGTTACCGGTGATGCCGAGGATCAAGAAAAGCCGAGCATATCTTGCAATATCCTTGTTGAACAACCAACGCTGCTCATTCGACAAACCTCATTGAACCACGGATCCGTAATTCTGCATGAGGGCGAACAGTACGTCACGCAATCATATGGTTTCTCGTTTGCGTTCTAAGCGATATTTCCAGGACGGTGATTCTGCTTACGCTCGAAAACACTTCTGCGAGTCCGGTGGATTTCTTGAATCTGTCATTTGAAGACAATCTCGATTCTCGGGCGACGGCCTTGCTCGAGGAAGGCACATTGTCCGTAACGGAGGCATTCGAGCTGGAGCAAGATACGCTAGACCGACCGGTGATGATGTGGAATCCGCCAGAGGACGGGATCAGGATTGTGCCCGGACAGCGGCAAAGTTTACGAATCAAGTGCCGTGGCAAGGTCGGCTGGTCAGTCCGTTCCCATTCGTCCTTTTGATCGTCTGAGTGAACCTTTCGCAGCGTGTCGGGTGCTATCAAAATCGATTATGGACACCTCCCGGAGGAAGAGGATGCAACCATCACGCGACCTATGATATACTCTCGTCGGCTGAACCTTCCTGTCCTGTTTACGGTACAGCCGGCCTTGCGTTGCACATCCTTCCGAGTCTTCCCCTTCCCTCACAAGGCCGCCTCGCCTTCAGCGGAAAATGACATTCACGATGGAAAGTACGAGAGACAGCCTTTAACGGCCCGTGACAGTGGCTTCCGGCGTAACCGCGAGGAAGAGGACCGTTTCCGAATATTCCTGAGACGTGCGGCTTCCAATGAACGGTATACTGGTGGGCAGATGTCCATGTTCAATCCGAGCGATTATGCATTGGAATGTATGGTGGAATGCAAGGACATCGAGTCTGATGAAGGCGTGATGGTTCGGCGACTGGTAGCTCCAGGCGCGACAGAGCGGTAAGTCCTGTAATGCACGGCAAAAGCGGCACTCAACGCTCTTCATCCGCATTCAGCTTCATCTTCCCGATCGCTCGCCCTATGCTTTCGACTTCAGAGCTAGAACAAGATCTCCCTCGCCTAGGCAATCGACAATTTGTCGTAGATCGCTCGGGCAGGGATGAAGCGGATGTTCTGGCCGAACGTCGGCAGTTCTGGAGCAGGCAGGCGCTTTTGCAGAATGTCAAAGCTTGGTGGGGCATTGTGAGCGTCTCCAGCAAGTTCCGTCTTCCAGTGATCTGACTTCGGATATGATAATCAATTGGCAGCCGGGAAATGAGAGGACTGGTGAAGTCTCACTTAAGTCCGCCAAGATTCCCGCGTCAGATCTCGAGGCGCTCCAGGTTGATCGCATTACAGTTTCACTTTTCGTTCACGATCTCGAGGGACAGCAAATCGACACCGTTGCTGCCAATACTCCGGTCGTGATCAACGCTGGCGTTGTTGTAGTAGGCGCAGAGGGTGAGTCTGATGACAACGGTGTTGGACCGAGTTTGCTGACCGGCTTCGTAGACGATATTGGAGAATACAAGTACGCCTTCGAGCCGATACTCGAAACCTCCTCAGCATCTGCCGCAAGTGGAGGCGTCTCCCGCCCTTCATGGAAAGAAATGGAATTCCTCGCTCGGGTCATTGCCTTCAGTGGCCCGGCATCTGGCCTCGTGTCGTTCTCGCCGCCGAACGCGGACGCGAGAATACTGGGAAAGGCAAGTACAGCGGTATGTCTGTTTGCGCATGGCGTCTATAGATTCCGGGTGCGTGTTTGGGCGTCACAAGGTGGGGAAGAGAGAGAGGCTCGGTGTGATGTGCGGGTGAGCGGTTGACCCTTATAGATCAATAGATAAGATGCATAGTCTCGGCCGGTCGGTTTCGTTGCTCTCCATACCTGTCTACCGCATCAACGGCACTTGGGATCGGGCTTTGGGTTGGAATTGCGCTTTCTATCTCGGTACTTTCGGCTCCATATACATGGTTATGGAGTTCCCGGGTCCAGATGCATTCTTGTGATCTACCTTGATGATGCCTCGAATTCTGAAGTTGATATGGTGCCAATTGCGGAATCAAAATCGCTAAGGTGGAGGTCAATGAGCACTGTAGCGTTTAAATTAAGAGCAAGATGTCGATGAATCAATTAATTTGTTGCGCCAGATCTGGATCCCTTGCCGACGTTGACGATCTGTCGTCAGACGAACGCGGAGATGGAGTACGGACGTGACCTCTATGGCCCTCCTCGTCCCCCCACTTGGCGCTGCCCAAGATGACGGAATCCACGCGACCGCGATGGCAGCACGATCAGGATGAGGAGCGCGACGAAGAGTCGGTGGACCGTGGTATTGCGCCGGAAATCGAAATGGAGGAAGTCACACCGTCACCGCAGCCTGTGAATTCCGCTCCTGTGAGTATGGAAGAGGACTGGCAAGGTGTCTTTGCTAACCGCTTGACATAGGTTTCAACGAGTGCCGCACCTCCTATACAGATCGCTGTACCAGCGCCTTCCGCAATCCCACCGCCACCGCCCACACAGCCCGCTCCTCCATTGCCAGCTCGGCCTGCTCCTCCACTTCCCGCTCAGCCCACTTCTTCCCGCATTGGAGCCAGGTCTCGACTCATCGACAACAACAGCAAACGCGCCGTTCCTCAAACCGCGAATCCAGAATCAAACCCAGCACCACCTGTCGCCGAGGAAGTTTGGAATGCATTCGAGTCATTTGCAGCAGATGTCAGATCAGCGGGTTCTCGATCGAGCGGTACCAACAGCACACGTCGCGCTGCGGAGAAGACAGCAACGCCGGGTTCTGTGGCTCCCAGTGAAGCATCGGCCGGATCTCGACTCATCGACAACAACAGCAAACGTGTTCCTCCGAACGTAATGCCATCAAACCCACCTGCGACTGTAACGCCATCAAACTCACCCATGCCCGCTTCTGGAAATGCTTCAACTGTACCCAAGAAAGCTGCCTCTACAGCCGGATCTCGGTTGATCGACAACAATAGCAGCCGTGCCATTCCCGCGAATGCAACACCTGTGTCAAATCAAACAACGCCCATCTTCGCAAATCCCCGCAATGCATGCACTCTGCCGAGAAAGGACGTCGCGGCTGCTGGATCCCGGTTGATTGATAAGAACAGCAGCCGTAGCGTTGCCGCAAGCGCAAATCCAGCGTCAAATCCTTCGACACTTGTCAATGCATCGAATATGCCGAAGAAAGATGGTCCAGCGGCCGGTGCCCCGACTGATTGACAACAATAGCAGACGCAGCCTTCCAGGAAATACAAGCTCCGCATCGGATCCAGCAACGCCTGGTCCAGCGGATTTTCCGAATGCATCTCCCGCGTCCACGGAAGCTTCCGCATCTACAATCGCTCGACAGTTGGACAACAACAGCACACGTCACATTGCAGAGATCGCCAGACCGGCATCAACGCCCGTGACGCTCGCCTCTACCGATGCTGCACATACCTCTTCGATGGCTAGACGGGGCACCGCTTCGACAGGATCTCCAGCTGCGAGCCTGCCAATGGCATCGACCGCTGCATCAGCCGCCGCATCCGGCATCATTCCTGCATCGGCACGTAAACGAATCAGTGTCCCATTGCCTGGTAATCGCTCGACACCTGCCTCTCCGCGAAAGAGCACAGATCGCACTGTCTCACCAGCAACTCGGAACACTTCGGGCACACTGTTTGAGCTGCTTTTGAGGAAGGAGATGGCGATGAAAAGTCAAGGATCAACAGACTCGCCATCAATAGCTGGTTCAGCGGCTACGCCGGTACGGCCGACAATGACCTTGATGAGCAAACAGAGCACGCCGTTGAACGCTCCTCGTGCTCTCGAAGAGGGTATGAGGATATCTGGCGCGGGGTCAAGTGCCGCCCATGATGCAGCTGGCACGCAGAAAAACAGCGCCACATCGGTCAGCTCACAAGTCCCAACTGCGACGACACCGCCTGTCACGATCACACCGCAGGCGCGACTTCTCATGCCGAATCTCGCTCTCATTCCGAATATGAATGCCATTGCGTTTACAACATCTGCTCAGCAAAACGCTTCCTCTCAACCTCCTGTGACAATTCCCGCGCTCTCGCCTTTCCTTATGAAGGAGGCCAAGCCGGCGCTGGAAAGATTCTGGTAGGTTACCTTTTCCGGCATGTCCTTTCCATTGCATGTTTACATCTACATCAAAAGGGCGAGTATTTGCGATAACGACATCAAAGTGCGCCTCGAACGCGACGCCGCCACCGAGCGAGCTCAACGTTTGGCGAAGGAGGTCGAAACGCTCCGAACCCAGCTTCAGGGCTCACAGTCCAAAGTCGCCAAGTTCGAGACGGCGTGGAAGGCCATGAGTGTCAAGTTCTCGCTGGCGGACTCCAATCTCAAGAATGTCAACGATCGGCTCGAGACGGCTCAGGCGGATGCTATTGCTGTACGGACGCAGCTGAAGGAGCGGGATGATAAATTCGAAGCTATGGCCGCGATCTCGACGGAAGAAAAGGACGGACTGCAACAGGCACTCGACAACCTCAAAAGAGAGAACGATGTGCTCGAAAAGGCGAATAGGGTTTTAGTGCAGAACATTTCCAATCTCAAACGCGAAGAAAAGAGCAAGGCGGCTGTAAACGACGATCTGGTTGCGGCGTTGGAAAAGCGCGAGGAGGAAATCGAGGCAATGAAGGAGCATCTCGCCCAAGCCTACAAAAGACTGTCTACTGCTAAGGGGAAGGGCAAAGACGCCGAACTGAAGATATTGATACTCGATGAGGAGAAGACTGCCCTGCAAAAGGAAGTTGAAGCCTCGAGGGCGGCAAAGGAGAATGTCACTCGCTTACAGACAGAGCTAGCGCAAGCGAACGCCAAAGTCCAAGCTGAGAAGGCAGCATTTGCCGATGTCGTCATTACAAAGAACAAGGAAATGGACGATCTCGAGAAGGCGGCCCGTGCTTCAGCAACAGGGCAATCGAAAAAGGCGCAGGAACACAAGGAGGAAGTGGCTCGACTGAAGGACGAAGTCATAAAGCAGAAAGAAGTAATAACAAAGCAAAAGGACGCCATCGCGAAGCAGCAGGAGGAAGTCGCCAGACATATGCAAGCCAACCGCAACATCGCCAATACGCTCGCAGACACGAAGTCACGTTCAGACAAAGTCACGGCCGATTTCGAGAAGCTGCAATCGGACTCGCAAAATCGCATAACGGATAACGTATCGCTTCGAGCCCAACTTCGCGACCACAGTCGATTACTCGAGGAAAGGGACAAAGCCCGCCAGGGCCTGAACCAAGAGATTAAGACGCTCAATACCGAAATGGAGGAGCATAAAGCTCGATGTGAAAAGCTCGAGAAGGAGGTCGCCGAAAAGGCAGCTCTCTTTAGAAAGCTTGAAGAAGAGGCCGCTGCGAAGGCAACCCAGTGTGAAAAGCTTGAAAAGGAAGTCGCGACAAAGGCAAAGAGGCTGCGCAGGCTTGCGATCGAGTTGGCATCATCAGCGTCGGCATCGGCAGCAGACAAGCTCAAACTAGAACAACAACTCAACGCCAGAACCACAGAATTGGCGACAATCGAAGAACAACTCGCAGCAAGCCATACACAGGACGTCGAATCTGCGGAGGAATTGGCACAACAAGCCCAGGTGGAACAGTATCAACTCGAACAACAGCTTGCCATTCAGGCAGACGCGATGCTAAAGCTTGAGCAACGGATCAATGCGCAGATTCCAAGCTATGAGGACCTCGTCAAGCAGCTTGCGCAACTCAGAACGGATTACAGTACACTGGAACAGCAAAAGAAGCGATTCGAGGATGATCTTCCCCTCAAAATCAAATCTTTCCGGTCGCGATTAGGCCCCCTCTCTGATCCGGTTGTTCTGACCGAAATGATGACGCTCGAGCAGCGTATCCGTGACGAAGAGGCCAAAAAGCACGATGCGGAGATTGCGAAGTTACGAGCAGAGATCACTAGTATGTTCAGCGAAACCAGCAAACGAAAGGGCGATGCCGCAACCAGCGACTCACCGGCACGCGTCAGTTCGCGCCGGTCGTCGAAACGGCGTCATGACGAGTTGGCCGATACTACGTCTAATGCAGAAAAGAGAGCTTGCGCTGAAGAGCTTGTCGAGACATTCTTTGGTCCCGATGGAGTCTGCAAAGCTTGTCGGTAAGTACGTTGAATCGCATCAAAAGGCCTCGCTGAATGGTTTTGCAGATTACCGAACGGAGTTTCCGTGGTGCCGGCGTCGGTCAATCCAACACCTTCTGACAGGAAAGTTCGAGTGGAACACATGTTGCGAGTACACGGGAAGTATTTGCCGGAACTACGAGACAGCATGAGAGAATCAAGTAAGCGCCAGAAGGTAACGACATCCGCCAGGTCGAAGGTGGATGCGAGTGCACGTGTTCGGGTAGGGGCTTGAAAAGCGTGAATGTTGTGTTGCCGCTGTTGTCTCGATGCAACGCATATCATTTTACCAGTCTTCGGGCTCGTCTATCCATTCGCCACGTCTACGCAATTCCCTCTCTTGCTCACGTATTCTGCCATACGCCTTCCACCTTGTCTCAACGGCATAATCGTCCAAACGCTTAACACCCAACTCGCGCCTCAATTCTCCCAGTCCTTGTTCCCATCGCTTTTCCCAGTACACGCCAACGAGCGGCTTTGAGCGCGCACCTTGCCGTAACGCCCACCCTGCCCAATCCTGCATAAATTGTTTTCTGCGTGTCCGCGATAAGCGTATCGGACCAAAGAGTGAGGAAAGGAATGCAACGGGTTGCGACATGTTGGCGAGTTCCAGGTACTTGAGCGCGAGCTCGTATGTCAATGTCGGAGGCAAAGATAATAGCGTGTGGTAGAGATCGTGTGTTTGACGGTACCGGGTCATCGTATACGCCAAGACGGGACTATCGACATGTTGCACTTCTTCTCGCGTATCTGGCGTCAGACCGCCAGCGGTAAGCCATTCGACCCATTCGCGACCGAGGGTACCACGACGCAGTGTGCGCAGGGCGTCGAGGTCGATGGTTTGGCTGTTGATCAAAGGCCGATCACGGAGTATTTGACGACCTTCCGAGGTGGATTTCAGAGAGGCATGAAGAGAAGGGATGAAGCTCTGAGATGATGTTTCAGAGAGCAATGCGACGAGGTCTAGCGCTGGATCAGCAATATCCACAAGAATTCTGTGTGACTCACCTCCTCTGCGTGTATCGCTCACACCGACGACACCACTTCCAGCAGCCAGAAACGCATTCTCGAGCGAATTGAGCGGAATATGGCCCGGATAGTTGACGGTGGATTTGCGTGTCAGGCGATCGAGAACGGGACGCGCGACGGCAGTGGTGACGGCCGAGATGGCGAGTGGACGTGCTAGGGAACTGATGGCGGGCAGTGGAGACATGATGGGCTCATACATCAACGATATCGACATAACGACGCCATGGGCTGATGATATCGCGCTGCCCGTATCCTCGGAAATTCGGCGGCCGGAGTTTTCGATCGCTGCTGCCAACTTCCGCGAAATATTTCGACAAGATGCTCTTCTTGTGCTGTCCAAGTTGCAGTTCCGTACTCAGTCAGCCCGGCATGCTCGCTCTCGGCCAGCCAACACTGCTCGCATCCTTTCCCGTCGCATCTTCGAGCAAATCAGCCGATGCTCTCGACAGACCCATTCTCGTGGCGCCAGTAGTCGGCTCGGAACAAGCGGAGGCCGTGACGGCTGTTCAGGGCAACGCACTATGGATCCACGATGTGAGTGATGGTCAAGTCGCGTTGACGTAGTCGCTAATTCGTCGCAGCTCTCGAGCCATCGAGCCATCACCTCATATACTGTTCCACCATCGACCTCATTCCACTCGAAACCCATTTCTTTTCACGCAAGGGAAGGGGGCGACGATGCAGAAGGCAAGGGGAAACGGAAGGAGCGGCGGACGGCAATCGTGCTGAACAAGGGCGAGGGAGTGGCCGTAGGGCAAGAGGGAAAAGTGATATGGGTCTGGACGGGACAGGAAGTGTTCGAAAAGCAGGCTATTCAGGTATGTATGGCGCTTTCGCTCCTGAACCGGGACTGATATCCGCTCAGGTATCACATAGAATACGGTCTCTCCAGCATATCCCCTCCTCGGCCGCCTTCCTTGCCGCATCGCCAGATGCCATCACGATTCTTTCTCCAACGCTTCAGCCGACACATATCCCGCTCGCAATCGCCGGAAAGAGCGCCTCCGCACCGTACTCGAATCTGATCAAGACTTTCCTGCTTGCGCGCACATCCCCGGCTGACGCCATCAGCGTCGTCCTCGTATATTCCTCGGGAAGCGTTAGACTACTGACGATCACGTCGGATGAAAAGGGCGAGTCGTTCCGGCTCGACGGGGAAAAGTCGATCGTCTTCCCCAAGACGTCGCTGGTGACACACGAGATCGTGTCGGATGCGCACCTGGATGAGGTCAAGGGGACGTTGCATTACTACAGTGAGTCACTTGAAATACAACGAATAACTCGTGTCTAATCTCGTTACAGCCAACAACAACCGCATGTTCGCTTCTGTACTGGATATCAAGAACCCCTCGACACCGCCACGCTTGACGAATATCTTCTCCTTTACGGCCGACACTTCGCTCTCACCCGTTCGCTTGGCGACCGTGGCCACACCGACAGGTGCTCTGCTGCTGATGTGTAGCCCGACACGACCGACCGGTTCCCTTGCGCTTTTCCATCCGGCATACCCGGCCGTCATCGACGCTCGGGATATCCCGCGCTCGCTAACGACTGTAAGAGAAGTGGTCATGCTCAGCTCGCGGATCGCAGGATTGTCCTGTCGGATGTCGTCGACGACCGGCGGTGAAGCGCCGCAGGACAAGGACGCGGTGTATCTCGTCGATGTGAATGTTCCCGCCGGAGGTGTTGGAATCGCGCAGCTGCTATCGAGTGCGGATCTAACGGCGCGTTACATCACGTCTGCCCTGCCAGAATCCGAAGAGGCGACGACGTCATCCAACACCGTCGCTGCCCGTGACCGTGCTTTCCTCGATTCCTTTACGCGTGCACTCAAAAAGGATGCCGCCGTGGCCACGGAAGTCTTTAACGCGTATGAAATCGCCGAGGGTGACCCGTTTGCGCTGCGGACCAAGAAATTGATGAAGATCCGGGAACAAGAATCGGCTGCCGTCAAGGCACGAAGCACGGCCAAGCTCGTCGGTCAAGTGGTGCGACTCGTCTTGGAGAGCGCTTTGGGAGCGAGTGAATCGACTGCCGCAGCCACCGAGACACGAACGGGCGAGGGTGTTGAGATGATTGCCGACACGGGACCGCGTGGGGCATATCCGCATGCGATTGTGCGCTCATTGATACGGCGTGAATGGGTTGGCGACGGAATGTGGGGCCGGGGCGGGGTCGTGTGTGCATTGTTGGCGCTCAGTGATTGGGTAAGTCGGACATACACGAGATCTGGAGTTCGCTCACCTCGCACGCCGTGTAGGAATCTATCATGCTGGCGCTTCCGCGCCTGCCTGCAATTCCATCGGCATCACTGGTCGCTGTCGTTCGTGCCGCGCTGCATCCCCTACCGACACCAGCGGGGGCCGCTCCGCCATCCCTGAACACCGTCCTTGAAGCCTACCTATGCGCACCTTGCTCGGCCCCGCTACATCGTCGTGCAATACACATCGGTCTGGACGGAACGTCGGATGCAACGCGGGTGTTGACCGTCTTTGCCGATTGGCTCGAGGCATTCCGTGAGCGTGGAGAGACGGGTAGCGGGTGGGGAATTGATGCGGTGACGAGCGCGTGGGGCGAGGAGGAGCGTCGGGCTGCCCCGGCACCGGTTATTGCGGCTGGGAAGGACATTACGTTGGCTTCTGTAGGTGAACTCCGGAAATACATGCCGATACACTTTGCTGATCAACCCTTTCTAGCTCATCCAACACACCCAACTCTTCCTCGACGCGCATCTGCCTGCGCTACTGTCTTACTCGCCGGCACATGATCTGATCGAACGGCTACATGCTACTTTGCAGCCGCTTCTCGTCTCGCAGTCATCCCTGCTCGCAGCGCGCGGCACGATCGAGGCGTTCGTCAAGCTTGCTCGTCGGGAAGAGAAGCAGGCTCGTGCTGGTAAGAAGGGCAAGTCGAGCGGCGGCGCGGCGGGAGGAACTTTGTACAGTGTGGAGGAGATTCAGTTGTAGATGAGCCGGACATGAACCATGCACGTGGTGGGCTGCTGTCAGGTATTCAGGAACGACGGGACTCAGTTTCGTAACGACAAGGCTCGTCAGCTGATGTTGAAGGTATGATCTGAAGGTTTACTATGCTGCGCATCCGTTCTTCGGCGTCTTTTCTTTTTCGATATATACTTGCAAGCGTGTCAGTTGATGTCTTGTGGGGTTACATTTCGGCGGCAGAGTTTCTGCTTGAAGCTCGGATAGCCCGTTTCACGTAGGCAGTCAGAGTGGAATACATGAAACGTATCTCCAATTCACGCCGCTACGGAATACCTGAAGTTGATTAGTCTAATTCAGTTGCGGGGCGCCCGATGCCTTGCGCATCAGCCAACGTCTTAGAGGTGCAGGGGCCTGTGCTACAGCTATCCACCGTGCCTGCCTCGGCCGCTCTTAGCCCCCTGCAGCGAGGGCGAAGCCGATAGATGCACACGTGGTATCATCAGCTTCTGCAGATGTCTTCTGTGAAGCTGAGAGCATTGGCGAGCGGTAGATAATTCGTCGAAACAGGGGAAGGTAGGTCGGGAACGCTTCGCAAATCCGGCAGTCATGTATGAAGTTGCTCCCTGGTCAGGACTGCATACCGAGCTCGATCGTGCCACGAAGTCCAGAGAAGCCAGAATGTTCAGGAGGACAGGAGGGTGAAGGGGATCAAAGGGTGTCATGGGGACAGTCTCCCAGAGTGGGAATTCCCTAGGTAAAAAGCAGCGGGTCGGCACAATCGAAAGGAACATGAAGTGCCCTTTGGACTTCCTCACATTGGGACTTGCAATGTGCTTATGCTTCCCCGGCCGGGAATGAGCAGCACGAAAAGCGCTTCTTCGGTTGGAATAGGCTGTACAAGATGGAAATTGGACAATCCGCACTATATATAGGGCTGCTGTCGTTTGACATGCAAAAGTGAGCTTCGTTCTCCAGTCATTCACCTCTTGATGTATCAGTAATCTCGAACTCTCGCTATTCTAGCAGTCTCAGGAAACCCTCAGCGATACATTCATATCGCCATCAATCTGCAATGAGCAACCCTGCCAACTTTCATATGCCAGCCGCGACTGTCAATCCAGTCGCCGGCGAGGAACGCGAACTCAGGACTTTCAAAGACCAAGTACAACATCAAATAGTGTAAGTATTTCTTCTCGAGTAAACTCTGGACTTCAATGATCATATGTTCATGGTCTGTTCGTTCACTCTTTCATGCTAACGAGATTCCTTTGCCGTCACGAATACCTCCCTTCCTCTGCTAGCCGCTTCAAGAGGCTTAATCAACCGCCCTGGTCGTCAATCAGTAGTGCTGAAGAGATTCCTCTGCCCGTGTTGAGCCAGATTCCGACATCCTTGAACTTTTGGCCAGCCTGCTGCAATTCTTTTTCGATAGACTTGTCTGGAGGATACAAGCACACGAATGCCCTCAGCAGGCTGCTTCCATGGCTCTCATATCGCAAGAAACAGCCTCTTGCAACGTGAGCGTCTCTGCGAATCAGGAAGTCAACCCCAGTTCCTTTGGTACGGGAATGAAGGCGGTGGATGTGCATGGGAGCCTGGATTTTTCCCGTGCTTATCCACCGACGACCAATACGGCTAGTGCTGCGGGTCCGAGTCAATCCAAAGTTGTCAACACCGCTACTATGCTACAGTCAATGTTCCCCAATTGGAGGTAGAAACAGGCAAGCGGCAGTCTCTGAGATGTATATATATATGTCATTTTTGCTCTGTTTACAACGTCATGGAAAGGTGCGATGTTGCGAAGCAGAACGGCGATACAGTTTCTTTGGTAAAGTAGGATAGAGCAGTTAGGACTCCAGATCTTCAGCGAACACGGTCCCCGCAAAAGCGCCTTTCTGTCCTGCATGTTGACGCATAGCGCCAATCTAAAGTCCCCGACGAACTGTGTTCAAAGCATCCAAGGCCGGGAGCCCGGGACGGTATCAACCAGAATCCTTTAATGCGGGGGAGTCGCAATCGAAGCAGGCCTGAAGGCTTCCCGTCACCCGAGAGTCGATGACTGTCACTCCCGTCCGCCTTTCCATCGCCGACCAGATCACTGATAGCGAGCTTCCAGCCTCTCGTAGAGGCGAGGACGGAATCCTCATTCCGGTCGTATACCGGTCGGTCTCTGGGTACGTTCTCAGGAAACTAGAATGAAAAGCGTGCTTATCCGCCGACGGTTTCCCCAGCTGTCTTTCAGATGATACGGGGCGTCTTGTCTGCCCGCGTGTGCAAACGTTTTGGTCGTAAACGTGTAGCCGAGTTGGGCACACGACCTCCTGCTGAACTGGGATACTCCGGTCGAGGCCAAGGGTCACGTGCGCGGATGCAGATATCGGGTACATGTCTCAGATGCGATAGGAGGGTGAGATGACTCGGATGAGTGCAGCTGCTGATTGAAGGCTGAAATTGTTTCAGGTGTTCGCTTCCTGCCTTTCTTTCCAAAACCCATTTCACTGCTCAACGGCTTCCATCATGGTCGCGACTGTGACACCCGCGTCCCCCGTCGATCGCCGTCCGCGCCACGCCTCCAGCAGCTCGCCCATCTGCCGATCGCCACTCTCGCAGCAGCACTCCTTCCGCACCGACAGCCCCGCCCCGATTCATATCGCCGATGGCTCGGGCAACACCTCGAACCACAGCCCCGGGATCGCGCTCTCTCCACGACGGCTCTCTACTTCCCGCTCGCTCGCGGGGAGCTACACCCTCTCGCTTCTCTCCTCCCGCATGAGCGCCGCTCACCCGACGCACCATGTTCCTTCGGCATTCACGCTCAAGATCGGCAGCGTCAGCACCGGACGGCAAGTCAGGAGCGCGGTGAGGTGTCCCGAGCACGTCAAGATTGCGTTTGATGCGCGGTGGTATGAGCTTGAAGGTGCTGGAGCAGCAGCGTGGACGCCATGGGTGGGGAATGTGGACGTCGAAGGGTGGTATCGCCATCAGCGGAGGCTCAAGACGCTCGAGTGGGCGCGTGCTCAGCGTGCGGCTGTTTCCGAGTCTGCTGTGGACGACGACGAAGAAGAAGGCCATCCGTCAGCTATGCTCGACCTCGATACCTATTACGAACGTATACTCAAAGGATGGATTCCCACAAATGATGACATCCTCCATGCACCTCCATCTGATCGTCCTCTACTGCGGCGAATGCGCTGTCCGCCAAGGCCGGGGTACGAAGTCGGCGTCAGCGGCAAGATGCAATTCTTCATCATGCAAACCTTCGATCAGCCATCCACCACTGCTGATCCTTCCGCGTCCGCAAAGATGACGTCGACGCCGGTAAAGGTTTTCCTTGTTGACTATGACCTTGCATCGCTCGAGCCGGGAGGGAGACTCCTCTACAAGGAACGCGCCTATCAGACGGTTCACGATGACTCTCATCGGACACACGCGGGATCGTCACCGGTTGCCACCACCGCGAGCCCCGGCGCCAAGCCACGCGAACGCGAAGTCCTCAAATACGCGTTCGAGCTGCACTTTCTATGTCTCGAAACGTCACGGAAATCATCCCATCGGCCAGCGACAACCGAATCGGCGAAACGGAAACGCACGTCTTCGACCGCGCCAGGAAAGTCATACTTTCTCGGGAAACAGATCCGTCTCGTCTTTCCTACATCGAGCAGCAGCCTCAACACAACCGATGGCGCCCCAGCAACAACGACACAACACGTCCCGCCCGCGCCAAGTATCCGTGTGGAACGGCTCATCGAGGTGCAGAATCCCATGCCTACGGCCGATGAGCGTCCGTTGGTACGTGATGCTGCCGCTTCGCTGAAGTCGGCTTCATTCACGAGTGAGAGCTGGCAGGGACTGCGCGAGGCGGGAGAGCAAGAGGCGGCGCCTTCCATGAGACTGAAGTCGAGCGGCGCGCCGGAGCTGAGAGACAGCGTGCGGTCGGTTACGAAGCCACAAACGTCAGCAGAACCATCACCGACGCTGCCCGCGCCAATCGTCGAAGAAACGTCCGTCCCCTCGGGCCTCATCTTTACCCGAAGCCCGACGCCAATTCAACCCATGACGCTTAAAAGCCCGTCCCTCCTCACCGCTCGGCTCGAAGAGCTGTCAAGCCTCTCACCCCAAATCACCGCGAATACTCTCAATGCGGATTCCTTGGCGCAGGGAGACGAGCCGTCGCGTATGGCCAGTCCGAGTGGATCAAGGAAGAGGACACTGTGGCCGCCGGATGATACCGAGCGCTTGCTTAGTGAAAGTCTGCAAAAGCTTCCTGTATCATATCGATAGCTTAGGATAACAATTAGGTCAGCCACACTTTGGCATTGAGGGAGATTTTCTACCATCTGCCAACAAGCCATAAATGTCTACGTTTATGTCATGAGACTACCGCCCTGCATCTGCTGTAGTTGATTCATGAGCATCTGAATTTGCTCGGGTGTCAGATCGTTCAGGCTGGCATCCATGCCAGAAGTATTCGGCATGGCCTGGACCGGCGGAGGAATATTCATCGGGATGGGCGGCTGTTGCGGCATGGGCATTGGGGGCCGGATGGGAGCCGGAGCCTGCAATCCTTGCGGACCCGGTGGTCGTATGTGCGCGTTCGCCATCGGGTTCATCATGCCCATCGGCGGCTGCGCAGGTAGCTGAGGGGGCGTCGGCTGCGCCGCTGCGGCCTTTTGAGGCTGTTCACCCGGTTTGACAACGGGCAAAGGACCGAGAGTGGCCGGGATAGCGCTTGTCTACGAACAGCCTCAGCTTTCTGTAGAATCTCTGCTCTGGAAGTACGCACGAAAAAGCACGCGCCAAGTAGGCGGTATGGCGCATTGGGCTGCCCACGATGCGGAACCAACACGACCCCGCATCCAGGCAGAGGCCCGAAATGGTAGATAAACATCTGTATGGCTATTGTCAGCCCTGGCCTTAGCTTTGGTCTTGAAACGCACCAATGCACTATTAGCGAGCTTGTTTGCGAACTGCTGCACCATGAAAGCATTTTTCGTCACGTCGCCTCCATCTTCTACGAAGGGTCGGAATTCCACAAAACGACAGATGCCCTTACGAGCCATACTCTGCAGCTCTAGAACATCGAGCTTTCGCGCCCCGGTAATCGTCAAGTCTGAAACTGACGTCAGCACCGAACAGCCTTACATGAAATGCAACTTACACCCAGACGGCCACTGCGCTGGCAAGTAATCGTCTGCCTTGCCGTTTTTGGTAGAGATGAGTGCCGCAACCGACGGAGCAGCTTAAAGCAGAGATCAGCATCGTGCATGGTGGATTCACCGTGACAACATACCCTCCCTCGCCTTGGCATCTTGCTGAAAGCGACTAGGCTGAGTGGAAATCTTGCCCTTCCAGATGACGATTTCGCCCGCCGCTCTCGCATTCCCGGGTGGAGCTTGTGGCCTGCCCCCAGGAGCCGCCATGGTCTTAGCGCCATTATGCGCACTGGAACCGCCCGGAACATTGCCTGGTACAGCCGCATTCACATTCACTGCTTGTGGCAAAGACTTCAACTGATGCTGCTGTTTGGCCTGAAGCTGAGCTTGTTGTTGTCGAATCAATTCACTTTGCAGAGCTTGCATGTGCAAAATGCCCTGGGTAGCAGAGATGCCCTGTGCACCGGCTCCAGCAACGGGAGGAGCAGTCGCCAATGTAGCTTGTTTCAGCTGATTGATGTTTTTTGTTTGATCGCCGGTTGCACCGCTGGCCAATGCCGGATTCTGCATGTTACTGGGCACGCTAGCGGCATTGGCCATTGTGCTACGTTGCAAGGCGGATTGCTGTCGCTGCAACAGGGCCTGAGCCCGTGCCTGTTGCAGAGCGGCCAACTGTTGGGGCGTAATGTTGGCGTTGCCGGCTGCGGTTTGACCTGGAATACCGGATATCGCGGGCGATGGGAACGGTAATCCGGTAGGCGTGCCTACTCTCGCAGCAGCCGCTGCCGCTGCTTCGGCCTTGAATCGTTTCGCTTCGTTGGCCATATCCTGCTCCAACGGCGAAGCGCCCGCGGGATATGGTCGCTTGCCTGCGGATTACGGTCAGTATCGAAACTGGACAGCACGCCAATGTTCGTACCATTCGCATTCTTCTCCGCTTCCACAGTAATTTTCATTTCTACCTCAGGTTTCTTTATCCGCGGGGCATTTAAGCCCTTGAACATGGCTTTTTCTCCGTCTTTTGCTTGCCACCATGATCCTTCCTCGAGGTATTCGCGACGACTTTTTGCCTGCGGCCGCTTTCTGAGTGCCTCGAAGAACTTTGCAAGGATACCATCCTGAACTTTCTCGCCTGTAGCCGGGCTCTGTGATGCAAGGTGCACCCAGCCAAACGCAATGCCTCGTCTGCAGACCTCTTCCAAGACTTGATTCCACCCAAACCCATCATATATCCTGTTTTTATTTTCCATCACGACCTGCCTCGATGACGATTTTGGAGAGGGATCCGATCTAGCCTTTGAATGCTTGTCCTCTGGAGATGGGGAAGGTGACGGCAAACCGGTCAGAACGTCTGACGTTGGGTCCTTGAGCGTGCCCAATTTTGAGGATCGACCAGAATCCGCTACTGGCGTTTTCAGAAGCGCAGGTTCGAAGCCTTCCGTATGAAGTGGATCTTTTCCGGCAAAGATGATGAGATACGTATCCGTCTGGTCTGAATCCAGTGTGTCCGCTTGCCCGTAGCGGCGTTTTCTGAGAGCCGCCGAAGGTGTCAGGTGGAGCGCCGATAGCAGCGGCGACGGGCGTTGCTGAGGCGTCAAACCAGAAGTGACAGACACTTGTTTATTTGGCGGAAATGGCGAAGGTGTTGCCGCGCTCCTTGGTTTGGCCGATGCGAGCTCGGGAACGACAAAGGGATGATTGCGCTGTACGTCAAATAACTCGAGCGCTGCAACGGCTCCTTCCAGAAGACATTGGCTTGATGCTGCATCACGACGAGATGGCGTAGTCGACGTTGGCTCCGGCTTGACTGCCGCTTCTTCAGCTGTTATGGCCAATCCAAATTCTTCCAGCCATGCCTTGTCCTCGTCTCTCGCGCTGTTGGAGTCATCATATCCGAACTTGATGCCTGCGAGTGGACCCACCGGCGACGTCTCTGGTGAAAGATCGCGGGCGGATTTAAAGTAGCCCAAGAGAAGGGGGAGCGCGATGATGAAATCCTTGTAGGGCTGAAAGTATTGCTGGTAAAGGATTTTGGACGTCGAAGAGGATGGCGATGACGATGAGGGAGAGCATGTCACGATGGTCGATACCCGAAGCTATTAAGAACAGACGTTAGCCAATAAGGTACACCGAGAGCATCCAGATACAGCGTACCTCGAAACCCTCATCCTCGCTGGCTTTCCCTTTTCCCTTCCCCTGCTCAACGGTCGTCCTCGCACTACCTGTCTTTGCAGCATTCGCCGTACCCTCTGAGGCCTTCTCGGCTCGAACGCTTTGCCTGCCATTGTCCACTAAACGCCTCATGATACCTTCCAGACTTCCGCCTTTTGCCGTTACCTTGAAGAACATTTCCCTCGTCAGATACGTCGCATCAAAGACGAAGACGACGGCCTGCTCTGGACGATAGCTCTGCGTTCCGGAGAGATGCGGGTTTGAGCTCCGATAGGGCGACGTCATAGCGGTGGGCGTATGTGCAGAGGTCGCGGTGCCTAGGCCTGGTTTGGCCGCTGGCGAAGGAAGTACTTGTGCCGTTGGTGTCGGAAGCGATCCCATCGATACTGGAGTCATAGGCGGCTTGGTGACGGACATTGGGCAAGGAGAATGGCTTTCGACTCTATGGCTTTCGACTCGAGTCAAGAGAGATCGAGTCTGAAACCAAGGTGAGAAATTCGAGATTTGCGTGTACGACCGACGTGTTTGGCAGCACAATTCAGCACTAGCTATATCGGCACCGATAGCAGAATTGACCTGTGACCTCGCGATGGGCGAACTAAGCGAAGATCGCAAGGTGACGCCCCTGTGTCACGTTTGCCGTTGCCGTCGGTGGATGAGGTAGCTGTCGAAATCCGGCCTGGATCGTCCCAACGGAAACGCGGCGGTGACTTCTTTTGTTCAGCAGAATCAAGGTCTGGCGATGACAAGTTGCCAGAGAGACCGGACGACCTCGACTGTGCCGATGCTCAAGCGATGAGCAAGTCGCCGTCCTCAATCTGTCGCGACACCGTTATCGGCTCCTGAGACACCGCCCGATCCCCCGTCAGAGTCAGCCTCGGCGTTACTTGTGCCTCCATCCCGCGCGTGACGCGAATCCCTTTGCGCTCGAATGAATAATATGGACATCCCATAAAACCTATGAAGCTCCTGCCATCAACATTATCTGCGTCTCACTAGATAACGATCGTATAGCCGGTCCACGCGGAAAGCCAAGTCGACCGACTTTCGAGGGTCGAGAACAGAAACGCGACAATTCTCTGGGCTGGGGACGTCGTCTCTTCTTCTCTATAATCCCTTTGTTACATCTTCCACTATACAACGTGTCACAAGTCGCACTGAGAACCCGCCTATCACCATGTGAATGCTTCAGAATGCAGAGCCGCCTCTGCTGGACCCCGACCCCGCAATATATCGAGCTGAAGAGCAGCACAAGCGTTCCCAGCGACTACGCTGAGTTGTCCTGGCCCACAGACTATGCAGACAGAACCCGGATCAGCTTTCCAAAACACCATGGCATCGGGATAGGGAACTTACCCGCAACGGCCAAACTCTCTCCCTGGGCATCACTCGCGAATGCGCGAATGATTGTTGCAATGTCGGGTCGCCCGGAGTGTGCCGTATACAGGGGTCGATAAAAGCGGTCGCGGGAGGGAGTCTTCCCCACCGTCTCTGCAATGTCCTCCGTCTGATTACTTCCGCTCGCGTGCCTTGTGAGAGACGGAAGGGCCGCCACGGCCTCGAAGTCTCCCTCTGCGATAGTCTTTTCAGAGGCACCTTGATGCCTGTCGTCATGTTGACTGTCGGAACTTGTCACATACACGTCGACTTGAAATTTGAAGGGCACTTGGTCCAGAGCAGACATCAACTCAAACAGAGGAGAAAGGCATTCAAGTCGATCTACGTCGCGCAATCTGTCCGTCAGTGAAAACCCGCTGCGAAGAGGATCAACTTCTCTCACCTATTGATGGCACGGCCCAGACCAGGCTCACGAGGCGTACGTGACCCGGCTTTTCCAAAAGACTGAAGATTTGCGGGATGAGAAAAGTGATTCCGGCGCCTCCCCCGACGAGGAGCACTTGATCATGCCGTGAGAGGGATGAGTGGACTCCGCCATACGGTCCGTCGATCTATCGGTTGAGGATGACTGAGATGGAAGCAGGAGCTTTGATGTATTCCTTCACGCACCATGACAGAGATCCGGCTTCCGTTCAGAGCAGCCTTTGAAAAAACGGATTTGGTAATGCCCGCTCGGGCGGACACCAGCAAGGACAAGGTGTTATAAGGCTCTTCAGCGGGCTTGCTTCTCGGGATGTTGGCGATCGTGAACGGGTGGCATTGCTGGTATCAGAGCGCAATGTCAGAGTTGTTCTAGTGAACAAGCGAAAAGTTGAGCTTACCGTGATGTTGACGGTCGGGAAGCGCACAAAAACATGCGCACCCGGCAGCCACCTCGAACGAGAAGGGATGTCGAGTTTCACGATGCCACCGGACAGTACTTGCGCCTCCGCCATGATTGGGCGGAAACCGGTAGACGTGCAAGTGAAGATGACCCTAGTGATGCAAGAAGCGAGCCAGACGGCTGTGGTTGCGTACAAGTAATTCCAGCTGTAAAGCCATGCTTGAGTGTGATGATACATGAATCCGAGGAAGAGAATCGCCGTGGCAATGTGCTGCACCACCCAAAATTCGTAGCACCAGTTGCGGATCGGTGCGAAGGAACTGAAGACAAGCCAGAACAGGGGGACGTAGGCGCCGATCCCGGTCCAGTTGTAGAAGTAGCTCATGAAGCTTCCGGCATAAGCAGTAGATCGGAGATTGTGCCAGTCCATTAAAGGCTGAATGATGAACGGCAAAGTATGAACGGTGGCGAAGAATACTATAGTGCCTTCCTGTTAGACTACGGCGCCGTCGGATTACTAGGGCCGAACGTACGCATAATTCTTGCGCCCCACTGGTGGTAGACTTGAAGTCGGTCATGGGATATCGAAGTGAGCAGCGTTATGGGTGACACCTTATGAGCCATGGCACTGCAAGTGCGAGCGGAGTTAGCTGGCTGAAGAGAGCGTTTTCGCGCAGTCGCTGCGACCCACAAAGTCCAAGGGATCAAGGCAGTCGCAAACCATTCTCCTCGTAAGGCAAGCGGCGAAGTGCCCCAGTTTCTCGTCAGACGATCTGAGAATGAGACGTTCAGTATTCACGTTGCCAAGAAGATCTCGAGATCCGCTCACAGTAGGGATGTTTCGCAAAGCAAACGGCCGTGGTCCAAGCAAAAGTCACGATCACTATCGCCACAGCGCTCGTCCGCGGGAAACGCAGGAAGCGACTAGGCACGGTATGATATGCCACCATACGGGCAAGCGCAAGTGGTTTGTTCACGTATTTTGCAAATCGGTCGTTCTTGTTTCTCGCTCTGAAAAGCAAGGACGTTCAGCGGGGTCGACAGAGTACGTGAAGGGAGTCCTTGTACCGTCTTGATGCCAAGAAGCGCATGAAGAGATTGCTCAGGATTGCGAGAGCAAGAATGCCAGTGCAGTAATACGTCAACCAGTATCCGTATCTCGGGGTCGTATCCCAAGGGTCATTTCCCACGTTCGCCTTTGGAGTCGAGAACGTGAGCTTAGTCGCTCGTAGCGGGGCGTCTGTCCCCCAGTAAGCTCACCGCATTCTTCTGTTTTGATGTTGGCTTGTAGCGTTCATTAGTGGGCAGCAAACCTGTATTGTCGGTATGACTGTGGTGCGTTGATTCGACAAAATACATCTTTGTCTTTCCAAAGGGCTGAACTGAACAACTGAGCGGTGACGCGGATCGTACCGAGTGCGCGGAGCAACGCAGAGTTGAGGTAAAATCTTATAGGAATATTGACGGTATATGCTACATCACCTAGACACGAATCTGACCTCCGAGATATACTTGAGGTCCAACCAGCCAATCCGCCGTCCCTGCGCATGCCACCGTCAACCTGCACAACGCAGACGCTGACCGCCCGGAGTGCCTGTGACTCACCGTGAGGTTACCCGACCAGCCTAGCGTGAGAATCCATACCCAGCGAGTAGTCCTTAACACAATAATACACAAATAAGGCATCGATGACGATATTTGCAATCGGCTGCTATGCGAAGGCCATTTTGAGATTTACCTCCGGCGACCCTCGAGTTCGACCAATTGACGAAAGGGCTCATCTTGAATCGCAAGCCATTCCGTCTCTGACCAATCGCTTGATGTCCATCGCAAAATGCCGCAAGCTTTGAGCGGTTTATCCGGCCAGAGTTGGTCATCCAGTCGAGAAGGGCGATGGTGCGATGACAGCGGGGTTAATGACGATGATGTTGCGAATCATGTTGCAGGAATGAATGGTTGCGCCGATAGTGAACATCGAGGACAGGCTGACGAACGACTTCCAGTGGTATCGACGCTGAGAAAATGGGGGTCCTGGTCGCTTCGTATCGAATTCAAACATCGTGGTGCTGAGGGGAATAGCGAAGATGACGATGAGGGGCAGTGATCCCCTACCATGCTGTAACAGGAACAGCGAAGTGCAGATTCGATCGAGCAGAACTCAGACCTCGATGGGGGCGAAGGACGTGCTGAAGACTGCATGATTATATATCCTCTGCCCGCGAAATCAAATGCCTCATCGCCCATGACCGGCTCCGCATCGCTTGCGGATGCTAACTTTTGAGGCATTTACGCTAGCGCGGTTACGCAGCGAAGTCATCAATTTCCAGCGTTCTTTAGCGTCCTCTAGCTCGTCCGCCGCTGCTTCTCGTTGCTCTCCCTGACCGGTCTCTTAGGCAAGGACGGGAACTGGATGCGTGTCACAGTGGTATGCGCAACATATGACCATTCGATAGAAATCGCCTCGAGCTAATTGCCTCTGTTGGTAGGCAGATTGAATTTGAGCTTGAAGCCACTGCCCCCGGCCGCGCTGCTATCCGTAAGAGGCCCTGTCGTTCCAGGAGTCACGAGACCGCTAGCCAAGCCGGCGCTCAAACTCGGAGTAGGAAGTGGTTGATTCATCATGTTTGGTTTGGTAAAGGCAGTAGGTCTTCCAGGACAGACCTCCCTTTGCGCCTCTGCATCGGCGGGAAATGTCAGCGGGAACGGGAGTACGTTGCGAACATGATGCCTACTGCTATGCCCGGTTCCTCCACAAACAGAACACGTGATATCACCTTTCGGTTTCTGTCGAAGAGCATGGATGAGCAAATTGAATCAGATAGCTACTCATAAGGGAAGCTCGTACTTTTTGCTGTTTGCTACCCTTCTCTGCTTTCTTTGCTTGCTTTTGTTGGCGATCATGCACGGAGCTGAGTCGGCTTCGAATGCTGCAGACAGGGCTTTTAGCCGATGACGACAGTACACAAAATTCAGGAACCCACGTTTTCTTAATCAGGTCTGACACCGCGGGTTCTTGCGCGGCAACCGACGAGAGGGCATCTCCAAGGCGATCATCGGGTACTGTTGCGAGTCTTCGCTCAAGATACGTCATGATGAGTCGCTCGCCTACAAGATCCTCGACGCGAACTTCGCCGTTGGGCATCTGGGATCGTGGAGTCAGCTCATGCAATGCCAGGCGGAACAGAGTCTGACTCACCTGGCGTGTGATCCGTAACTTGCGCTCGGGATTCAGTCGGATGTCTGAACCGCTGTACGTTGCTTCTTGTCCGTCGAGAATTCGTCGCCTTTCCTCCTCTGCAGCCATATGTTTCGCCCTCTCCTTTTCTGTGTAACGCGCAGGGACGCTGTTCATCAATGCCGTCCGCTGGGCATTCCAAATCCTTTCTTCGTCCATGCGATACCAATCTATCGGCTTCAGGTTGTTTGCCTTGTCGGAAGTTTGTGCCTTCCCGCCGCGACCGTTGGCATTTCGGCTTGCTCTCTTCTGTATTACGGCATTTCGTTCCTTGTTCCTTTGCTCGGTAACTGGCACCGCCGCTTTAGCATCCAGATATGCGTGGGCTGGCTGGCCGGCTGGAACTCACTCTCGCCGATCTGCTTCCTAGTCAACGTCACCAGACTGAAACCCTCCTTGATACCAGTAGGATCCCCCTCTCCCGTCAACTGCAGGGCGAATGCATTTGTCGCGCCCGTCATCGGATCTTTTGCCTTGTCGATGTATGCCTTTGTCGTATACCAAGGTGCTAGCTGCACTTCGCCAATTTGTATTTTACCCTCACCGTCGTTGTCGGTCTCAACAGCTGGGCCGGATCTGGCGAGTGACTTTTCCGTCTTCGAGTCTGCAGGAAGTTCGTGCCCTTCATCTTTGAGCAATCTTTCGGCCACTTCGGTAGCATGCAGCACGACAGATTCTTCTGGTGTCAATACATGCTTGTCGAGGTCTGTCAACATCTTCTTGTTGGAACCAGGATTGTCGTTTGGTGTCAGCATTCGCCATGCCTTTTCTTTGCTTGTCGGAACTACTGTCATGAAGGTCTGCAAAGGCTCTTTAGCACAATCGGTCGCGATGAACCGGTTTCTCATACCTTGTAAATGTTCTGAACATCCCTTGAATGCAGTCTCGGGAATAAGTTCCTCATAGTCTTTTCTTTGAGTATGTCGTTATTCTTCAATAGTAATCGTCGAATGATGTCTCTGTTCCTCTTCGTACGCCTATCGCGTGTCGCGTTAGAGGTCGGTGGATCGACTTGATGCAGATGCGGATATGTTTGACCGACGACAAATAGATGATTGATTTGGCGAATGAAATACCTTGTTGATCCATTGATAGTTTGTCTGCGCGATGCCTGTTGTCAAAGAGAATTCAAAGCTGGGTGATTCGCCTGCCACTCACCTGACGACCAAGAAGTCGGTCGGTTCCGGTTGGTGCTCGAAGACCGGGGCGCGCATCAAGTTGTTCTCCAAAGATCGCATCGTTTGTCCAGGTTTGACAATGGACAAAGGATAAGGCTGTGCGTCGTTTGGCTGTAGGATTGTCATTTGTCCAAGGTTTTGCTAATCATCCGGCACATGAGTGATTGAGGCTATTGTACCGGCCAACGTCCCATTCAACGTACCTTTGGTAGATCCTCGTCTTCATCATTGGTCTTCCTGTAGTAGTTGTACATGACGGAACCCATGCCGAAATTCGACAACATAAGCGGGCGCTCCTCCTGTGCGAACATATCTGCTTTAGTACACAATAGGCTCGGTGCAGAGTCGGTGTCTTACAGAATACTCGAACAAAGCAAACGGAGCACGATCGCTCATCGACAAGTCCTTGGTCGTCTTTGGCACCTCGACCTCCACTTTCTTGCCTTGTCGCTGCATAGCCTTGATGGCCTCTCGTTGCTGCTTGGTCCGCCCTGTCGAGACTAATTTCTCGAAGCGCAGGGGAATTCCGGTCGGGAACTGAAGTGAGGGTCTGTGCCAATGTTGAAGATCATCGCGCGACAAATCCAACTTGTACTGAAAGGGAAAAATTAACCCAAATCAGCGAGTTTGCAACATCCGACGCGAAGGATGCTCACGAATGGCATCTGCAGCCTGGTGGCAGGCCCGGCATGCTTGAGCTCGATGGTCCCTGTTTGTCGGAGCGTGACCTTTCTGGGTTGTGGGCGTTCGTACAGATGATCGTTTGAAAAGTTGAAAAAGTCAAGATGATACCCGTTGCGATCGATCCGCGGTCGATGCAGCAGTCGCAAGGCCTCGAGCGATGGGTTTATGGCAGCCAGAGGATTCGAAGGCTCTTCTGAGCTGTCTGCATTGTCGTCTACACCCATGCCCATACCCTCTCCGCACTCGATTTCCCGTAGCCAGTTCTCCTTCTCGAGTTCGACGTTTATCTGCTTGATTCCTGGCTGAGCCGTTCTGCGAGGTGGATCGGCTTTCCCATTG
Source organism: Naganishia sp. PT2105A-2 (assembly GCA_023628115.1). Lineage (NCBI taxonomy): Eukaryota > Fungi > Basidiomycota > Tremellomycetes > Filobasidiales > Filobasidiaceae > Naganishia > Naganishia sp. PT2105A-2. The sequence goes on along the minus strand of JAMALG010000014.1, from coordinate 365,104 downwards.
ACGCTGAGGAGAATGGAAGCCGTCAGAGTCTTCTTATATAAGATATGCCGTTTTGACTCACTCCAGACCCCAAAGGATTTGATCTTCCCAATTCAGCAGAGCCACAGCGGAAAGTTCCTCAGCCTGATCCGCGCCTTCCTTGCTGGCCTTGTAGACATCCTCACGACGAGGCAGGGACTTTGGGAATCCCATGAGCCACGCTGAATATCCTAACAGGCTCGACATTGTCAACACACCTTGTCCACCAATTCTGCAAACCTGCCGCTTCCCTGCAACGCCGCTTTTGACCTGTCGCTTTTCACAATGACCTGCGACCAGTCCGTGATCCTCTTCTTGATCGGCGGTGCATCTTCGTCCTGTGCATCCAGGTCTTCGTTCTCTTCCTGAGGTATCAAGGTGACTGAAAAGAAGCGAGATCAGGTGTCACACAGCGGCTCGGAAAAGGACGGGCTCATACCATCAAGGTCTACCATCTTTCTACGCCTATTCTGTTCACCAGCCAGCTCCTCCATGTATCGACTCGATTGCGCCACTCCCATATCTCCGCCATAGCCCAGCAGATCTGTAAAATTGACATGCCGTCCTGGGCGGAACGTCGGAAAGTAGGCGGCGAGGTCTCTCTTTTCCTGCTCTTCTCTGGAGATGGGAGTTGCAACTGGAACGCTGGGTTTCGGTCCCGAGCCAGGGAGTCCTTCAAAGACGAATGATTCGGCAGCGGGAGTGTCGATCTCCATCGGCGTAGGACCTGGAAATAGAAGCCAATGTCAGACCTATATTCGGTGCATGTCCCTCTAAGTTCCTCTCACCGCTTGATTTACGTCCCGCCTGATCCTGAAACGACGCACCAGCGCCCGCCGTCATGACATTCTTCTCACCCACTCCCTGCTGATAGGGATTCCCAGACTGAGAGAACGGATTCTACACCCGAGATCGTTAGTTGCAGAATACACGATGCCAGACGAGACGACTCACCCCACTCATGCCGGGTTCGAGAAACTCCTTTCAGTCAGGTTTATAGTACGGTAATTCCGTGCGAATGGCCGCGACGTAGTCCACAACTGACGCAGCGATATAGCACGAAGCGAAAGCGATGAATAGCTGAACCACCTCAACAACCTGACTCATGAACGACTCCTGGTGCGATCGATTCGGGCGCACCTGCTTCTCATACTGCTATCACTCGGCGCAATTGGCTCCGGTTCATGCAATTGTCAGGACAACGCCGGTTTGGGATATCCGAGTAACTTGTTCTTCTCGTTCGATCCCTTCGTATCACGTGTCGGCCTCGCTACATCAAGAGAACAAAACGGAATCGTCTCCTCGAGTGGAAAGCTCACGAAACCATTGTCTATACCGTGAACATCTTCCGCTCCTCCACTGCTCATTCCTCCTTGCCGGACCGACAACCACCTCGAGATGGCGAACGCAATGCTAGAGTCCAATGTGCCGGGAGAGGGAGTCTACGAAAAGCTGATGAGCCAAGATAAAAAGCGAGTGGTACGTTTTGTCTCGTCGTCCCCTAACACCAGTCTCGAAAGCTGAACATCATTCCTACAACAGTGTTACTTCTTCGATTCCGACATTGGTAACTTCCACTATGGTCCCGGTATGTTGTGCAAAGCCTACACAATGCGACTTTTCATGAAGATACTTCCCTCTCTTAGGACATCCCATGAAGCCCACGCGGATAAGGATGTGTCATTCGCTCGTCATGAACTATGGACTTTACAAGAAGATGGAAATCTTCGTAAGTTTACATTCCAGGCCACCTTCGTAACGAAGGGCTCACCGAAGAATGGCTCATCGGCTTCCATGACTGTCCCAGCGAGCGAAGCCAGCGACAAGACGCGAGATGACGCAATTCCACACAGACGACTACATCGAATTTCTGCATCGCATTAACCCAGAAAATGCCAACAACTATGCGCGGGAGCAGCAGAAGTGTACGTTGAAACCCTACAAGGAACGCATTGCCACATCCAATACTGTTGTCCAACAGACAATGTAGGAGATGATAGTCCCATCTTTGACGGACTGTTCGAATACTGCTCAATATCTGCCGGTGGTTCCATGGGTTCGTACAGTCATTTCCGAGTAGCTCGCATCGATGCTCAACGAATGTATTTTTTGCAGAGGGCGCTGCGCGGCTATCTCGAGACAAGTGTGACATCGCGGTCAACTGGGCAGGCGGCTTGCATCACGCAAAGAAAGCGGAGGCGAGCGGATTCTGTTACGTCAACGGTTAGTACATTATCTTGCGCGCAATCATCACACCGTTCAGTTTACTGACCTTCGACTCCTCAGATATCGTCTTGGGAATTCTGGAATTGCTGCGATACCACGAGCGAGTTTTGTATATCGATATCGACGTGCATCATGGCGACGGTGTCGAGGAGGCGTTCTATACGACCGATCGAGTGATGACGGTCAGTTTCCACAAATACGGTGAGTCTTCCTTATGTTTTGAGTTTTGCGGTACTGACTGATCAACATCAACGCTCAGGCGAATTCTTCCCTGGAACGGGAGAATTGCGTGATATTGGTATCGGCAAGGGCAAAAAGTAGGCGATACGAGGTATGCCTTGAAGAGCGTGATCTTACGCTACATTCTCCCAGGTATGCAGTGAACGTACCGTTGCGAGACGGCATCACGGACGCAAGCTACAAGGACATTTTCGAATCTGTGAGCCTTTCTTACGTACACCGAGACTGTGTCCTCTTATCCATATTTTGAAGGTTGTCAATCGTGCCGTCGAGTGGTATCGACCTACTGCTATCGTCTTGCAATGTGGCGCAGATTCACTCGCCGGAGACAAACTCGGATGCTTCAACTTGTCGCTACAAGGTGTGTAGGCAAAACCATCCAGAAATCCCCCTTGCTAACGGCCCTGGTGCGCAGGCCATGCCGATTGTGTGGAATACGTGAAGAAGTTTAATCTTCCGCTGCTATTACTTGGTGGGGGAGGATATACCGTCAGAGCGACCTCGCGAGCTTGGGCTTACGAGACCGGTCTGGCCGCGGGAGTCAAGCTTGGAAAGAGTAAGAATGACTCGAATTGCATTTGGATGTCATGCTGATCTTATCATGAATCAATAGAAATACCCATCAACGAATATTACGAGCATTATGGACCTGATTACGAGCTTGACGTCCGATCTTGCAATATGGAAGATATGAACACGACGGAGTATCTGTCCAAAATCAAGCGTGCAATTTACGAAAATCTGCGGGATATCGACGCGGCTCCAAGTGTCCAAATGCAAAGTGAGCTTTGCTGGGCCCGAGCGATCTGCCAAAGCTGATCGTCCGCTTCACCAGATGTGCCGAAGATGCCGCATGATGACGAAGATGACAAGGAAAATGAAGACATGGAAGATCCCGACACTCGTCTGCATAGTGAGCATTCCTCAACCTCTGCAGAGGAAAGTTTCAAACCCCTTCATCCCCAACTCAGCACGGTTGACAGACGCACGGGTACAGAAAGACACCGAGCTTTCGGATTCGGAAGATGAGGGGTTGGGAGGCAGAAGACACCGTCAAAATCATAATGAAACGCAAAATTCCGGTAACCGCAAGCGTAAAGGAAAGGCAACCATGTCTCCGACTGGATCTCTATCAAGACGTTCCAAAAATCCTGAGGCGTCAGGTTCCCGTGATTCCAGCATGGGACCATCGGTTACATCACAGGATCCCCAGGCTAAAGCAGATGCAACAGCCCCCGCGGAACCCCCCCGGATGGTCAGCACAGGAGCCATCGTTCCGACATCCACCTTGGCCGATGACGACAAGATGGATGTAGATCCGCAGGGGGTTGACGCAGAGCATCACAGAGTAGTGGAGACCGGTTTAGTAGATGATAATGGCACATTGGCCAAGCCTCCAACGGAACAACCCGCCGCTCCGGCCGCTACACCGCAAACAACGGCAAGCGGTGCAAATGTTACGCCTCCACCAGCATTCGCGTCCAATTCCATTCTTCCGGTAGGAACGCACGCGTCCGAGGTAGGGGAAGAGACACCAGAGCCTTCGAATCCTGCGACAGAATAGGCTGGAACACGATAACGAGGCGTCCACCCACAGTCAGCCCTGTATACATCTTAGCCCAATTGTCGAATGTCTCAAACGAGTGTCGCGCGAACATCATGCTATACAATGGGCAAAGCGCGTATACACAATGATACACAAGGCCGAATGATCCGATTGATTACATTTACGTAGCCTGCGCCTTTCTCCTTCCGATCTGAGCCTGGAAACCGGTCTTGATGGCCGAAACGGATCGCTCTGCGAGAAAGACGGGATGAGCAATCTATATGAGGAAATTGCAGTGCACTGCACTTACTGGAACCACAGGCTTCACAAACGATGAAGTAAAGACGGTTCTCCTTTTCGAGGATAGTGTCGGAAGATTTACAAGTCTTGCACATGACGTACTCGACTGCATCGCAACTCGTCAGCTATGCGACTCCGCGCGGCAAGACTGCATAGACTCACCGATATACTTCTTCAGAACATTCTCCATGTTCTTCTGGGTGTATCGACCCTTGATCATCAAACGCTGGGCACCGTCCACACTTCCACTTGTACCCAATTCCGCAAAAATGAATTCCATCAGGTGCTTGGGTTGTCGTCGCATACGTCGGCAAATGTCTGAGATGTTGGCGAACACAGTCTTCTTTGTGCCTTCTCGGTTTACCTGAGGAGGAACCAAGGTGAACTTCTTCTTGTCACCGGCAAGCTCTGGGTTGTGCGAGTGGAGGAGGGCGTAGAAACGGGTAAGGAGCTGGAGGAGAGTTAGCACCAGGGTCTCCAGTCGACCTTAGAGTGCTTACTTCGGGATATGTGTAGTCCCGGTCCGTGCCAACCCATGCTTCGTGGCCAAGCTTGGAAGTCGCATCACCTCCATCTCCATTGTCATCGCCACCAAAGACATCGTCACCGAGTTCTCTGTCGATGTCGGCGGAGTCTCCGTTTCGGTCTCCGCCGTCATATTCGTTCTCGCCACCCTCGATCTGTACGAACAATCAGTTGAGAGCGCGAGAGCAGCGCGATCCGGAAACTACTTACCTCCTTCTCGAAAGCCTCAATGTCGAAAGCCGCCTTCTTCTTGGAAGACTTCTTCTTCTTCTTCAAATCTCCAAAGTCACCCATCTCTCCGGCCTCGGCAGTAGTCTCTGTTGTCGGTGTGGCATCTCCAGGGGTCGAGGCTTCCTGCTCATGAGAATGCGGTCAGATATTCGCCAGCAGCGCGTCACACGAATGACTCACCAAGTCTAAGGGGATCTCCTTCTTCTTCTTCTTGGTCTTCTTCTTCAGATCCGCAAACATGTCCACTCCATCATCCGCTGCAGGCGCATCCGTGGGAGCCGATCCGTCACCTCCGGCATCGATCTTCTTCTCAGCGTCGGCGACAGATGACGAAGCTGCATCGGCGGCAGTGTTGGCAGCATCCTGATTGGTAAGCTCAGCGTCGTCAAAGTTGACCTTTGCCTTCTTGGACTTCTTCTTCAAGCCCGCAAACATGGGCTCCTCGGCCACTGGCGTGGTGTTGTTCAATTCCTCGGCGGACATTCTGTTACCTTGACTGGATCGCGTGATTGTCACTAGCATACGATATGGCCTACTTCTTTTGTCAAGCAGACGACCTCCGCTCGCTCGATCATCTCGCTCCGTTGCATATAAAGCGCAAAAGGCCGCGGAGATCCTCATCTGAAGTCCGCGTATCTGAAGGCCCTCTACAGCCTTGGTCCGTATTAGAATAGTATTTTGATAACTTCTTCAGCTACTGCTTCGAAGATGAAAGATGATGCTTCACCGCATGTTACTTTATTATTCCCTCTTACATGGTATAATGAGCAGGTGGTTACAGCGCAGTCCCAATTACGGAATGGCTAAATAATATGCGATGCCGCTATCACAACCGCAATAATACACCCAGACACCAACCCCAAATGGGTAATGTCAAATTATCATTCTGTTCCGATAAGGCCTCCATCATCGCCACCAATGTGGTCATGATGGTGAACAAGGGTATCTCAAGACGGAAACGAAAGCAAATTGAGCCGGACAGCACCGTCTTTGTTCGTATCAGCTTACCGAGAATTCGCCGATGCAGCCAGTCAGCATCAACGCTGACGCCGTGGCGACTACGGACACAACGAAGGCGACCGTACCCTCTACTGTCTTGCCGCTTGAGCTCGACCACCGGATTTTCCCTATACGTTTGCCCACGATGGATGCCTAAATCGTTAGGCCTGTCAGTTTGGCAGACGGAGGTCCAGGAATCTATCTTACCAAGGCATCCCCAATTCCTAATGCGAGAGCACCGAATATGCTTAGGATCGTTTTTGGGCTGGATGGCACATCAGAATCCGATTATACATCGGCATGTATTGAATATTTAACTGACCCTTCCAGCCAGACCCCACTTGCGCATCCCGTCAACAGATAAAAATGACTTAGAATGGCAGTCCCACCGTCCTTACTTTCGTCCAAGAACTCGTTAAGGAACAGATGAACTGCGGCGCCAAAGGGGTATAGCGCAAAGTATCGAATGTATTCTGTAAAATTGAAAGCGGCGAATGCCAAAGAGAACGCTAGATGTGTGAATGCAGGCTAGAACGAGCGACCTTGGCTGAGCACGGAACTTGTCACGCCCTTGTTATACTCACATCGATGATTATCCCAGGAACGAACATGGCGGTGGCGAGGGCATGAAAGAACTTGCGCCGAGCGTTGATACTTAAGACCGGTAGCTTCTGGTTAGCGGCATCCATCATCTGAGACGCGACATGGCCGAATCCCGGCTCTGCAGCCGGAACCCTTGAAGGATTCTGTTGATTACCAAGACCCGCCTGTGTCGCACTGTTCTGCACGCTGATCCTGGAGTGACCGTTCGTGTTGGTGACTGCCAACCAGGCTCTTCTCTTGCGTGCTCTGCCAAGCTGTCTCGTCCAGCCGGCTACGCTGATAGCGGCCAGGAGTCCCCAGTATGCGATAAGAATCGGCCGGGTCCACCAGCGTCGGCCCTCCAAAAGCCAGCAAGCGACCCATACCCAAGGGTCTCGCCAGCCCAGTAGCCATTTTGCCCAGAAGCCGATGAGACCGCCGCAAATGGCAGCAGCACCCGAGTAGAAGCCGGCGGCCAGCGCCTTGCGATACAACTCTTTTTCTTGAGGATGTCGAAGGCGATGTGCAGGTCGCTGGGCGATCTTGCGAGAAAGTACCAGCAAAGGGGACAGTAGGAATCCCGTCAAAAGGGAGCCCGGAATGAGCGCCAACTGAAAGATAAGTAACGGGGTTGGCAGCCGATATGCTTTGATATAGGGCATCGTTAGGAAATTAATCTGGTGCACATATTTGGTGAGCGCTACCACGGGACGCGATGCCGCTTCACTTACCCTGGTACGGGTCAAATTCACCGTCTCCATAAACAGTCCGGTGGCTGCATGACAAATAATGCCGAGTTCCCCAAGTGTGAAACCCCTTCTCGCCAACCGGACGCTGACATATAGACTAAATTGGAAAAAGAGAGTAGCGATGACGATATCCGGATATGTCAGGTCTTGCAGAGTACATGTCGGCGTTAGAACGCCAGATCGTCTCTGATCACCAGCATGAACGTACCATATCCCTGAGTCAAGCCTACGCAATCCACCAACACTTTCAAACCGATGACGAATGCCGTGACAATGAAGGAAAACGAGATGATTGCCCAGCTTCTTCTCCACTCGCTGAGCTTGACCCATTTGCCCCCACCTACGACAGCGTCTTTTGCAGGAAGTGTCGAATCGGTCTGTAGTATCTTCAAGTCTTGTCGCCTCGACCATGACGCATGGACAATAAGGATCAAGGACAGCAGACATGTGAGATGAACAGCGTGACGACGCGACATGCATAGAGCCGTAAGAGCCAATATTGCCGGATGCCGCTGATTCAGGGTGTCGGGTATCTTCACGGAGCCATTGAAGACAGTGTGGGGAGATGGTGTCCAATCCAGTGCCCGCGGTGTCTCGATGGCCCATTCGATCGTTCTCGTCTGCGTAGGATTCTTAACGAGAGACTCCCATGAGGTATAGTACATCGACGCGGCCAGAAGGGGCCCCAGAAGCAGCGCAAATGCTGCACCGTCGTCGATGCATTCGCTATGAATGCAGGAAGTTAGAAAATATGATTTGGATCCCCGTTCAAGCGTACTTGCCGATAGTTGCGATCACTGGTCGCCCATATCAAGCCTCTGCTGCCGATAGATGCATCTTCTGTATCACTGGTCGCCGTCTGTTTGGCAACTCCATGCTCGTGCCTTGAGTTAGAGAGTCCTGGCACTGGACTGCTTCTACCGATAATATGAGCCTCATGTTGTCTCCTGTTCCTGGCTGTTGGCAAATTGATTCCCGAGGGTTCTGCAGACGTCGGATTGTCCATTGCACCACCACCATTCAGCGATGATAACGTCAGGTTTGAAGTCAGATGGGTATCGCCCGAATGCTTGTGTATCGAGTTCTCGACAACTTTGGTACTTCGCACACCAAGATATAGCGTTACGAGTCCCGAAAGCAATGATAGCTCTGTCGAGGAAAAGACGTCAAGAGGTATACAAATGTATTACGACTAGTGTCATACCTATGGCTTCCGTTGTTGCTCCCATATCGTGATACAAACGCCACACCGCCAACATGACAGAACCTGTCATCAACCCTCGCTCAGCACGACGCCTGGTAATTGTAACAAGCGGCCGTCTTCCCACATAGACGGTTCTCGGTAATATCGCTGGAAGTGGTTTCGCGGGTTTTCGGACGATGTGCATCTGAGAAGGTCCTGGTGATGGCGCGTTTGGTGTCGAAAACTTGAGCACGGAAGACAATGGCGACCTCGACATGCTTTGGCTTGACTTTGCTAAACGTGTTCCAAAAGGGCTATCGGGAGCACAACATCAGGGTCACGCAGAAGAAGCGACGAGTGACAATTTCTCTACTCACGATACACTACGCGTTACTTCCCGAACAACATCCCACCAGCGTTCCTTCACGCTGAGACGGCTTGCATCACTCTCACTACCGGTCGAGTCACTTCGCGCCATCACATGATCATGCTGCCCATTGCAGTTTTGCGCCAATAAAAGAGATCGCATCCTCGGCGACGTATCCCGGGATGTCGTTGAAGCGATCAAGGGGGGATCGCTGGGAATGGCACTGTAACGGTGTTCCGGACTAGCACGATTCAGATCGCTCTCGTCCAGTGAAGCTCCAGAAGCGATAGTATTGTGCAAATCCCCCGGATCTCCGACCTCGGTATCACTGCTGGAAAAGCGATCATCCTCCTCTACGCCTCCAGCGGACGAAACGGAAGCCTCGGCATGGGTACTATAGCTCGGCCACGACCGCAGTCCGCCGGGATATGACATTGTCTCCGAATCGACGGGAATTTCAAGTCGCGGACGAGCTTTCGAGTGCGAGCTCCGGTGCATGCGAGGCCCGTTATGGCTTTCCCTCCTTCTCCGTGGCTTCTGATCATCCGGTTTTGCGTTGTTTTGCGATTGTCGAGTCTCCGAAGATGGATTGCGTGGGGGAACAGGTCTAGATCCTACCGCCTGACGCGTCGAGAATGATCGTCTTTTCTCTTGAGATGGATTGACTTGTCCTGACAGCGAGGCTGCGCCTGCTTGAGGTTGCAGGCGCGGAGATGGCGGAGGTGACGGCGAGGGCGACGAGTGTACGGATCTTGACCTGTTGCGAGGAAGATAGGACCGCATTGTGGGTTCGGGTTGGCTAGCACGGCAGCTTCACTCTTCCTTCTATCCGTCTTGCTCACTAAAGCTGTGTCGATATCACGGCGCAGATCATCATCGAGAGCGACGACGCATTGAGATCGTTATTAGTCACGGCGGGTGATCACTCCGGTCAGCAACACAAGCAGTGTTCCCTCGGACTTTCTCCCACGCGACCCGGCCGCCGAGGAGCCGGGAACTTCTGCTTCCGATAGCTCCTTTGTTCGATTCGAGCCGTTCATATTACAGTACCAGTTCAATTCGAGGACCTTGGCAAGACGATGCTATAAGGACACCTCTTCGCGCCCTCGGCTTCCACCATTACGCTCTTGTAGGTCTCCGCGCAATGACAGACCACACGCTTGACCCATCTCTCCTCGACTCGCACTTCCACAATGCGGCCACATGGCTATCCTCCACCCCTGCCTCCGGAAACCTCTCGACCGAGGCCAAGCTCGAGATCTACGGACTGTTCAAGACGGCGACGATAGCTTTTCAACCGTTCGTTAGTTTCCTTCGCGCTCCCTAAAGGTGCTTGCAAGCGACATGGTAGAACTGATTTCCCGATGCTCTTGCCTACAGCAACGTGCCCCCGCCAGGCTTTTTCTCGGGTCCTGCCGCAAAGGCAAAGCATTCTGCATGGAAAACTCAAGGAGAAAAGTACCAGCAACTAGCTCAAGACGATGCGAACGGAACGCAAGACGATGCTTCCATCCTCGCTACAGGTCAAGCACGAGCCAAGTTACGCTACATCGAGATCGCCAAGGAGATTGGATGGACAGCGCCCGCGGACGGAGAAGAGGGAAACAGCAAGGGATCAGGAATGGGCATGAAGGTTAGCACTATGCGTCAGGAAGATACCCAATCGTCCGAGACAGAGTAAGTCAGCCATAACGTGTCGGGCTTCCTCTGCGCTGACCCCTTCCACCCCTCGTTTCAGCGTGATACTGCCGGTACACGATGCGGCTTCCGAGGGAGACTTAGAGGCCCTCGAGAGGGAACTCGCATGCGATCCCAGCTCACTGAACGCCCAGGACTCGATGGTAGGCTACATGACGAGGAAAACTTTCGCTCGAAACTCTGATCAAGCTATCTTAGGGGCTCACACCGTTACATCTAGCCGCTGATCGCGGACATGTAGACTCTGTGAGGTACCTGCTCGAATCAGGAGCGGACCCAAATCTCAAGGTATGTTCAGATTTGCGATGTTGTCCTTGGTTGATCTCTCTCCATGTACAGGATTCTGAGGGTCTAACGGCGTACGATATGGCAAAGGAGCTGGACCGTCGGGAGATCGTACGAATGTTGCAAGAAGAACAGTAGTGCGCTCAGCGTTGCCCCCGGAATTATCTCGTTATCATGTCCGTCGCATTCTATGTAGGAGTATCTCAGCAAATATCTCAGAAAAGGACAACTGTCCTTGCATATTCGCTTGACAATCAGCCCGTTACGTCCAGGAAGCTCGCCCGATGAATGAGATGCATATTATATTTTGCGCATGAAATACCAAAAATTGTCCATACAAACGACTAGGGAGCCACGAGGCGAGGGGTGCGGCGATGAACAATTCGCTACTCTGCTATTCGTGTCGCGGCCCCCTTCTATGACTCGATGCGATACAGGCCGCGACGTCTAGAAAGCGGTGAAGGCGATACCAAAGACCGAGGCGAGCGCCAAGGTGAGGACGACGACGGCGTTTTGCGATCCGGCACTGGTGGATGATGGTGATGCGGCGGCGCTCGAGGCTCCGGAGGACACAGCGGCCGAAGCGGCAGAGACACTGCTTCGAACGACACTCGCCATCGAAGTTACGCTTGCTCGAGCGGTCGTCGCCTGCGAGGAAGCCATCGACGAACCACTGGAAGAAGAAGCGCCTGAGGTGGAGGCAACAGAGCTTCCCGAAGATGTGCCAGATCGACTTCCGGTGCTCGACATGCCCGTAGCAGAGCCTGAGGAGGCCGATGACGACGCAGAAACCGCGGCAGTCACGACGGCAGCACCGTTGTAAGGAAGGCTGTCAAGATAGGAGCATTGAGATGTCGCGGCGGGAGCATGAGGAGCCGGAGTGCTGGCGTCACCCTAGATCACACGACAGCATCGACGTCAAGGTTAGCGCATAGGTTTGATGCGAGGCTCTAGTTACTGACCTGGTGGAAAGTGTAATCACCGTAAACTCCGGGGTATTCGATGGAGTCTCCTTGGCATGAGGAGAAGCTTTGTCCGTAATCTCCGGGCATCTATGGGCCGTAGTAGAATGAGTCTGGGTTCAAAGCTTGATGCAACTAAGATTTACGTTAAATCCACATCCGAGAACATCGTACTGCACGGACAAGACAGTCAGCTTTGTTCGAGTCAATCAGAGGCCGAGAACAACTCACAATGTGCTGACACTGCAGAGCGGCACCTTCGATTTCGTCGCAGGCCTTGAAGCAGAAGTAGCCATCCCCGATGAACGAGTTCCATTCGTGAATCTGCTTGAGGCCGCCGCCGAACGCGTTGGAAAAGACGAGGCCGCCTGTGGAGCAAATGGGGTAAGCTTTGCGGCCTTCTTGACGCAACAGGAGATACGTCCCGATCGGATTTCCGAGGCCGTCTGCTCCGTGAGGATCCAGCTCGCCGCCGGCGTCACCGACAGGGATATTCAGCACTCCGGACGCGAGCGTTCCCGTAAGTTGAACATAGGTGGGAGTCTTGACGAAATGCGCCCCGGTGACAGCTCCAGCTGGGATCAGACGGGTACCGTAGCCCGATTTGAGGCACCAGGAGACAACCTCTCGCTCGGTGTTACCGAGAGACGAGTCGCCATACGCCGATGTGGTCTCGGGAGGCGCGCTGAGCGATGAATGCGATTTCCGAAAAGACCAGCCAATGTAGAGGCAACAGGAAAGACATTCAAGTCATGATGATGAGCAAAGACCAGGCATGGCATTTAGAGACAGTGGTGCTTACAAAAGGCAGAAATCGTCGACGCCGTTTATGTATGCTGAACGATCGATATCGTTAGACTTGAAAGATGATCGCGACGGCTACTCACCATTTTGGCACTTGGAGTCCTGGCTACCGCCGGTTCCGCATTGGCTGATGGCACACAGAGCGATAAGAGACTGTCAATGAAAGCGCAATGTCGCACTCACTTGGTGCCGTATTGACCTTCTTCGGTCGTTGCAGGCAGGTCTGTAGACAACGTGGATGAGCCTGAATTTTATGATTTTCCGTTTATTCTGCTACTCACTGTCCGGGTAGTAGGTGGCCGAGTATTGACTGAGAGCCAACGAAGGCAGGAGGGAGGCAAGAGCGAGCTTTCCGATCATGATGGTGAAGTGTCTGGAGGTGACTAGGTGCGGTGCTCGCAAAGGATAGAGAAGAGAGGCGCGCCGGTATTATAGGATGGGAGACAGAGAGACGCTGTGAAGTAGCTTATGGACGACGAGATATGCGGGCTATGCCCAACAGCTTGCCCAACCGGTATTATATTGTGTTCAGGATGATGTCGCACAGCCGCGAGCCCACAACAACCGGGACGCTCAAAACAATAATCCGTGCGCTCTCTTCCGCTGGCCGGCTTGGCTGCTCAGCTGGCTTCTCCCGCGTGACTGATTTGGGTCGCGTGTCGCGGTGCAGTGCCTGGCCCCAAAATAGATGTCAGCTTGGCGTAAGCAGTTGCGTAAGCTATCGACAAGCAGCTCGAGATGCTCGACAAGCTATCCGTTGTTTGCTATAGCTTTGTTAAACTATGTGATCTTGCCCTCTGTAGCGAACAAACTAAAGTGATTGCTGACCACCGATTTCTATCTCATGATCAGCTTTTGGATCCCTCGATCCCCTTCTCATAGGCTATACTTGCACGCACCGCAATGTTTCTTGGATTCTCACCCCGAGCTGGAAGCAAGAGGTGTCGGCCGGTGTTTCCGGCTGGGGTTTCCGATGTCCGAATGTACAGTAGCTGCCCAGCTTTCGAGTCGGGCGGCGGAGCCGTGAGCTGGGTCCAGCTGTCGCGACACTTCGCTGACATCGCACAACAGCCTTTCCGATCTGTATGTCACTCGAAAAGCACATCTGGAAAGCGGTGGGACTGGCAGCTGGATTGACAGGCCAAGCTCAAGTACCCCAGATGTACCGTGTGCTAAGGACAGCTTCTAGACCGCCGAATGGCAAATGTATCGTTGCATTGGTGAGCGAACATTCAGTTATGCTGACATAGATGGGCTTTAGCAGGTTCCAGCCTTCGTTAATCATCCGAGCTGATCGCTCGAGACTGCCGATAGGCTTGAGGCAGAGCTTCCCCTTTCGCTACTGGGAAGGTTGGCCATGCCTTGAACCGTTCCCCTGAGATACTGCAGCCCGTCGCAGGGCGTCGATCTTACGCCGTGATGGAGGTGACGACCCCTATTCCACCAAACAGGTTTCGACGATGAGCACAGCGCGAGACCCTAAAACAGACACACCGGTGACCTACCGGCGGCGACCGTCTCCCCTCCGCGTCGAAGCAGGATCCTGCCCATCTCCTTGTTGACATGACCAGGTTCAAGCGGAATGACAGGTGCTCGAGTACTTGTAGATTGAGTTGGAGCGCGCAGAGAAATCTCGACTTCTGCGTGGACCCCTTTCTGTAGCACTCTATGACATTAACGAATACGCATGAGCTTGGGTCTCTGCGTGAGAAAAGCGGGGATACTCACCGAGGATTCTGCTTTGATCCGGTCGTACCTTTGCTGATGACGCTGATCAGCTTGCTCAGGGTGGCTGGCACATTGTTGGAATGGTGGAACAATTCGAGCTGAATATCATGTGAATATCGTTTGTCGCGGTAGTGGATGGGTTTATGCTCACAGGTACTCCTGCAATGAGCGGGAAAGCGATATCAAATACAAGTATCTGCGCGGTAAATTTTGTTGCAAGCGGCACGAGGTCGCTCAGCGGACAAAGTACGGAACCGATGTTGAGATGGATAGGATCAATACCGGCAAGGTATAGGTTGACATTTTGTCCAGCGGAGGCATAGGGCACTGTTTCCTCGTCACGTTCGATGGCTGCGAAAGCTAATTGAGCGATCGACATCGGGCACGGAACTCCGGAACTTACTCCTCACCACGGCCGTCTCGTCGCCCGGCACGACACGAAGTCTCTCTCCCACTTGAACCACGCCGCTACATAGCCGGCCTGACACTCCAACACCGGATGACACCGCGGATTGACCCTTGAACACGTTGGAAATCGGGTATCGCAAGGGCAATTCCAACGGTCGAGCGGGAACTTCGACCTTGTCTTCAGGAGATCATGAGCTCAACTGCGATGGTGCTGAAAATCAAGGCAATTGCTTACCCAATACGTCGACCAGAGTCGGTCCCTTGTACCAGGCCCTCAGTTGCGCGTTGTCGCCATTGGCGAGATTCACACCGGCCATGGCCGCGACTGGGATAAAGGTCGTCTTGTCCGCTGCGAAACCGGCCGCTTGGAGGAACGGTCGCATAGACTCTTGAATGTCTTTAAAGCGATCTTGCGACCAGTCAACCTATAGATGTCTTCCATCAACGTCGACGCCCGGGATCGCCAGGTCTCAACTTCCACACTCACGACATCCATCTTGTTGACTCCGACAATAAGCTCTCGAACTCCGAGCGCGCGGACAAGAAGCGCATGTTCCCTGGTTTGACCACCCCTATCAAACCCTGCTTCGAACTCTCCAGGGCTGGCGTCAACCACCAACAAGGCGAGATCAGCCTGTGACGCCCCAGAGATCATATTGGGAATAAAATCCTGGTGTCCTGGAGCGTCTAGTAACGTAAAGGCGCGATTGGCGGTGTCAAAATGGCTGGTGGCGATGTCTATCGTTACACCTCTGTAGTAGAACACGACGGGTCAGCGGGACGATACGCTTCATAGGCGGGCTCATTACCTGTCTCTCTCATCACCCAACGCATCCAAGCCCCACGCCATTGCGAAGCTCGACTTTCCCACCTTCTGACTTCCACGTTCGTTGGCTATCTTCTCCTTTTCGGACAACTCCCCTAGCTCATAAAGCATTCGCCCCATAAGCGTAGATTTTCCGGCATCGACGTGGCCTGTCGTCGGGTTGGCTGTGAGCGAATGCCGCGGCGGAAAGCGACGTCACGTACCGACCACAACAAGGCTAACACCCTTCTTTTCCTGTGATGCTTCCTCATTTTGGATCTTGTCAATCAATTCGGCTTGCTTCATGCTCATTGCCGGGACTGGAGAATCATCCCTCTTTACACGGTCCGCCTCCAAGCCGAGCATGGAAAGATCTTGCGCGAGTCCCGACGCCTTATTGGCAGCATTCGGAGGTGTTTGGCTTCCTTCGCTTTTTGGTTTCGATGTACCCGGCTTTGATTTGGCCTTTGACGGTTGACTCTGACCTTTGGATTGCCCTACGTCCGTTTTCGCTTTGGTAGACTTGGCTGTGGCTGGCGATAAAAATCATCGTTGACGACAGAATAGCATAAAAAAGAATAATGCAATGAGTCAATGATCTCGTCTAAATACACTAAAGCCAGGTGCTCCGCTCCACTCCAAGCGACAGTCCGCGCAAACGCTATCGGTGGGGGTCTGCGATCCCTCATTTTCGCTTTACGGTCCCCGGCGCGAGACGCGTGCCCTCTCTCGCTTTCATCACAGCCTCATCGGGATCCAGTTCCTCGAACGGATCTCTTCCCGGTTCGGACCGGCGCCGTCTCTTGGCCAAAGCTTCTTTCTGCGGGTCTCCCGGTAATACACGACTCGTCTTTGGTGTAGTCGTAAGCAAGGTGAAAAACTCCGACGGTCCCGTTCCAGTAGATGACGAAAAAAAGACGCTTGTCTGTGTGTTTTTGTGTTGCCCAGGAAGCTCGCGTTCCAGTTGCGACGGAAAGGTGAAGAGCGGGGATGCTTTCTCGTTTACATCAACGTCCATAGCGTGAGGGCGAGCGACCGGGGGCTGCGAATCCAGAGACTGCGTTGTTTCCGAGATTTGCGTGGCAGATGTTTTCGTATCGTCCGCTTCCGCTTGGGCTTTTGCTGCTTTTGCCGCTGCTATACGTTGCGCGAGCTTCGAAACTGGTTTCCCTCCTGGCGCTTCCTGTTCTGTAGCTGTTCTGGATCCAGTAGTCTTCGCTGGAACAGAGCTGTTGCTACTGGAAGTCGCGGTGACGACTTGGGGCGAGCTACTTGCCGCACTAGCAGCTTTACGCTGAGCAGCTAGTTGGGCAAGCTTTGACAAAGGTTTGGCTGGAGCATTGACTTTCGGCGGCGTTGCAGTCGAACAAGACTCTTCCGTTGTCTGCCGTTGCTGTGCTTTGGTTCTTGCTTGTTCGGCTTTTCTGCTGGCCGCAAGGCGCTGTAAAGGGCTCAGAAGTTGAGGCTCCTGTACCGGGGGCAACGGCTTCGACGTTTCACGGGGAATATATGGCTTCGGTGGAGCAACGATTCCTGTACGAAAAGTCGACCTGTCAGTTTCGACTCCACCTTCAAGTTCAGACAGGGGTACAGGTACAAGGCTCCGGTATCTGGAAGGAGTCTCTCGGGGAAAGAGGGAGAAAGTATTCTCACCTTTGGGTTTCCAGCGCTCTTCACTCCTGCATTTCACTATCCATTTTCCTTTCGCACGGAGCACAAATCGATCTCTCGCCGTGCTTGCCCGCAATGTCTACGCCTCCTCATAACCCTTCATGCCCATTCGACAAAAACAGATCCCTTGCAAGCGGAAAATCACTAACCTTTCTGCCTCTCTTTCCGCAGGTACGAGACGGCCTTGTCCACGTCGAAGAAGTAATGCCATAACGACTCCCTAATACTGTCATCCGGTATCGGAGGCTGAAGATCTGCCAGCAAAGGCTTTGCGACGCTGAATGATAGGGCGAGCGCAGCTGTGGAGTCGATTGGGTATCGGTTTCTGTCCGCGCAAAAGAGGCTTTCAATGGTACCTACCGGCATCTTCTTCAGACATTCCTTCCTCCTCAGAATCTTCGGCCATCTCCTCTGCAGGTTCGAAGTGCCATCAGTCTCAAACCCTCTTCGTCATTCCGCAAAGCACGAGCTCACCATCGATGTCGATGTTTTTGACAAATCTGTGCCTCGACATGTTCGCTAGCGTCAATCTTTTCGAGGTATCGTCCTTTGCGTCCCGGTGTACTGAGGACGCGGTGAGGTGGTCGACAACTATAGATCAAAAAGGTGGTAAAGACGCAAAGACACGAGAAACAAGAAACAGGATGTCCTTAATCGAGTGATCGGTTAATACGTCATAATTCCGCGCTTCCTGATGATGAGCAAGTCGGTCCGCCTGTCGCGCTTTCTTGATGTTCAAGGACGACCGTGATGGTGCTGCAGGTGAGTTTCAACCCTTCTCCACAGTCTTCGGCTACCGCCCTCTGCTATGCTGGACCCGACTGCATGACCGTTTGGATACGTATACGTCACTCAATCTGCCGGAGCTTGAAGCGTTTAGGCAGCCTCCTGATTGAATCCCAATGCCGATGGACAGTCTCTGCACTGTGAGCAAAGCCATATACCGCAATAGCAAAACTGCTAAATATCCTAGCAATGATGACAATGCTACTCGTCGATCGCACCGTCACCTTCATCTTCAATCCCGGCCCCTCCTCCCCATTTGCTCTCCGCGTAGAATTCCTCCTCCGCCTCCATATTCCCGCCCTGTTCGTCCCAGTGCATCTGATGCTCCTCGTCGTTAATGGCGTCGTACTCTGCTTCAATCTCTTCATGATCATCGATCATCGTCATGTCTTCCGTTGGTGCCAAGTCAAGAGTCTGCTGTACTAGATCGAGCAGCTCTTGCTGTTGGTCGTCGTTCAACCGTTCATCGCACTCGTCTATGATCTATGGGGAATCGTTCAGCGGAACTCCGGCACCGAGCTCCGAACACTCACTAAATAAAGTTCGATAATTTTCTTCGGCGCTAGGTTGATGATCTGTAATTCTTCTGCTTTCGTCAACTTGAACTGCGGAAGACCTTGTAGTAACTTCTGAATTCCGTGCGGATTCTGCTGCTTTGCGCAACTGAGAGGACCAGACAGGTATGCGTTGACCTGTTTGCCATGTATAAGCATGCATGCCAGGAGTCAGGGCCGAAATGAACATGAAACCACTTGCCTGCTCGGTAACAAAGAGGAGGTCGTCTGTGACCCCTCTGATGGCCGAATTCTTCTGCTCTCGCTTCTTTTGGGGTGTTATGGGATCGTATTGCCGCATAAGTCTCCAGTCACCATCTTGCTTTGCTTTGATCGCAGCCTTCTGCTCGGCAATGGCTTCGGTGATCTTCTTGTTATCCTCATGCTGGCTTTGAAACTGCTGCAGTACCTCAAAGTCTGACAGCAGCGCTGCTCGGGCTTTCACCACCTGCGATCGATATATGTTGAGCTCGTTTGACAGGAAGAGGCTGCAGTGTGCTTACATTCATGATGATTACCTGTTTGCTAAAATCCCTATGCCCGCTATATGCAGTCGCGCAGATGCATCCCGTGCTCGGCTTCGAAACTGGGTCCTGAGGCGCCCCTGAGTATATCCGATGCCGAGTGTATCCGTGGCGGAGAGGGACGGATGAGCCCCTGCTGTTTTATCGTAACGAAGGCCGCTGGGCAGATCAGCCGTTGGACAGCAGGCCAACAACCCAATTTCGCGCTCCTGAAACACAAACATTTTCGGAAGAACGGCGATCGGCAGGTCTCAGACATTTGGCTTGCGACCGAGTCGCCATCGGTTTTCGAGGATTCAAGGACCTCGACTTTCTGTCAGCGCTCATTCCAGCACAGAAGCAGTCTTCGCAAGCGGGCTCGCAGAGAAGCCCTTTGGCAATCCCAAGAATGTTGGCGAAGCGTTGAACCCAACGATCGAATCGGAGGAGGTTTCGAGAAGGAGAACAAAATAACAAAAGCCCAGCGAGATACCTTCGCATTGTGGAAAGGACTTTAGCAGCCTTTCACGCATTCCGCTTTACCTGCAGAACTCCAAGCATTGTTACCGGTTTCTCATGCCGCATTGAAAGAAGCTGACAGCGATATTCCGATGAAAGAATCTTTGGGCAGGATTTCCAATTGGAAGGCATTCCATCCTTCGCGAAAGATATTCATGGGTCCTTACGATTGCCATGACGGCATTCAGGCATGCAGTATATAGAGGCAAGGCAGTTCGAAAGCGTGGGCCAGAGGCTGCGCTTGCGTCTGTACACGCCAATAGCCTCATTCTGGTGTCTACCAGGAATTTGTAAGATCCGCCTCTGTCGTTATCCTCTGCGTCGCGTACGGAAATTCGCTCGCCCTTGGAAGTACCCTGACTGGTATATCAACACCATATTTGACGATGCTCAAGCAGAGCCATAATCAGGTGAGACAGAAAGTCCAATTGTTCCGCTCAGCATGGTCTGTCGGCTTATAATCCATAATCACGCGATTCCATAACGACAACAAGGTCCGTTCAAACAACCTTCAGACTCAAGGCTTGGAGAAGCGTCTGCAGCTAGTTACAATTGGCAGCGGAGGTCAGTCACATTATGAGAAGGGATTAGAAAGCGTTATCTTCGAGTTGCTCACGCAGTTATCGTCATCTTATCGCTCGTCACTTCCTGATCGTCAACCCAGGCGTAGGAAAGAGCGCTGTAACAGTGAGACTTTGCACCAACAGATTCTTGGAAGAGTGAGTATTGGCGAACTCTACCGACTGGGGGTCTCGTGTCAACAAGAAAGGCAACTCGACGGACAAGGATGCTATACTCAGATACGGTCCAACGATCGAAGATAGTTTCACGTTCGTCGAAATTCAAAGTTGCTCATCAGAAGTCATTGACTGTGACCTCATTACCCCTACATCACAGAAAGCAAGTAGGTGTTGACGGCGAGCATGTCAAGATGAACATTTTGGACACAGCCGGACAGGAGGAGTATAGGTGAGCAAGACTTTCGGAAGATGACACGGGCCCCGTTAGCTAACAGTGGATCTGCCCTATCTTGCGATAGCTCCTTGAGACAGCAGTGGTATCGCTCTGGAGATGGCTTTCTTTTCATCTTTTCTATCACGGCGAGGGAAACCTTTGACGAGTTACCCAGACTGTACGATGAGATTAGGCGCGCACGGGAAGAAGACGGATCCGGAATCCCATGCGTGATAGTAGCCAACAAATGCGATCTTAAGGAGAGGAGACAGGTATCATCAACGGAGGCCAGAGCGCGCGCTAAGAAATTCGGGTGTCCCTTCGTGAAAACTTCAGCAAAGACTGGAGTCAACATCGACTTGGCATTCCGTCAATGCGCGCGACGCGTGCTCCGCACCTATATAAGTATATTGCACGGCTGGTTATCACTAGTTGACATTCTGCGAAGAGGATGGCCGAGTCACCAGTGACGCCAGGCTCTATAGCCTCCGAGCAGTTCAATACAAGAACAACTCTGCGCAACAAGCCAACTTCGAGGAGGATACATTGGCCGGCCCCTGGCTGCACAATCGGATAGAGCGAATTACAACCTATGGCAAACGGCACATCACAGTAGCCTCCTGCCACTTTCTTCTGCTATGAGAAAGACGGTATGGCCTGAGGCGCCTGATTGCCTTGCGCATTTGACGCTGGATTTGGCGCCGGCGTGGCGGTCCCAAATAGCTGTGGTAACAAGTAATCATATTCGAATGAGAACAAGCAGTGTGCAGCGGCAATAAGTACTTACATCTGCATATGTCTGCGCCTTGACCTGACCGTTCTTGGCCAACACGTATTGCCACAACCCGGGTTTGATCTCAGGCTGTTTATCCAGAATTTCCTTGAGTTGCTCTCTTGGCAGTTGCATAAGGGCGGAAAAGCTGGCAGGAGCGATAGTCTTTGCACATCTCATGAACCCCACCCAGAGCTGCGGATTTGTCCAGACCTTTTTTGTGATCAAACGGGAAAGTAAGGTGGTCGACACGTAGCCGACCAACGACCTGTATGTCGTAACCGCTCGCAATACCTGTTTTTCGTCTTACACTTAGCATGATCACTCCTTTGACTCTGTTGAGTGGCTTACTGTTCGCATGAAGAGGAGAGGAAGACTGGTGCTGTCGATGATTCGCTGCATCACCACCGCGAACACCTCCGACGGGAAGATGTCCGTCATGCTGAAGCAGATGTCGATGGCTGCGACCATGTGATCAGCTTTGACGAAACGATAACGAAAAAGTGTAAAACAACAATACCTTCAATCGCCGCTTGCAGACCGATAGCCGCCTGTTCCTGATGGAGTAGAACGAGAAGATCCGCTGCCAGCATTTGATCTTGCATATTTTGGCGGACTTCGTTGGTAGATAGAAGCCGGCGGTCAGGAACAAAGATGATCTTACGGAAGACCTGTTTGATCAAGTCACGCTCAGGAGCCTTGCCGCATAAGATCGATACCATGCGTGGCAGATAACGGTGCAGCTCCGCCTATCACAAAGGTGAGTTGGGTACCCATTCAACTAGACGCAGAGACTGACCTTGTCCATCTCTCCAGCTATCGGAATTGTAAAGCGCGGATCCAGCTGTCTTTCGGAAAGCAATCCCTTGATAGTGGCCACCAGACCTGGTGATGTGTTGCCATCGGGAGTCAGAATTGTCATGATCCTCAAGGCAAGTTTCTCCGCGCCTGGCGGGAAGTGCCGCAGCAATGCCAACAACTTGGAATGGTTCGGTCCGAGTGATCGAATCAGTGGTGTGAGAATCGTGTTAAGGGAGTCCTGGATTGTTGGATCCAATCTCTGGTAGACAGAGAAGATGCTATGGGCCGAAAACAGTTTGAGTCATTGCGGTTGCTGCGACTCGCTAAGGTACTCACGTCTCCAGAAGATCAGCATTTCGCACACTCAGTGCCAGGAGTAGTTCCACATGTTGCTGAATGACGCCCTCAGAAAGGGGCAACTCCAGTTCTACGGGAACATAGGTGGATTCCACCGTCTCCTCTTCTTCCTCCCCTTCTTCCACTTCCTCGTCGTTTGATTTGACTGCCTCGTTTTGGGTAGACTGCCTGAGGCGCCTGACCATTTGAAGAGCATAGTTGGTAACGATAGGACTGATGTTCGGCGAAACCGGCACCCAACGTTTGACAGTGTTGATGGCGAAGACGCGAATCTTCCGCTCTGTCAAGTGACACAGGATATGAGGAAGTATGTACAGAGTAGGGGACTGAAGGTGATATACCTGGATGGCTTGTTAAATCTAACAATATTTGCAGAGCAGTGTCTCTGACAGGGGGCCTAAGATTTATGATGTCTCGCAGAGTCGTCACGCCTGCCAGCGCTCTGTCACAGACGTCAGCCTTCTCTCCACTGTCATTTATGTTTTAACCTACGTATCAACATTCTCGGATATGCGCCGAATGCCTTGCAGAACATCCGGCGTTAATTCAGGCAGATCGAGCAAAAACTCTACCAAGGTGTTGTCGTCGTTGCCGACACTTTTTGCGGTTGCAGCCAACACTTTGGCTAGCCATGTATCGTACGGTGACTGAAACCGCGTTAGGAGAGAGAATAATTGCATGAAAGCGGCAGCAAAACTTACACTGGAATGATTGTTTCCATCCACCATTTTAGCATTGAACCATTCCTCATTGAGCCACACGGATGCTAACTTTATGCTGATCACGAGAATGCAAACGAGGTCAGCATATGCAATCCGCTACCAAGACCGATTTCAGATTTACCGATTCGTGAAATCTTCCAAAACGAAATCGCATATGGATTGGCGAATCCTGTCTTGTCCGTCCTGATGATCCGGCTTGACAGCCTCCGATGTCCTCTCCAAGCCTCTGCTACTCAGTCGAGCAAGCAGGAGGACGTATACATCTTTCGTCGTCACAGCAGAGCCTGCCGGGAGACTCGACTCTTCGTTGTCCGTACCCATGAAGGGCTGTGAATCGGAAGCGTAGTTGTGACCGACATGCTGTCCTCCACTGTAAATCCGTTCAATTGCACTGGTCATGAGTTGCCGCCGCGTTTCGTCGGACAGCGGTTTTGGTTTCGGAAGCGTAAAATTGGCAAAGTGGAACGGCATTACTTCCTCTTCGAGCAAATCTTCTTCCGCCTCTAATTCTTCAGGCGCAACCTCCATGATGAGATCTGCTTCTTCTTCATCTGCAAGCACATTCAGAGGATCCTCAATCGGCAGATCCTCTTCCTTGACATCATACTCTTGCTGCGCCTTGGCTAACAGGGCTCCAGACGGTATGGCGGAGTCTTCGTCGTTGGGATCGAGCAGCATCTCATCCGGCTCGTCTTCTTTGAAGCGCGCAGGCATAGCTGATTCGCTACCGGTCAGTCGAAGAGTGGCAGGATGAGGTGTATTGGAATCGTCTTGTCCGAGGGCAATTTGGAATGCTTGCATGACTCCAGTCGCCGGCTTTGGAATATTGCGCCGCGCGTCCTGTAAAGTGTCGTCAGTCGCGCTTCTTCTGGAATCATTCAACGAATACTGACTTGGATGACCGCTGTTAGCTTGTCGGCGTCAATCGTGCGGAGACTGGCCATCAAGAGGTCCGTCGCTAATTCGAATCCAAGGGTTGTTGTGTCAAAGTATGGACCGATTCCCGAACCAAGATCCCCGAACGGAGGTTGATTTGCATTCGGAACACCATTTGGTCGGATATTGAGCTGATTGGCCGAGACCTCGCTAGTGATCGATGGTGATCTCGTTCGCGCCCTTTTATTCGCGCCGGTACCGTCAACCGTGCCCTCTGCGATGTCCAAGGCCCGCTTGGCAGCATTTTGAGCTTCCTCTTGCGCTCTTTGTAATATTCTGGCCTGTCTCGCCGCCTTCTCTTCCCTCAATGCGATGACCAGTCGTTCACTTTGTTTCTGTTGAGCGTCTTGCAGCTGGGCACCAAAAGTGGTGAATATCGGTATCCTGTCCAGAAATACACGCGTTAGCGGAGTTTTTCCTCTGAACCGTCACGTATACGTACCTCCTAAGATGCACCATGACAATCTTGAGCGTCTTCTCAACCGATCGAATCTGACTGGCGGGGATCCTCGCTGCGATCATGCGATCGGGTGTCCACATGTGAAGAGCCTGTATCAGCGAATTGGCAAGATTCGGTCGAAGCCGTAACAGCGGCGGAATGATGTTGAACAAGGCGTAAAGCACGGATGGATCCCTGGAAGGCACAAAAAATCAGCCAGACGCTGCGCCTTGCGGGACGTCCGCACTCACGCATTGTTCTTTAACGTTTCGGCCAGCTGTTCCGCCATCTGCTGTGCCTCGATCTCTAGATCACCAGACCGGATAATCGAATGATCTGGAGGGCATAGATCCAAGCTCGCATCGGAGCGATCCTAATGAGAGAAGCGGAACTGTCAGTGTGATACACCTGAGACAGCCGTCATACATACTCTAGGTTCAACCGTGCTCCCTCGAGTACCGATACAAATCACCCGCTGGACGAATTTCCAACTGGCGACGCGTAATCCCGAGTTAACTTTTCGCGGTTGACCTAGTGATGCCGGATCGATGGAGATTGCGAGGGCAGAGGCGATGGCGACAGACTTGATCTGCGTCATTGTGTTCCAGAGTTGTTGCATCTTGGCTTGCGCATCTGGCGTAAGGGGCATAGTAGCACTGCGACGCCGCAAACAGGTGGTCAGGTAGAACCCAGGGGACTTCTGTGCATACGGGGCCGTAGATTGGACTCACATGGACCGATAGATCAATGGGTAGACGCATGTCGCGATTTGGGTGGCCATTTTGGCAACGGGAGGAGCAGACATATCGGCAATGATAGTGCTAAGGGCTGGCAGAACCTTTTCCGCGACTACACGGTAATAGATGGATTTCAGATTCAGATACATGATGGCGCATGCTACGGAATCACGCCGCTGTCGTCCCCATGCCCTCGCTGCGGGAGCGCTGGCTAGTTTCGCTACTTACTGGAAAGCTTGGTCTCATACAACAGATGACTTCTGCTTACCGCGTAGGCGACAGTCTGCAGCACCCATCGCTTGAGTGTTGAATCCGGGTTCCCCTTGATAGCATCGAGCAGGGGTAGACAGATGTGCTCTATCTGCTGAGGATGAGCTTCGAATATCTGTGTTGCCGCTTGGAGGGCCGCTGCCTGCGCTGATGAGTCTGCAGGCTGAGAAAGAGCGATGGTTAAGGCCTGGTAGGGATCCATTTTGAGAGACGACTTTGGAGCTTTGGGGCCCTCAGTGCGTAGTTCCAAGTTCCACTTTCCGGGGAAGCGGCAGCCTGCGACGTTTCAGAAGTTTTCCGATGGGTGAATGCCTCACTTCATACAGAGGTATCGGATTCCGGTCCAATGTTGACGGACGAGACGAGATATTCCGGCGAAGAGTACCGACAGGAGCCTTTCGCAGGACAAGACCGCTTTCGATCGAGCGGCATACGGACATTGAATAGATTCCCTCCGCCTCCTTGATTTCGGCTTATGCGGTTATTATTGCGCAAAAGGGGAAATAAAGACTCGGCTGCCGAAATATCTCGCTCGAAATGATGATGTCAGGTTTCAGCTGTCATTGCTGGTGATCTTCCAGTCTCAGCAACTCTGAGAATGCACATCCCCGAATTGGCACGAGGATACCGCTCATTGCGGCTCAACAAGCTCGCTGGGAAGACGGTCGGATAGCTACGCTATTCGTCTCATCGATACCGCGACGTACCCTCACTGTCATCCTTCTTTTACCACTTCTCAACTTGCCGAAAGACGGGCAGGATAACATACGACCGGTGTCCGCAAGACAGCGCCGTCCAAAATGTTGACACCGGCCGTCGTCTCCCAGGCGGGGCCGATCTTGTTGGAGACCGCCATCAAGCACTACCTTCTGAAGAAAAAGGTCACGAAAGATACCAAGGCTCGAGGGGATTTCATGTACGATGAAGGTAAGGCATAGTACTCCGCTACCAAATCCCATGTTGATACGTCTTGACTCCAGCTTTTGTCCTCATCAAATTCTTCCTGGAGACGTCCACAAAGTAAGCCCTGAAAGCCGTGATACCGCGGACTCTGGCTCAAAGCGATTGCTCAGGCACACCGTAGAGGAACTCCAGAAGTTCGGAATGACCAAGACTCCGTCCCCGCCCTGGGTTCTCACTCACCGTGTGCTCATTCCGATCAACCCATCATGCTCTGACGCCGCAGGCTACCTCATACAAGCGTTGGGTGGACCCGAGAACGCGTTCAAGCTTTGCGGCGGCACAAAATGGTGGACCGTCCGATTCCAGGCGGGAGTCGAGGGCGAATGGATTGGAATCAAGAAGGATTGGAAACAGGAAGAAGCGAGGGTGAAGAAGGAGGAAGAGCGTCAGAAGAAGCATAAAGTGGAGCAGGGGAAGGATAAAGTCAAGGATGCACTACCGGCCAGAGGGAAGAACAAGCCAGATAGGGAGGACGACGGCGTCGAGGGAGAGTGTGGGTTCCAAGTTGCTGCCATCCTGGTGACACCTCCTCTGATGGTCCTTGGAGACAGTCACGCATGAGATGGATCATCTCCGCTGCATGATGTATATTCCAGGTCAGTATCGGATTGAAGCTTCGGGCTTTTGAAAAGCAGACTAAGCGTACGAATCAAGGCGGAGCGCATTACTGGGGATCTGGTGAGTTTCAGCAATATGCATGGTGTATTGCGATGACTCATGATGATTTGCGAACAGTGAATACCCACCGGTATGGACTGCCCGTGACGAGGCTTTCAGAATGCGACTCGGTTGCTGATAGGTTCGCTTGCCAGGTATACCATCTGGAGATACGCGAGGAAGATGCGTGGCAGGTGTTTTGGTACGCAGATGTCTGTTCCTTTACAAGCTCTTTCTGACTTCGCGTACGCACACGTAACAGCCGTTAATTACCGAGTTCGTCTCTTTCCCGCGACTCGCATCGGACTGCCCTAATCTTCCCATCTTATCTAGAAAGCACCGCAGTTCCCGTTCCCCTGCGCTATCCAAGACTGTCTTGCGGCGTATCTCTACCTTATACGGCCGCCGCCGAACAGCAAACATCGCGCTGTCGATCCCAAGAACCTTATCCTCGCTGGCGACTCTGCAGGTGAAAATCCCAGTCCTGATTATCACAATGCCTTTCGGCTGACATGTTCGCCAACAAGGCGGGAATCTCGTCCTTACCTTGTTACAGATCATTCGTGATACCGGCTTGCCAGTACCCGCTGGAGCTGTTCTCATCAGTCCGGTAAGTATAGACATCTGCGAGCTACATTGAGAACTCATTGTCACTGTAGTGGTCGGATTTGACGCATTCGTTCCCCTCCGTAATGCAAAATACAGCCACAGACATAATTCCGCCGTATGGGTTCATACATGTAAGCGCATCACAAGCGGCCCTCGTTTAGCGGCTGATCTCGGGTACAATGTAGAAACCCTCCACTCTATGGCCCCCACCTCCGCCGGAACTTACCGAGACTGTTCAGCAGACACTACGCTCTAAGGTGAAAGATGCCGTCAGCCGATTGGCCAGCCATTCCAAGCAAAGCAATACTGGCAAAGGTGAAGTTGTTCCAGCGGGAATGTCTAAAGACGACATTGCTACAGCTGCTGGAGCGACGGCCCCGGTCGAAGAAGAGACAACTGTGCGTGGAGACACTAAGATTGAACCCATCAGGGACGGAGACTACAAGTCCGCGCTACAACCAACAACCGAAGAACATCCCGGACATCATCCGGGTCCTACGGAACTCGGCGAGAATCACTCCTCGGCAGATCCTGCCCGTTCCAAGCACGTCATCCAGTTGGACATCGCTGGCAAGCCCGTCACCATCCGTAGCCAAATCCAGCTATATGCTACAAATGATCAGTTGTCCTGTGAGTCCATCACGGGTCTGAACGTTGACCTAACAGACTGAAAGCCGCGCGGTACAGTCCCGCTGGTCAGCCCCGTAATGGGATATCTAGGGGGTCTTCCCCCTTTATTGATCATCGCCAGTGATGCGGAAGTATTGCGGGATGAGATCCTATACGTGTAAGCAGGGCTTGCAAGTAGCTGGTTAGCGTTGGTTACTCGATATCTGATCAACTTTGATCTCGCTGATTAGGGCTCATAAGGCTGCCTGCCCGGATCAATATCCCTTGAAGGAAAGTGCCAAGGAGCAGCTGCCGTCCCTTCGAGGCATCGAGGACAAGTATGGGCCGACTCAAGTCCACCTTCAAGTCTATGATCACACTTGTCACGTCCTGCCCATGATCTCAATGTCGGAGCCTGCAAAGCATTGTTACCGAGCAATCGCCAATTTCTGCCGATTCGCTACCAGAAAGCATCGTGGCAGTCAGAGTTCCTCTTCAAGCGGCCATCAACCCAGGCCGGCAGTGAGCTCGGTATTCGCCATGACCGAGATGCCCGAGTCCACTCTACCTCCGAATAGTCTCTCGACGGAGTCCGTGACCACGGAATCCATCGTCCCTCCACCGTCACTTGCGCCTCTCACACTGGCGGAGCCTATATCCGTCACCGCGTCGACTGAAGATATCTCGTCAACACACAGCGGATTAAGCCATACTCCAAAATCGAAAGCAAGCTTTAGGAAAAGATTCTCGTCCCTAACCAACCCGCAAAAGAGCTATTCGGAATCAAATGCCTCATCAGAAGGACTACATGTATCTGGATCACGCACACCTTCGGAAAGGGAGCCTCCTCGGTCTCGCGACGACAGCGACGCCGAAGGCTACGTGGACTCGCCTGTCCAGGAGAATCTACCGGAGGCCGGCCTCTCCAGCGATGTCCTCGATCCAAACTTTCCTTCGGACGAGATCAAGATACCACCAGACATTCCTGAAGGATCTGCCGGGAATTCGAAAATCTATCAGGTGGGTTCCTTCGTCTTGCGAGACCTCGGATTCCCATGTTGAGGTTGTCGTCAGGATGAGCAATTCGCATTCATTCGAGAAAGAGTATCCCTGGAAGGAAAATGTAGGCCGCTGGAAGACGCGAAGGCTCTTCCCTTCTTGCATTTGCCTCTTGAGGAAATTTGTGTAATCAAGGAAGCGCCGGTGAGTACCCGCCGTTGATGCTGCTTCACAAGAATGCGAACATTCCTGCTTTGATAGGCATTGAGATATCTGACGGGTCAAGTGAGCTCTGCTTTCAGTGACCCTTTCCTTAAATCGCCCTGTGCTGATTATGTTTTCGATCAAGGCACTCTGGGACGAGAAGTTCAAGTCGGTTGCCAAACGAATCGAGCGGCATCGACTCGCTCACCTCAAGAAGGCGGAAAGGGATGAACCGAAACAAGTTAAGAAGTGGCAGAGACATCTGGCTGGCAAGAAGAATGAACACGATCAGGTGAAGCCTTTCGATGAGGCGGCGTATATCATGGACAACGATATTTCCTGGGCATGGGCTTTGCAGGATGAGATGCCGCCACCGAGTGCCATCGTTGGCAGACGCGACACTGTAAGTATATGTGTCAATTCACTCTCGCTGTGACAGTCATCCAACATCTCTCCTATAGTCTGAAGCGATGGACCTCGCTCGTATGGCAGACCGCATGACGGACGAAGGGATTCAATTGGGCGCTTTGAGCTTGTGGGCCGTGATGGCCAATTTCTTCTCCAAGGCCGAATCGGATCCGAAGAATGTGACGTAGAGGGTCTCGACGCCTTGGATTGTCGAAATATTTGTGCATGTATGTACGGATCATGCGCATATCATCGATATCAACATGGCTTTGAAAAGCTTACGATGCAAGAATGTTGGCCACATGACCTTTGCAGGTGACCGCCAAAAGTATTCGAGGCGGTCATACGGATGGGTTCTGGAGCGTGCCACCGGTAACACACCTTGAGTGAGGCGCACGCACAACTCATAAAGCTGCTCTGCATGTGCAGCGACTCGTGTCGAGTTCCATTCCAACTTTGTACACTTCAGGATATATACATCCAACAAGAGATATGATGACGTATCTATCATACCTGACGCCCGGTCGGTCATGTCCGACATGTTTCTCGACTGAGCAGTCAGCGTGTACAACATTCTCGAACGATGCCTTTGATTCTACATCCTCCATCCAACAGCGCAGACATTGCATAGCAAACAGCTCAACTTTACAGCAATCCTCTTGATCGTCAACTCCAGACGCAGCGGTCTCAGTGATGGAGCCGAACAGCAGCAGCACCTCGGTCGTATTCAACGATCTACCGAGTGATGTCGTGATTGAGGGCATCCTCTTTCACCTCGACTCGAGATCCGTGGACCGCCTAGGTCAGACGAGCAGACGACTCGGTGTTCTCACCAAGGACGAGGCATTCTGGAGGAAGCGTATCAGGATTGATTTTGGGCTCAACTTTGATCTCTTCGATGTCGACCGAGTATCCTTTGGCTTTGCACGGAACCTATGGAAAGGGCTCAAGAACCCAGTAAGCAATCTAGCATACGGCCGATGAGCATGCTAACTCGACGTCCTCGAGCAGAAGGTCTACGTCTGGGGTTCAACGGAGAACCATCGCTCGGGCATCCCACAATCTAGTCCACACCTGACGACCTTTCGCAACCCTCCGAGTGTGCCTTACCCCGTAGAGATCACCTCCGTGTTCAAGTCGTCAACAGCCCGACGGAAGATTGGCACCGGCGACGTCCGGGAGCCCTATGCAGGACTTGTGGAACTCAAGAGCGGGGGATTCAGCTTTATCGCCAGGGATAGCGAGGGCGATGTATGGGTTTGGGGACAATTGGACGCATCATTCTTTGGAGGGCAGTGGGATTACGCCTCAGCCTCAAAAAGAGTTGTCATGCCGACAAAACTGGGCCTGTCAGTACCTATACGGAAGATCAGGTATGCACGATGTCTCCGTCCTTTGATATTCTGTATTTCAGTTGATGGTGTTATTTTCACAGCATTGGTCGCCGACATATTCTGCTCCTTGACGAGGAGAATGAGGTTTGGGAGATGCGAGCTTATGGGAGGGTGTGTGTTCTCGCGGTGACTGACTTCTATGAATTGACATCTCTACTCGTCAGGCATACAAGCACAGCGGGCTCCATCTTGCTACTGCCAACGCACCGCCCGAATTGATTCAGGCAGAGGCTGGCTGGAATTGGAGCGTATGCCTTTCAAATACCGGAAAGATATTTGCCTGGTGGCCTTTTCTGGCAAGCTACGCCAATACTCTTACCCCTGATGTTCGATTGCAAGGGCCAATGGAGGGAGACGACGAAGACAACTTTCAAGCATACTCCGAGCAAACGTCGATTCCTGTCAAATGGGGAGAAGTCGGACCCGAAGTCCCGCGCGAACTACCGGCGATCCCCACGTTGTCTGCCGAGGACATCTTTGGACTAGAAAAGAGCTGTTGGGGCGACGATCTCTCGGCGTCGAAGCATGCCATCATTGAAGACCCCAATCAAGTCATCGCTGTGGGTGCAGGGGATAATTTCTGCGCGGCTTTGAAGGCGAATGGCGAGCTGTGGTCTCTGGAGGCGAGGGAGAATGACGATCTTCACAAGTGCACTTGGCGATATGTGGGTTCATGCAATTTCTTTTTTGAGGATTGCCGCTCAGACCTCTTCTCTAGCTGGCAGCGTTATCCGGTCCTGACGTGCGGCACGTTTCCGCATCATTCAACGCAATCACCTCTTACACGACTACCAAGACATTCAATGTCAAGTTTGCCGAATTATCCTTAGCCGACCCTCATATTTCAACGATCGAGTCTCCAAGCGGCATTCCCGTACGCAAGGTTGTGATGGGAGATTACCATACGGTAGCCTGTGACCACGCTGGCGCCGCTTTTGCCTGGGGCGAAAATACGGCTGGTCAACTAGGTCGCGGCGACATTGGTTCTCGCAACGTTGGCGCCTTGAATCAGCCGACTGTTATCGCTATTGGACGAGGTGACGAAAAGAATAATAAAGGTCGGCACAACCAGCGGTATCTTGGAGAATTTTCAGATCGGCAGCTAAGAACAGAAGCAGGCGACTTCAAACCCGCTTTCCGCAATCGAAGGTTCGTGTTCGACGTTGCAGCGGGAGGATGGCAAAGCGGGGCGCTGGTGGTAGATATGCGCGATTATTACGCAACAGAAGATGAATCATCATCCCGGAGGACGCCGCCAGAGGGTACAAGGACGGCTGACACGACTTCAGCACAGGATATGAATGTGGAACTTGTAGAGCGAGAAGATCCGAAAGACGAGCAAGCTGGGACTTTCTCCAGCGATTCTGCAAATCAATCTGCAACTGCAACTGAAACTCCGGACGCAAGCCGAACGCCGTCGGTACTTTCGCAAGACAGTCGCAGAGGATCTTATGACCAGGATCAAAGTAGCGACCAAAACTCGGCGGAAGGCGTCCCTCTACGCCGAGGAGGAGTACCGTTCATCAGGTTCGGGTTCGCCGCTAGGGGAGGATTAAGAGGCAATGGCGGCTCCGATATTCCTCGTCGATAATCGGATTGTCGCGCTGAGAATGTAAAACATGATATACAATCGCACATATAGAATCACATACTATCTCCTCATAACTTCGTCCTGGTCGCGTGTCACTTGTGTCCTAGTGTATGCCCAAGCATATTTTTCTCGATTTTTCTCGACAGTCTTCCGCCTTGAGCGCCTTGCGCGTAGTCTATCTGACCTTACGCAAGACGCGATGATCTTTCGTGACCGGGCAGGTTACGCGGAAGGATCTGGGCGCTGGCAGACGGTTCTGCCACCATTATGTCACACCCCAATCTCCCCATGAGTTTCCCCCCTGTACGACACTTCTATAAGGTTGCATAGAACACCCGAACACGATGCTGCATTCGGCCCGAAAACACCGTGTGGCCAGATTAGATACTGAACGGCAATTCCCGGCAAGGGGGAAATCGTCTGGAGAACTCCGTGAAATCGACGACGCGCAAAGCTATCTGCAAGTGGAGACAGCTCTAGATCGTGGAGAGGCTGATGGAGGAGATCGGTGGACCTCGCCGTTATAGACGATCGGCCGTTGGCTGACGCGGAGACGCGTTGGACAGGTCCCCGCACATGCACACTAGATAGAGATGTTCCCCTATATAGGCCATTCCTGTTTGTGCCAGTCCTCTTCACCGTAGAGATAGATATCCATGGTGGACGACAGCTGTTTTAATGAGCTTTTTAATGACCCTTCGGACACTCGGGCCCGTTCTGAGGCCGAAAGCGTATGACGAGTAAGCGGGGCAGCCAGTGGAGCGAGTTAGCTGAGCTAGCGAGCTGTGGAGCGATCGAGCCGACAAGAAAGCTCGACAAGCCGGCAACAAGTAGCTCAACTAGCCTGCACAAAATAACCGAAGCTCACAGCAGCTCTTCCAGCGGGCTGACCTTTGATGCGGACGCACCGTGCTGCTCTGGCGCCTTCGGAAAGCTGGCAAGAAAGCTGTGGAGAGCTGCTTTGGAAAGCTCCAAGATCTCGGATCCGCTAGTTAGTCACCAGCTTAGTCGGCCAGCTAATCGACCTCTAGAAATTCGGCACCTCAGTCGCAGATTGCAGAGCAAATAGTGAGATATTTCGCCGGCGATTGGTCTTGTCACGAGCGCCGCAGGGAGATGCACAGGCAGGAAATGATCCCGCAGATCTCGCAACGTCCGGTCGGTAGAGCCACTGCTCCTTGAAGGTGACCTCGTCGTACGCCGGACGGTCACAAGGAGCGGAGATTTTGTCACGATATCTGTCACGTTCCTCGTCTGCTCGTGACGGACTCGGCCTATCTCCTGTTCCGACCGGGCACACGAAAGATTCCTTCCGCATGCCCGAAATTCCAGCAACCCCAACTCCGCGTTTCGACAACCCATCGCCATAATGGACTCTCGTCCGCCCTCCTTTGATCCTCATCGCCGGAAAGACGTTGAAGAGGATACGCAAGCAGATGCGGTCCAACGCTCACCTCACGATGCGGCGTACGATCGAACGGGCGATCCGCGTTGGGAAGATGAATTGGAAAATAGTAGTCGACAAGGCCCTCCTGGCCATGTCGGGATCGGCACCTCTTCGCCTGGGAATGGATTCTCGGCTGCGGGGGAGGATGGTGAAAGCATGTCCGCAACCGAGGCAGCAAAGCTGAGATTATTCAAGGCACTTAGAACGGCCAAAGCCTGTGATGTGAGTACTTTCTTGTATCACGGTAATACCGAAGTGCCCGAAGAAGCGACATACCACGTCGACATGTCTGCGCAATGATGACTAGAAGAAGGTCCTTTATCGACCTGACTGTCGGACGGAGCGTACGGGATATATCAAGCTGCACGCGCACTGTCGTCCTTCCGCTTGCTTGTATTTCAGGTGTGCCCCGTTGCGGTATTGTGGCTAAACTTGTTTCTGTCTTTTCAGATATGCAAGATCAGGTACGCCACTCAAATTGCTTTCGCCCTAGATCCCCAGTTTCTGACATTCTCTAAACTATTTCTGCAATGCTATCATTTTGTTTCCCGAACAACCGTTGCTCTTGTCGTCGAACCATCTAGGAAAGTGAAGGTTCGTGACAGCGTCATGGCCAGTGCCAATGATACTCATAATTGAGGACCCGTATGTTCAACTCAGTGTGACCGCGGAGAACCGTGTGCATCGTGTCATCTCCACAATTCGATATGCATATACAGCAAAACGACCCGGAAGAAGCTTCTATCGATGTCAGAAAACAGCAAGTATTTTGTCTTCGTACCAGGGCCAGTCCGTCTAACTCCACCGTTCCCTCAGATGCCCGCAACGGTCAGAGCGTCATCCCAAAGAATCCGAGAGGTAGACCAATGACGACTGATATCGGAAGCTGGGTTATCAAGGACCCGGACAGGTATGTCACGCGTCTCTGTCCCCTCTACATTCGTATCTCTGACAGAAGCTATATCACACTTCCCAGTCTCAGTCAGCCCATCACATCCGGATCCGGATCAGGATTAGGATCAGGATCAGGATCACAACAGCCAGATCGCGATCCCAGGTCCACAAAACGTCGAAGACATTCGTCGGAATCGTCAAGACAATATAGCGGAGAATTTCCGAGTGGTGGACCTTCCGGTTCCCAAATGCAAATGCCATTTCCACACATTCAATTTGGGTCGTCAAGCCGTTACCAGATGCCTTTTCAGGATGATGTTGGGTTGGACGTGGGCTCTTATGCCTTGTCCAACACACGCTCAAGCTATCTCGACACCGAAGTTCCCTTCGGATCTTCGCAATTCATAACAGATCAGGATGCTGGAAAGAGAATCAACAGCAGACGCTCTCCCAGAGGAAGAGACGATGTCATAGCAGCTTACGGAACAACCGGAATGTCGGATCCGGGACCAACAACGGCTGATATCGTATCAGGCACTCCGTCTAGCGTCCAAGCTGCTTCGGCGGGAATGTTGTCTTTACATACCACTCAATCAACTCCTGCTCCAGGATCTGCTCAAGCGCGTCCTCCCGATACCACTTCACTCTACAATGACGCGCGAGGTCCACGCGGGGATGTCAATGATGTGAGTGTTCTTACAGACCTGTGAGTTATCGTGCTGAATCAAGGATTTTACCGTGTAGTTCAGTCAAAGAACAGACTATCTAGGTGAGACCAATCAGTTGATCCCCTCGGAAGGTCCGTCTTATCCGCTACTTTATCAGGTCGCACACCCAGACGGTATGACGATAAGAGCTTTTCAGGTCACGGCAACGATGTTGGCTCCGAAGCTAGCTACGATGTTCGCTCCCGTCTTCGGTCACAGAAAGCGCCATCGATGATTATGGGCGCGGACGCGGACGCTCTGGGGAATGCAGGCATCACCACTTTCAAACCAGGAGCGGATACCAACGGCCTACTTTGGTGGGGTGAGCATTACGCCGAATCGAAGAGTTTCGCGGAATCTGATTGATTCCACAGGCCCCACATCCTTTTTGTCATTACAAGATCGACTCGTTCAGGTTCTGAGGGCGCAGACCTCCTTCGGCCCCGACGTCGATCCAAGCCTCATTTCTAAACCTAGCAGCAGTTCTGGCGAAGTCCCGACTCTCCGTTCACTCAGTCCCGGAAAAGGATATACTGTTTGGCGCTGGGGTTGCGACAAACTGATGTCAGTATCGCTCATTACCGAATCATATTCCAGCGTTGACTCACATCTTGCCGACAGATTCCGATTCAAACCACCGATCGATGATACCGTCCTTCCGATCGATCCGCTATTTCTACCATCACAATTAGCCCACCGCTTCTTTCATGCTTACAGCGTGATACATCATCCCCTCAATCCAATAGTCAATCTGGACCAAGTGCGCGCATCTATCTCGGACGCATACGCTGGCGGTGTCGGGGTTTCTCCGAATCCTGCAGACCGGCCTAGCGAACATACCAGAGGGATGCATAAAGCTAGAGATTTATTGGTTCTGGCATTGGGCGCACAAATAGAAGGTGGCGATGGTGACGCGCATTGTCCGAAGGAGGTCGCTCGGGCTTGGTCAAATCAATTGGCGGATCAGGCGATGAAAGTTCTAGCTGGCGCTCGGGAAAACGGTAGCATTGATGCTATCCGCATTTGGTTACTATATTCGGTCTATTTGGGAAACTATGGTCAAGTCGATGGTAGGCGGTGCCCCTGGCCTGCATCGTTATACTCGGCTCATTCACGTTTTCGCAGAACAATACGTTGCGGCTGGACGTGCAGCTCGCCTGGCAACCAGCTTGGGCCTTCACCGCGAACCTACATGCCAACTTCGTCAAGTCGAAGATGAAAGCTTGCGAACCTTGTTCTGGACTACATATATTCTGGAAAAGACCGTCAGCTTATGGCAAGGCCGTCCGAGCTCTTTGAATATACGGGAGGAAATCGATACTGTACTTCCCAAGGCCAGTGATGTTGGTGTTGACTTTCCGATTGCGCTTCTCCAACCATTGCTGATCCAAGCTTCTGTATCTCGTAGGTCACGATGAAGGCCCTACGCACCATGGTCGACCTTGTTGATACGATAGACGGCATTCATCGGATCTACTTCAAGCGAAGCCGTGATGCTTCGACTTCGTCTGCGTGCGAACAGGCCAACAGCGTACTTCAAGAGCTGGACTCGCTCAAGCGTTCCGTACCAGATGATTTACGTGAATTTGAAAAGGTGGACCCGAGAGCCACGAGCAAGCTGCTGGCCCTTGATACACCGGAAGGGCTTGCGTCGCTTCTCAAGTTCAGACTATGTCTGGTGTATCACAATCTGCGGATACTCGCTTCTCTCCCCCTGATGTCTTCGCTGCTATGGCAGAGTATCACCAAGCAGAGAGAAAGTGGGAATCGCCAAACCGTGCTGGAGCTAGCGGAGCAATGTGTACTTTCCGCTGAAACTTCGGTACGTCTGTGTTTCTCGCTTTTCCATTGTCATCCTCTTCGTGACTGAATAATCGATATTCCAGATCTCCGCTTTCAACATCTATATGGCTCGCATACCATATTTGCCATTTGTAGGTAGATCAAGGCACTACGGGCTCATGTCAGCCAGCTAACTGGAACGTTAACAGATGGGGGACTTTACGACGATGTTGCTTTATGCGGTACCGATTATTTACTTGGATTGCATGCGTTCTGAGCGCGATGCCGTTCCGAGACGAAATACCGACGCATTGCGCATGGCTTTGGAAGTACTGCAACACTTTGATCATCCTGCCGGAGATATTTGCGAGGTGTGTGCGCCGATGCTCTAGCTTTCGCTCTACAACTCGACTCAAAACCGTACATCATCTTCTGCCTTCCTTCCTTCTTTCCTGCTGCGTATGGCGCTATCTCTTATCTTTCACCAAAACCTGGACTCCACGGCACCCATCCGAAAATACTAGGCTATGATCCGAGACCTTTTCGACAACTTCCTTCAGCGTCCCGATTGGTCCAATACGCATATGCGTTCAAACACTATGAAGCACCCATCAAGCAACGACGAGCTTCTATCTTGGCTCACAGGTGCCTATCACCATAGCCGTCCTCGTACACATGTGCCTTCATAGATCGGACAGCTGTCGATAATCGGGCTCAAGAGCTCCATTCAACATCGGATCATACAATTGTCATCGATCATCATCGTATCGCCCTCAACCTTCCAGGAGAGTCCGAATGCATGTCAGGGAACGTTGTATAATCTTACGATAGCAAAAGTCACTGGGCGCTGCTGCGGCCAAGACCGACGTTGCTCCATATGAGATGGTCATTTTGTGCTGAATAGATGCTCGGATTTTCAATGGCCCGGGTGCGGTACAATAAGCGGGAACGAGAGCGGTGATCACTACTTCAGAATGCATTAGTCGAAAACTTGCTAAAAGTCAAGATTGGGAGAAGGGTCACGAAACTGTTTGTGCCGACTATCGGTATTTCAGCACCTGTACCTATGCAGCTACTAGTGCCAACGCTCTTCACCAGGACCAGCCAGTGGCCGGTGCCCTGGCCCGGATCTTCGTCGGTTCTTGAGAAGGGGTTGAGAGTGGCGAGACTTCTGTGTTAAACGCGCGATCTGCCAATTCTTCTCGCTTTGCGCGGTGCGCGGTAAGTCCCGGCCGCCGGCAAAATCCTGTAGCGCGGATTGGCTGAGTCTCCGGCTGAGCCATCTCGAAAATGGGTGTGGCAACGCGATCGCCATTGCCATCACATAGGTCGACGCATACATCCAGGCATAACCCTCATCCGCTGGTAGTAGGCGAAGTCTCCGTCCCCCTTCGTATTACCGTACTTGCCGACGAACCAATACCTGCCTCGAAATGGCCTCCCTCGCCCTTCCTGGATTCCGATCTGGTAAGTTCACCTTGGAAGGTCTAAGCTGCTGCTTACGCCGCCATCAATATCTCTAGCACGAACCGGTATGGCGCACAGGAGTGCACTTGCTCCCTTGTGTAAGTCGCCTTTCTCGTCGATACCTAGCAATCGCTGATCACGTCTCGTGCGCATAGCGAGCCGAAAGGTGCACACTTCCATCGCTGTTGCCAAGCCGCATACCCCGACATCGAGCATCAACACTGCAGACTCGAGTCCGTCAACGACGACGCCGATCACTGCTATGGCAATGCAGGGATCTAACCAGCTCAGCTTGGAGACTCCGAAGAACGGTGCTGGTGAGTGTCATTACGGTTGGGACAGGTGGCGGAAATACTTCAGGCGGCGAGGTTCGCTTCCGTTAGGTGTCCCTTGTTGGCTCTCGTCTGGGGGCGGACTGCAGTCATGCATTCAGGCGGCTCTGGGGAGAGACTACGGTCGATGCAGGCAAGGGCAGCCAACACAACTTCTCATGACACAACTTCTCATGACTTCGGTTTAGCTTTGTTTTCCGATTGTAAATTGACCATTGTCTCTCGCCTTCAGAATGGGTCTTGACGCAGTTTGACAAGGCAGTCAACTGGGCCCGACAGGGTTCCATGTGGCCAATGACCTGTAAGCCCTTCTGCGGGTTTCGCCCTTGTCGTGGTCTCGCTCATCAATCTCCAACTCTTCACAGTCGGTCTCGCCTGTTGCGCTGTTGAGATGATGCACATGGCTGCTGCCCGATACGATCAGGATCGTCTCGGTGTCGTTTTCCGAGCATCGCCTCGTCAATCCGATATCATGATCGTCGCCGGAACTCTGACAAACAAGATGGCACCCGCATTGCGGAAGGTCTACGATCAGGTGAGTCTTAGCCGTAGATCTGAGAGACAGCGCGACTAATGTAGCTATACAGATGCCTGACCCTCGTTGGGTTATTTCTATGGGATCCTGCGCCAACGGTGGTGGATACTACCAGTCAGTACAGACCGCGTATCAATCAGCACTTGACTGACGCTTAAATTTTAACAGCTACTCTTACTCCGTCGTCCGAGGCTGCGACCGAATTGTGCCAGGTATGTGTACACAATCATCGATCACGGCTTGGCCTAATCACTGTTTCTAACAGTTGATGTCTACGTTCCCGGATGCCCCCCGACTGCCGAGGCCCTGCTGTACAGCATGTTGCAGTTGCAGAGGAAGATGAGGTACGTGGAGCGGGGTTAATGTGCATCGGCAACGCTGACGCAATCGTAATCGCTTCAGGCGTAACCGAAGGGCCGTTTCGTGGTATCGATCTTAGGAGCGTTCTGGTGATCATCCGTTCGCGAGGAGATTTTGTATACTACATTTAGTGAGACGGTGGCGTGGAATGATATCAGAATAATGTAAAATCAGCGGATGTGGCGTGTCCGGTCAAGGCTCTCCGCCGTCGTTTCTTTCTTTGCCAAGTCGGGGGTGTTGGCTGCAGATCTTCGCGATTTTACCGCTGGTCCTATGATCATTTCCTCCAACGGCCACACCTCTCGTCGAAGGCAATCCTCTGCTTTATCTGAGATGCTGGAGCTGTTTGGGACCGCCTGGGAAGGCAGAAGATGTCATTCCGGGAGGCAGTAGTAACTCCAACTCAAATCGCCCGCAGTCGAACACGCGACGCGTCGACGCGCAGCCCCTTTTCCGAGATCTGGGCATTCTGTTCCCGCCCGGATGCCACGACACGACAGACGCTCGAACGACACCGCTAGGCTGGGCGTTTTCACAGTATCTTTGTTCGTGTTCACGACTATTCGTTGCAAAAGTTCAGGCTCGTTCCCATCGCATCACTATGTCGGATATCGGTGGTCCTAGCACCAAGGCCAATGGCCAGGTTTCTGGTTGTGGAGTGTGAGTCGTCGTCTCTGCTTCTTCGTTTCCTGCTGCTCATATTGCATGTCGACAGTCGACTCACGAACTATCCTGCAATCGCTAACCCCAAGCTGCCCGCCGAAGGGTCTGCTTCTTTCAGCAACGTGCAGCTTGCGCTTGCCATCTTGCTGTTCCCCCGGGTCTTGCAAGCCCTGCTCCCCTGGATCTTCCGGCTTTCCAACAGCTGGTCATGGTACTTTTTCCTCGTCGCCATCTTCGGCGTGCCCGTTGCCGTCGGCTATTGGACGCTCATGAGTTACATCGGTCCCCGGGTCAACGAAAAGTGTATCTTGCCGGGTAAGGGATTGGACGGTTATGTCACCATTAACGACGTCGCTCTCAAGCAAAAGTACCCCTTCAAGATGCCCATGCAAGTCTTCCATGACGCCTACTTTGAGGGCAAGATCGACTTCAAGGGCGATGTCTTGGAAATGATGGAATATCGACATGACTGGGCCACTTTCGCCTTTACTCCTGAAGTAAGCATGCAGGCTGTCCCAGCTAGATTGCCGACGCTTACAGTCACTTTCTAGCTTTTCAAGTTCGTTTTCTTGAACCTTATTCCCGAAGTCGTTATGCACTCTGCCAGCCAAGATGAAGAGCAGGTCCGTGACCACTATGACCGCGGAGACGACTTCTACGAGTGGTTCCTCGGACCCCGAATGATCTACACTTCGGGTGTTATCAGTGACATCAACGTCGAGGAATCTCTGGAACAACTGCAGGACAACAAGCTCGCTCTCGTTTGTGAAAAGCTCGCTTTGGAGCCTACCGACAGGCTCTTGGATATCGGATGTGGATGGGGAACCCTCGCTGCATTCGCTGGAAAGAACTATGGCTGTGATGTTACTGGTGGTAGGTCAATCGGCGCTCATTCTGGAGCTTACCTGACGCTCCTTCTCCCTCGTCAGTGACCCTCGGCAAGAACCAGACCGCATTTGGAAACAAGCGACTGCGAGACAACGGCGTTCCCGAGTCTCAAGGTCGAATTCTCTGCATGGACTTCCGGGATCTCCCTCACCCTAAGGGTACATTCAACAAGATCGTCTCTCTCGAAATGGCCGAGGTGAGTTCCGCGGGGTCTGAGGGTTTTCCTTAGCTGAACAAGTCCCCTTAGCATGTTGGCATTCGACGATACAGCACTTTCTTGAAGCAAGTTTACGATCTCTTAGACGATGATGGAATCTTCGTCATGCAAGTTGCCGGTATCCGAACTTGTTGGCAATTCGAGGACTTGAACTGGGGTCTCTTGTGAGTGTTTTGCAACTGCGCCTTCTCTGCGATGTCTAATTTGCCCAACAGCATGAACAAGTACATCTTCCCCGGAGCTGATGCGTCCTGCGCCCTCAACTGGGTTGTCAACCGAGTCAGTCCATTGTATCACAGCTGATGACATCAGCTAATCTGCCGGAATACAGCTTGAGCACGCCAACTTCGAGATCAAGTCCATTGATGTTTTGGGCGTTCACTACTCTGCCACCATCGACCGATGGTACAAGAACTGGGTGTCCAACAAGGAGAAGGTCATCGCCAAGTACGGCGAAAGGTAAGCTGGCACAAGGACTATCTTTCAGCCTGGGCCAAACGACCCCGTCTTTTCCCAGGTGGTACCGAATTTGGGTGTACTTCTTGGCCTACTCTACGATGTAAGTGTTATTCGTCGCATTTCGAGATACCGTGTCTGATATCCTATGTC
This sequence comes from Naganishia sp. PT2105A-2, assembly GCA_023628115.1. Taxonomy (NCBI): domain Eukaryota; kingdom Fungi; phylum Basidiomycota; class Tremellomycetes; order Filobasidiales; family Filobasidiaceae; genus Naganishia; species Naganishia sp. PT2105A-2. The sequence continues at coordinate 322,092 of JAMALG010000014.1, read as the reverse complement.
CTACAGCATCTCTCGGTAAGAACAGTAGTTCTGCGTGCGAAAACCCTTTCCTGACCAGTCGCCATCCATCAGACAAGGATCTGCTTCCGTCTTCCAGATCACCATGCACAAGAACTTGAACGCCTTCCACCGAGTAAGCTGTTCTCGAGAGCCTTCTTGCCAAAGCTTCCTATTGACCAGTTTATGCCAACGCAGGTTGAAGGAGTTCCCAGCCACACCAGTTTGCACGCGCCCAAGTCCAGGAAGCTGGAGTGAGTCGCTCCGCGTTTTACAGCCTCCAGACGCTGACTGGTCCTGTCACAGGCCGGTCGTTTAACCAAGCACGAATGCTAGATCCGTACAGTGACAAAAAGCCGAGTGACAGAAGAGTCACTCGGCCAAATATAGACGATGATACAAAGTGTTAAGAAGGGGCATTGTGTAGAGACATATTCGACAGTACAGGTTTCTTTACACTTCGATGGCACGCTTCATGTCTCTCCCTATATTCGTCGTGGCGGACATTCGGGCAAACCAGACAGATTCAGACTTCCAGAAGACTGGCCATAACAGCACTCACCCTAGCTAGCCTTTGACTTTGCGTTCATATCGCGTCCCAGGTGATCGCGAACGCTGAGCGACATTCCATACTAAGGTCATAGTCTCGGATTGCTACCTACAGCCTGGCAGTGGGACGACTGTAAGAGGGCTGGAGACTGTTTCCAAAGGAAATCAAGCAATGCAAGAACAGTCGCGTCGAGGGCATCACGCCGGGAAGGCATTTACACGTCATTGACAACTCTCGGCAGAATAATCATTTCGGAAAGCCGCGAACCCCAAACAGCAGCGCGACTACCGCGTTGCTTCGTGTCGCAAAGCTGAAGAAGTTGAGAAGTTGAGGTGGCAGATCGCGAAATATCGCAGGGATCGCTCGGCTTGCCGATACAGAGGGTTGTGCTACTCCTTCGTGTGCACCATGTCTCTCTCCTCGCTCCTCAAGCCGACAGGCTTCCGGGTCGCTTCCAAGCGTTTGGCAGTGGTATGTCGAAATTTCTGTGGGGTTCGCCATAACTTTTGGATTACTGATGATATCGTTGCTCTCTACAGCCCACCGTCCGATTCTCGCAAGCTCGATTCCTGGAGACCTCTGCGGCCGCTTCGGAGCCTCATGGACCCCTGCCTGAGAGCTCGTCCGAGCCTGTAAGCTGATCGCTCGTGTCGAATTTCTCCTGTTGACCCAGTCTCTCGTCTGTTTGCAGTTCACCGTCAAGCTGCACGCCGAGTCGTTCCACGGATACCGATGTGATCCTCCTTCGCTCGATGTTCAGGTGACGAAGGACCAGATGATTGACTTGTACACGCAGATGGTGCGTATGATCCAATATACCGCGAGCTAGGCTCATCGTTGCGTTTCCTTCTCTTCAATACAGACCCGAATGAGGCGTATGGAGCAGGCAGCCGATGCTTTGTACAAGGCAAAGCTCATCCGTGGTTTCTGTCATTTGGCTATCGGTCAGGTGAGTTGAATGCAGGCGAGATCATCGCAGCAAGGCCGTTGCTAACCTACTTCGCGAATTCCAGGAAGCCGTTTCTGTGGGTATGGAGTCTGCTATCACGCACGAGGACAAGGTCATCACCGCCTATCGATGCCATCCTTTCGCCGTGTTGCGAGGTGGAACGATCCACAATGTTCTCGCTGAATTGCTGGGTGAGTAACCATGTTTCACTCTAGGCACGCCAGGATCTGACGATCACTTTGATAGGCAAGGAGACTGGTATCGCCAAGGGCAAGGGTGGTTCGATGCACATGTTCACCAAATGCTTCTACGGAGGTAACGGTATCGTCGGTGCTCAAGTGCCCGTCGGAGCCGGTATCGCTTTCGCGCAAAAGTACCAGGACAGGAAGACGGTCACCTTCTCGATGTACGGAGACGGTGCTTCCAACCAGGGTCAGGTGTTCGAGGCTTACAACATGGCAAGTCGTGGAGCAACCGGACACGTACGATTCGCTAATCGTATACCTACAGGCCAAGCTGTGGAACCTGCCAGTCGTCTTTGTTTGCGAGAACAACAAATACGGTATGGGTACATCAGCGGAGCGATCATCGCAGAACACCATGTTCTTCACGCGAGGTGACCAGATCCCTGGTATCCAGGTGAGTCCATTTCTACTGCCTTCGGGTCAGAGTCGTTGATTGCGCTTGCACGAATAGGTCAACGGCATGGATGTTTTGGCTGTGCACAAGGCTTGTCAGTGGGCAAAGGAATGGACGACCAGCGGAAAGGGTCCTCTCGTAATCGAGTTTGTCACTTACCGATACGGTGGTCACTCGTAAGTCATGTGTTTGCTCTTTACGAGAATGATTGTTGACCACTCGCCTTCACAGCATGTCGGACCCGGGAACGACCTACCGAACTCGAGAGGAAATCCAGCAGATGCGATCGACCCGAGATGCCATCACCGGTATCAAGACGTACCTGTCTGAATGGGGAATTGCCGACGACGCTAAGCTCAAGGCTATCGACAAGGCGGCCAAGGCGGAAGTCGACGAGGCTGTTGCTCAGGCCAAGAAGGATGCATTCCCTGACCTCAAGGCGTTCTGGACTGATATCTACGTAGGTGATGCGTCAAGGGATGCTCGGAACTGCTCGCTGATGCTTTGTCACCTCCGCAGTACGATGGCACGGAGCCACCGTTCACCCGAGGCCGAGTGAAGGATGAGACGTGGGTGAAGCCCAATGCCGCATAGGCGGTTTTTTGGACGCCGAAGATAGTGATAGCGCCAGGGGGTTTTGGGTTGTACTTCTCCGTTATGGCGGGTAGCTTATCAGACTGCGATTCGGACATGCCATGATGGCCGGGAACCACGTCCAGGATATACGGGGCGTGACAGTACATGTGGAATGTATATGAACTGGACCGTAAGGAGCGTGCTCGCGTGTGAGAGACTAGCCTGAGCTAGCTGGAGCTGGAGCTGGAGCTGGAGCAGCGGGTGGCCAGCAAGCATCCATTCCAGCTGTTGAGGATGCGAGACGATGATGCAACAAACAAACACATGGATTCTCGATCAACACTCCTCGGAGCGGTCGGGGTGCGCCCGAACCCCGTCGATGGAAAAAGCGAAAAGCAGCCAGCGTGGGAAACGTTCGCTTCGTTCCGTTTCGCGCGCTTCTGAGTTCGCGCTCGCTGGGCCGTTCGTTCAGCCAATGCTGGCACTCGACACCACCACCCCACCGCATCGCACCGCTGCCCGACCCGTCGTCGTCGTTCGCTGTCGTCGCCAGTGATATCGCCACATCCTCCGCGCCAGCACAGCTCTAGATCCGTCGAGCCGTCCAGCCTCACCACTCTTCCTGTATCTTTCCTCTTCACAAAAAAGCAAAGATGCACTCTGCTCTTCGAACTTCGCTCTCCCGGGGTGCTGCTGTGAGTACCGGTTTGTGCTCAGTCTCCCTTACGACATGGATCTTCGCCCCACCGCAGGAGCTGGCAAGGAGTCGAGGTAGAGGGCAATGGGGAGAAGATGTGTGAAGAGCAAGTGGAACGTGGGAGGACGAGAGCGAGAATGGAAGGGGAAAACTTTGTGCTCGACAACAGCGGCGAAGAATGACTTTCGCTCGACACTTCCGGCAACAAGACAATTGCCGTGAGGGATGCCTGCCATGCTCTACCTCGACCTTTGCCATGCATCGAATCCTGCGGAACCCCAGCATCCCACGCCACGACCTCGACGCTGATTCTTTTTTTTTCCGACATTCTAGGCCCGAACCTTTGCTCGAGCTGCCGTCCCCGCCAGGACCTACGCCACTGCCAAGCCTGGTAAGTCAATAATGTCATCTCGGGCGTCCTACCACATCCTTATTCCAACATCTTTCTCAGCCGCTTCGGAAGTCTCCTCTATCTTGGAGGGCCGAATCTCCGGTGCTTCCACCGGCGGTGAGCTCGAAGAGACCGGTCGAGTCTTGACCATCGGTGATGGTATCGCCCGAGTCTACGGTCTCCGAAACGTTCAGGCCGAAGAAATGGTTGAATTCGCCTCGGGTGTCCGAGGTATGGCCTTGAACTTGGAGGCTGACAATGTCGGTGTTACCCTTTTCGGTAACGACCGAACCGTCAAGGAGGGTGACTCAGTCAAGCGGTATGTCCACTCGCGAACAGGCCGATCGTGGGGCCAGGTTGCTGATGTGCATGACTCTTTAGAACCGGTGCCATTGTCGACGTTCCCGTCGGTATGGAATTGCTCGGCCGAGTCGTTGACGCCTTGGGTCAGCCCATTGACGGCAAGGGTCCCATCCAGACTTCGGAGCGACGACGAGCCCAGTCCAAGGCTCCCGGTATCTTGCCCCGACGATCCGTCCACGAGCCCATGTTGACTGGTTTGAAGTCGGTCGACTCCATGGTTCCCATCGGTCGAGGTCAGCGAGAATTGATCATCGGTGACCGACAGACCGGTAAGACCGCCGTCGCCCTCGACACCATCTTGAACCAGAAGCGATTCAACAACGGTGCCGATGAGTCCAAGAAGCTGTACTGTGTCTACGTCGCCGTCGGTCAGAAGCGATCCACCGTTGCCCAGTTGGTCCAGACCCTGGAAGAGAACGACGCCATGAAGTACTCGATCGTCGTCGCCGCCACCGCCTCGGACGCCGCTCCTTTGCAGTACTTGGCTCCTTTCTCGGGTGCCGCCATGGGTGAATACTTCCGTGACAACGGCAAGCACGCCTTGATCATCTTCGATGACTTGTCGAAGCAGGCCGTTGCCTACCGACAGATGTCTTTGCTTTTGCGACGACGTGAGTGAAATGCGGCATAAGGGCACCTTCGTCGTTTACTCATGCGTTTTGTCCACAGCTCCCGGACGAGAGGCCTACCCCGGTGACGTTTTCTACTTGCACTCTCGATTGCTCGAGCGTGCCGCCAAGATGAACGAGAAGCTCGGTGGTGGTTCCTTGACCGCCCTTCCCGTCATCGAGACCCAGGGTGGTGATGTGTCCGCCTACATTCCTACCAACGTCATTTCCATTACCGACGGACAGGTCTTCTTGGAAGCCGAATTGTTCTTCAAGGGTATCCGACCCGCTATCAACGTCGGTCTCTCCGTCTCCCGAGTCGGTTCCGCTGCCCAGACCAAGGTCATGAAGGCCGTTGCCGGTTCTTTGAAGTTGTACTTGGCCCAGTACCGAGAAGTCGCCGCCTTCGCCCAATTCGGTTCCGACTTGGACGCTTCCACCCGATACTTGCTCGCACGAGGTGCTCGTCTCACCGAGTTGCTCAAGCAGAAGCAGTACTCGCCCATTGCCACCGAGGTCCAGGTTCCCTTGATCTTCGCCGGTGTCAACGGTCTTTTGGACAAGATCCCTACCGAGCGAATCGTCGAATGGGATGCCAGCTTCCAGGAGCACCTCTCCTCGCAGCAGGGCGAGCTCCTCAACAACATTGCCTCTGCTAAGTCCATGACCAAGGAACTCGAAGGTCAGAGTAAGTATTTCGAGCCTGATATCGAGGATTCCCCATTCTAACATATCTCCCTTCAGTCCGATCCACCATCGAATCCTTCAACACCGACTTCCTTTCCAAGTAAACAAAATACGAAGGAAGAACGTGGGGCTCATCAACGGATGATGCGGGCAGTGAAATGTAGAGACTAGAGCTGAAAATCACGACGTGATAAAATAAAAATTCTGATATCTTTCCTGTACGCTCGGTGCATTTCTTGCTCGAGCCTGCAGACGAGGTGACCTACAAAGACTGCCCGAAATGAACGGTTTGCGATACTACTGCATGGTCTAGAATGTTTTCGAGCGTCACCTTCTTCGGTCGACGATTGTCGTTCCGAGTGGCTCTGTGGAAGTCATTATCAGGTCCCCGGAATCCCAAGAAGCAGGATCGAGGGTTTGATCGAAGGTGATCGAGTGCAATTAACGGTATGAAGATGAGAAATCCAACAGCGGGAAGGCATCATCCGATAAGCTACAAGTTCTGCAGTAGTTGACGCATCGTCCACTGGTCCAATCCACAGCGCCGAAGCCCCACCGCCGCTTAAGAAGAGTGTCGGTCTTCTGGCGATCTCGTTGGTCACTCCCGCAAATTCCATATTGAGGTACAAGTTGTATCGATAGCCATGGTTAGTGTAGAATTGGCACTCTTCTACTCAGGCTCCGTTACATCGTAACTCATTCGTGCACTCTAGGCATCGCAGGTCTCGGAAGCCGAGCAGCTGCAGGTGTTACTGCTTGTTGGTCTCGTCGGCAGCGGAAAGACTGGGCTCGCACAAGCGCTCGAGAATACGGAGAATTGGGTACGAGCGTCCCAGGACGATGCTCCGAATCGCAAAAGACAGGAAGCCGAAGCCGTGACAAGAAGGGCCCTTCGAGATAAGCGTAACGTGGTCATCGATAGAGTGAATTTCGACAGAAAGTGAGTTTTACCGATCAGTGGTGTTCATACCGTACGTGTTCATCACGGTGGGCCCAGACAAAGATCGCATTTTATTGAAATAGCGCGAGAAGTTCCGAATGTGCGATGTACCTGTGTCATATGTGAGTATACCTTATATCTACGGTCGCAGTCGTTAATCTTTTCGCTGACCTCAGTGGACGTGAAGCGAGAAGTGAGTATCTTCGCCATATTAATGACTATGGTAGGTAAACTGAACGGTTCTTCCTTTCCAAAGACGCTGGAAGCTCGTTTGGCGACCCGAACAGGCCATCCCACCCTGGTGGATGTCGATATCGCAATGCGCGTATTGGGACAGATGCAAAGAGAGTACGAACCACCAAACCCGGATGCTCCAGAAGGCTATTCTCGCGTTTACATACTGCCCGAAGACGAACAACCCGAAGGTGGACTTTGGACGAATGTGCATCTGCGACAACTGCTTGACAAACTCGAGAACAGCTCATGGCGCGATGAACCATATGTGCCGCCACCGTCGAGACAGCCGGCAAATGCAGCACGAAGGGGATATGCCAGAACCGAGAGCAATATGAACGGAAATCATCGTGGCTTCAACCCCGAGCGTTCACATAGAAGCAATTATGGAAATGATCGAGGCCATGGCAAACCTCACTACGGTAACGATTACGGCTACGGGCGACCTCGCTACCACAATCAGTACGCGCAATCTCCTCCACCGTCCGGACCGCATACTCAGGGGACGGGCGACCGCGCCCAATTCAGTCGCGGTTCTGCTTCTCAACAGCGTTGGGGCGATCAACTATCATGGAGAGCTCCGGGAAGGCGGAACTCGATCGGGTTCTACGGTCCCGCTAGCGAGGCGGCGAATCCATCGTCCATGCATGCCACGTCCTCATCAGGGCACTCGACTGGTCAACTGAGACCTTTGTATCAGCCGCGAAACGCTGTGCCGGAGTATCGTCAAGCGAAATTCGGATACTCAGACCGGAGGCAGCCTATGTCGGACGGCCATGCGGAGGGAAGTCTGCTCTCACATGCCTCGCAGTATGGTCGAGCGACCGACGCGCATCATCGGCATTCGTCAGCTTCGCCATCGGTCGAGATCACTGCCAGGCTGGAAATACCCCTGCAGACACCCGCGAGAGGAAACGGGCCTTCGTCGACGATATAAGCACAATGCTAGGTAATGTCTATAATGTTGGTCCAGCACTATTATATGATACATGCGCCACCAATACAGTTGATTCTGACGACGTCGCTATCGCAGACTCGTAGTGTTACAGGTACGACGCTGTCTAAGTGATCTATGTGCGACATGTGCAGAATGTGGAGTCTCCCGCCTCGATCTGTACGTGCAGATCCTCCAGTCCGTGTATCTTCGTGTACAGCAACTTCTCCACCCTTTCTCTGGTCTCGTCTGGATCGGCGTAGATAACGGAACCGTTGCTCCGCGCAGGATCCTGGCCCTTCGAGCTCTCCACGGCTGATCTCGAGGACGCGAGCTGAATGTGTATGGAACCTATGATGGTCTCTTCGTCGTTCGGCCAGAATCGCGCTGCGCCGTATGATTCCACTCCTTCCAAATTTGACATCTGCCGGGATGATCAGTAGGCATGATGCTCCTATTATTGAGCGATGCTACTCACTTCTGCCAGCGCGTTACGAATCTCATTCATCTTCTCTCCCTCGAGCTCCAGAGACAATGTCTTGGCACTCGAAATGATGAGGGGAATGACACTGGCGATGATTAGCCCTGCAATCAAGAGAGAAGCGATCGGGTCGAATATCGGCAGGCCTGTATACTTTATCAGCACTGTGGAAAGTATGACGCCGACGCTCCCTGTAAGCATCAAAGAGATCAGCATATTGCAATTCGTATGCTGCGAGGCCGCGTACCCATGGTGTCCTGAACAACAATGGGACACAGACAAATGAGTGAAAACCTTTCATATCGGACTCGGATCACTTACAGCCAAGACATGCTGAAGAAAGGTCATATTAGCGTAAATTCGATGCACGAACACGTAATCAGCTTACCAGGAAAACCCCGTGCATGTTTGCGGAATGACCGTGACCATGATGCTAGGTTAAGATTCATCTCAGCCCGGTTATGTGGAGGCATGCAGAAGTCATACGTGATGCCCATGCCCGTGATCATGATCGTGACTATGGCTGTGCCCATGATGGTGGTGACCCGTGGCATACATTCCCCACAGGTTTACTGCCAATCCACCGGAGCTGACCATGAGAAGCTGTTTCATGTTCATGATCTCTGGAGGATTTGCTCTGAAGGGAAATGTTTATGAGTACGTTACTCGTCCCCTCAATAGGATCACTACTTACATGCGCTGTAATCCCTCGACGATGATGAATATGGAGATCAGGATGAGGAAGATCCCGTTCGCGAAGCCCGATAATGTCTGGATACGCGTGTAGCTTTGGAAGTTTTCAGCGACTTCTCCAAGTATGGAGTGAGTTTGAACTTACCCATAAGTGAACGTTGCATCCGATTCCCATGTTGCCATCACACTGGCAAACAGTCCCACACCCAATGCCACACAGTCGAAAGCCATGTGAATCGCATCACTGATCAGTCCGAGACTATTCGTCCAGACACCCCATAGAAGCTGAATGAACATGTATGCCAGATTGAGCAGAAGAAAGTAGAAGATCTTGCTCGATTCAGGGGAACGTAGAATATCTTTGAGAACGGACCGCAACATAGGTGGAACGAGTTGTTGAAGAACGGATCCACGGGTGACGGCTTGCGACGTAGACGGAGTGGTGGCAGAAGCATAGGCTTCGGCGACTGTCACAGCGCCGGTCGTTTTGGGTGAAGAGTTGCGCGGGCTCCAGGTGGAGGAGGCGAAAAGGATGCCTGACAAAAGACGCGTGAGACCGAATGATGCGTATAGCGCGAAGTCACTTACATGCGTAGGAGATCAGCACGAAACCGAGATCAGCCAGACTCGGAACCTGCCCAGGCCCACTCATGGTCATGAGCGTTCCGATGATGATGGCTGGCCAGAACCCTATCCTTTCCTTGATGGCTCCGGGTTTCTGTTGCAAGGCGATCGAGTCCGCGTCGGGCCAGAGGCCAACGAGGAGGCTCTTGGGCGCTGTGAACCTCGGAGTGATGCTTACGGATACGGACAGTATCGTCGTGCCAATTGTGGCGAACATCAAGAGTCTACTTGGTGCTTTGTGGGTCAACAATATGCGCGACGTCTATGGATTCCGATGACCGCGTAGATGCTCCCATTAGCAGTCACGCAGAACCAACTTGCTCTCTGTTATGCACTCACCGTCAATCCCATCAACAGCCAGAAACCAACTGCTGCTAATGCGCAGCCGGCTATGGAACCATCGTCCAGAAACAGCGTCTGTGGTGCAAGGACACGTTTCCTTGCTTTCACTTGCGGCTGCGAGGTTGCGGAACGCCATGAGATAATCGCGAGGTATAACGCGAGAGATACCGCAGATATCACTGAGAGGGGAACAAGACATCTTCAGCCAGGACTTCCGAATCGGACGGTGAAGCCTCGTACTCACGTTCGCCGTCCATCCAACTCGAGATGCACGTCCACGCCACACAACCGAACAAAGCGAGAGCACTCGGCAGCTGAGTCACAGACCAGAAAGGGGCTATCAGTACATCTCAATGCGTGCGACTTTACGGGCGGACTGACCTGCGTGCCTTCGCTGAGGACTACAGCCGCAGCGCTGAACGCCGCTAGTCTATAAGCAGTCACGATCAGCTGATGTGACGATTGCCGTCTAACTAGACATACCGGGCAAGATTGTGATGCTGAAGCGCAACAATACAACTGAAAGATTGCATGAAAAGCAAGATCCCTCCTGCTACAGCATGCCGTGGCTGTGACGCATCGCATGAGCTCAGAAGCAGGCAAGAGAAGTTCAGACGTGAACTTACCTGTCTCGCTATCGCCTGCAGCACCGCTCGTCTCTTCAACAACCGCCAGATCCCCAGGAACGCCCACACGACCGCCTGCAGCCACGCAATGTGTCGGATTGTCCCTCGCGGGTAGCTCGTGGTGTATGCCTTCAGGGCGAGCGCATTGATGGCATATAGGAGCAAGACCGGGACCTGGGTGAAATCCGACATGTTGTTTTACCAGGCGTGTTTCGATGCCGGGGGATCGAGAGGTGTGACAGCGTGTCGGTATGACCGATCAGCCTCCTGTAGCGAGTCGCCACTGTCGAAGTGGGGTGATATGCGGTAGGGACGATCAGTTGGACAAGGTTTTATCAAATTCCATCAAGATGAGAGGAGGCTTCTTTTGGCATCGGATCAATATTTGAGCCCCGCGACTTGGCAAGTGATCGAACATGGATGTGAAACGTGTGACTCCTTCCCCTGTGATTGAAGAGTTGCTCCTTGGGCTTCGGGCTTTCTCCTCGCCTCGTCTCGCCTTCGCAGTAACATGTCGGGGATCACAGGGCAACATCATGTCGAGAAAATGTAAAGCGATTACGTCTCCCAGCATCTCCATCTCACTGCTCGCCCGATATGCCATGAAGATTCGCTTCTTCTCCTTTACAACCGCAGATAAAAGGAATTGGAGAATCAGGATAGCCATCGAGCCTCAAGGTCCGCTGAGGACAATGACAATACTGAGGTGAATAGCACAGGAAGATCTTCAGCCCGAAAGATTACCGAGGATCAGCACGAGGCGTCACACTAAGCGCCTAAGTCTAGCCCATCAAGGTATTCGACAGCCCTATTGCTCAGATATCAAAATTGCCGTCGGGCCTTCGATTCTTTGGCAGTCTCCGTATCCATCGTCCGATGAGTCGAAAGCGAGGGGCAGGTCTTGGAATCAAGATTTCCATTGGTTCTTTGATGACACTGCGATGAGACACCTTTCGGGCTCGGGCGGTACGTGCATTGTGCCAGTTACAGCGATGGTACCTCGCCGAGGGTAGTAGAGGGAGTATATATACATGCATCACTCGATGCATCTCCCTTCCGTCGCCACTTCGTCTCCTCGTTGTCAACTTTGCCAATAAGTCTTGCAATGTCGAAAGGCGGCCTGTCAGTTGCCGAAAAGGTACGTTGTTCCTTCAGTGGATTCGGTTCCTTCGCTAACACCGTACCACCCCTATCGCCGACAGTCTTGATCAGAAAGACAAGTCCCTCTTGCTTTGTTGACCACCCACCGATGAATCTCGCGATGCCGAGCAGGACCATGGTCCTGGACGCCTTCAAGTTCCCGTCAAAGCCAGCGTTAGCATCGACCACCGACATCAACGTTGCTTCTCTCGAGATATCAGCTCAATGCAACAGCAACATGAATGGTCTTCAGCAGTCACTCGAGCCCGGCAACCGATTTGCGCCCGACTTCGAGGTGACGGTCACAGCGCTCGAAACACAGGCCGATGTTAACGATGCCAGCGGTACCCTACTTCATCGGAAAATGTCCACATCTCCGTCAACTCCCAACGCATTGTCAGCACTTTCTTCCGCTTCGACAGAGATGGAACAACCTCTTGGCACCCCACAGCAGAATTACGTTCCTGAAGCGCTTCCCTTGCAAGGCTCCCTCTTCGCCAACGCCGTTCCATCCGTTGTTCGGAACCGACTCACAAGGCGCCGAAGCAGCCAGAAACCTAGTTTGAACTTGATTATCGAAGATCCTTCGCCGCCGCCTCTTTCCGCAAAGAGCCCGTGCTCGAAAGCCGAAAGCCCCCCTTTCGGACAATTGGACGTCACGTACATTCCGCATCCTTCTCTGAATGTCACGATCGAGGACACCAGCGCATACACCTGCGGTCTAAGCCTGCCCACGGCAAAAGTAGCCAGGCGGGCACTCAGCATGAACGATCTTGCACGGCACGAACACGATTATTCAGCGGAGAGGAAGATGAGCTTGGCCAGTGACAGTCTGCTCAAGGTGAGTTCTTCTTTGACTTGAGCGTGGCGACGCTGATACCCGGACTCCATCTAAGACCGTGGTCAAGACAGTTCACCACGACGTTCCAGTCACCCATTGCGATGCTTCCATCGATGTCGCAGACTCGGCTGGGGACGGTCGCTCTGACCCAGCGAAACCCGTCGACCAAGCACTGTCGATAGAGAACAACTTCTCAGAGGAGTCACAAACATTAGTCAATGACGACGCTCAAAGATCGCCGCAATCTCAGATTCGACTGGAACCGGGGACGGTGACAGCCGCCGAAGCCTCCTCCTCCGCTCTGGCAAAAGTTCTCGGTCCTTCTTGCCATCAAGCCGCAGATGTTCTCAAACTTGCCTGCGAAAAGCCGGTCGCCTACAACCCTCGACTTCCCCACCCCGCAATCTCGTACGCTGCGCTTGGTGGAAAAGACGTGGACATGTCCGAGTACTTTGACGGTAACGACATGTTTGTGGATATTATGTATCGCCGGATCGGAAAGGGAGGAAACAAGATCTTGCTTCAAGAAGGCGAAGAAATAACTTTCCCGAGCGTCAAGAATGGCGAAGGTTCCGCCCATGACACCGATGTCGCTCAACCCACTGAGACTACTACTTCCAGCTCAGTTGCGGGTTCGCCGAAAAACATCGGTACTCTCGTTTGGTCGGACGATCACGTTTTTGGTCACAGCAACACTACCGGGATGTCGAAAGCGGAAGCGACACATCAGCTCCATTTGCTCAGGAAAATTCATCTCGCCGCTGCGCAACAGGTGACAGGCGAAGACGAAGTGATGCAGCAGGCAGTCGATCTCGTTGCCAATGTTGCCGCACTAGTGCACCTGACCGAGACCGTTCAGCTACGTCAACCCATCCCGCCGAGTGAAATTGACAGTAGCGCTTCTGGCTACGACTCTGGCTTTACAAGTAAAACCCAGCAGAAACGAGCTCGCAAGATGGCTCGACGTGGGGATCATAAACGGCAGGGCGCTTCTATCCAGAAGCAAGTGCAGCCTCGGCATATGAACTTCCCGTTTGGATACCAGAAGAGTCATGACGCTTATGCCCAACCAAGCACATTGTACGACAAGGGCTCGGGTCTGCTGTACCACTCGTCAGAGCCTCCTTGCTCCGTTTCTTCAGCTCCACTCTCAAATCCTTCCGACTATCAGCATCCTTATTACGATTGGCACCTCGACCCGTCTTCGCAAGCTCAATTCTCCTACAATGGGCCGGCATGGCATCCATCGGTATGTCACACGGACTTCTCTCCCTGCGGCCCTGACTGACTTGATTGCATTCCCCTATCAGGCCGAGTCGTTTGTCAGTGGTCTTCCGCCGAGTCCAATATCTCCAAGGTCTCCCCCAACAGGCCCGACTCCTCTCGCCTACAAATCCGATATCTGCCGGACTTATTGGATCAAGGGTGAGAATGCTTGTCCCTTCAGACTTCGCTGTTATTTTTTTCATCCACCACCATCGGCTCATCACACCATCGCGCGGGACACCGTCACTTCATTAGAGGACCCGGTAGCTGGGTTGCATCTGCAGAGGTACCAGGACCTCCACAATATACAGAACCTTAAAAACATGCAGCAAGCCGGAGTCGACATCATGGCGAGCGCCGCGTTGTTCTCGGAACCGACCATTGCCCAGATACTCGAACAAGTTAAAGCTGGCTTCACTTCAAGCTACGCCGTGATGCCTCTCCTGAATGGTTCGACCGTACCCATGGCGACTCTGTATCCCCTGCAACCATTCTCCGAAGACTGCATTTCTGCAGTGAGTCCCGTGAAATTTTATGCGACACAATCACCCTCATTTCAATCACACTCATCTATATACTACTAGACATCCCAAGGACACTTCATTCGCATGCCGATACTATATACGCAGTCACATATTATTGATCAGACCCCCTACACTCCGACATCTTCCACTCAGCTATCGTCCAAGGAAGAAATCGCTTCTTACCTGTCGAGAGAAAAGGCAAAAAAGCATGTACTTTCTGCGGAAAATCGCCTGGTTCACGACAACAATCCGCGCCGGTTCTCCACGGTTGGCCCCTTGGGCCGAAACTTTGCCTCCTCGGTGCCATCATGTGAGCTCAACTCCAAGTCCCGTGCAGCTCAACGGGCGCCGGGCAACGCAGTCAAGGCGATCAAGCGGCCTGTCAGCAGGACCCTCAAGCAGGTGCAGCGGACCGTCTTGCACGAAGATTCTCGCGAGGGCACAAGACTCGAAGCCAGCAGTAGAGGGCCAGGAAGTCTTCAGGTCGCCAATGTGATCAGTCAAGTCGAATCACGACTGTCGACGAGGAGGCCATTCTAGGATGGTCGGCTTCAATTTGTGCTCAGCTTCGCATGTGCGCACATCAACAGGCAGGCATCACAGCGGCAGGGGAAGTTCAAGGTCGGATTGGTCGTGAGGCTGTTTGTCAATCATTCGAATACTGTGTTCCGTTGTCGAATGGCGTCCTTCACTAGGTGGCTAGAATTATTTATCCAATCAATGTTCGAAACCTTGACGAGCCTCGTAAATACAGCCCACGAGAGCTCTCGCGATGTGTCGCAGTGTAACGAGAGGCCACTTTCTCGGCGGATAGCAAACGGTCATACAGGCAGGATAGATCAGATTTAGAAGTTCGTCCGGGAATTCTCTTGTGCGCGTCTGCCAGCGCAGCCTGAAGGTAGCGTAGCCGCATCGACATGATTCGAGCGCTTTGTGACCAGGACATTCTGCACGCGTAAAGCCATTGATACGACCAGATCCCCACGGCCTTGGACCTTCAGCAAAAGTCGAACTCCTCCACACCATGTCCCCGCATAGCGGCAGACCAGATTCGAAAATTCGATCCCTTGTCACTGCCGCTGTATCAGGGAATCGATACTCCGTGAAGACGTGGGTTGCTGAGTTCTGCAGAGTTCTATCGCCTGTGACGTTGCGCCGGTGTCCCTATTGGGTATAGAGGCGACCAGCTTTGCACTAGAAATTTTTAAAACCACAGGTGTCAACGAAATCATTGACACGGAATCATAAGCAACCACAGATGCATATCAAGGGCTATGTGCAATAACATGAGTTAGGGCAACTGGTAAGGTCGGTCGTACGAAAGGATTACTTCGATCCGCTGTCACGCGCGGCCGTCGAGATACAGGAGGATAGACGGAGACCAGAGGGCCGTAGGGCAAGGGTACGTTGGGTGAGACCAGAAGGTCTCCAGCTAGAAGCGCCATCCGGAATAACTCGTTCCGCACCACCAGGTAACAAGGGAGCCAAGGAGGAGAGATGAACGGAAAAGAAACAATGACGGTGGCCCAGAAAGCTGAAGAGCAGACTGAAGGCTAAGAGCTAAGAGCTGAGCTGGGATGAGCTTCGCATTGATACAGTGGAGTCGGACATATCAATTCGATAAGGCAGTCGCACCGTACCGACCAGGTAGTCTCCTACCCCAGCAAGACGAACAGTTGACGAACATGACCGCGATAGGAACGGAATGCGCCGCGGAATGTCAATCGTGCGGTTTTCGCGGTTTTCGAGGCCGTCAGGTACAGAAGCCAAGAGCGAGGTTTGAGAGTTTGAGAGCGACGATTGATGATCTCGCGGAAGGGTTGCGCAGCTGGTTGCGCTGCCTGATCGATGAAGACAATGCAATTCCCCAATTTGCGAGTACTTAGCATGGACCGAGCTATAGGAGCTGCTATAGGCCGGTGCCCTGATGGCTGTGAGAAAGATATGGATTGAAGCTAGTGAACATTATCAAAGTCACAGAAGGTTTCATCTAGGAGTCAAGGATACAAGGACGTTATCCATAGATCAAATGACAAAGTGGTGGCGAATCTGCAAGATGGAGGGTGCGGTAGCCCGGGTGCATGAGTTGGAGAGTTGATGAAGGCTCCTGAGTTCATGGAGAACGACTAAGATCTTGCGAGTCCAAGAGCACAGCAGATAGGTCTGTTGAAGAAGCTTGATGATTTCCCATAGCATAGACTCATTGGGACTCGTGATGCAAGCCAAGAGCTGATTGGGTGCTCCTAGATACTAGCTATTTCTTTGGGTGGCTTCTTTAGCTGCTTCTTTTGGGGATCTCTTGGGGTCATGGGTGGCTTGTTTGAAATTCCCGCTCGATCAATAATCAGTAAAAAGTATTCCATGGCGGCCGACTCGAGCTTCGGCAGCTGGTTCGGCGCGGATACGGAGCTGCTTGGCCTTCGCAGCAAGCTTTCAGCTGCCCTCACAAATTCCTTCACAAAGCATTCACATAGCAGCTCACAAAGCTCTTCAAGAGCAAGAATCCCGCATTTCATCCCGCCTCGATCCCGCCCTCTGAAAAGCTCTCGATCTCTGAAATGCTAGTGAGCATCCGACGAACTCTCCATTACCGCTGTTCTCGCTGTTCTCGACACCATGTTGTGCTATATTGAATCTCCTGTTAAGCTTGACCAGAGAATCCAATGGCAAGAGCTGTTGAAGCTATATGGTTGATGTCAAATGGAAAAGTCGAAGTGTGGAGCTGTTGCTTGGCACTCTGTTGGCCGTCAATGATCAATGATGCATGGCGAGCTCGGTGGCCTGATCGGCGGGCGGAAAGAAGATCAGCTCCTTCCCTTAACACTCTAAGACTGCCTTAACACAATTCTCTTCAGATGGACTCTCCAGGGTGGCAGCTAAGAAGCTTCAATCTCAAGGCCTTAAGCAATTCTCAGGTTCAGGATACGGTTCGATTGCAGGGCAATTTCTCCAGCCGTCTACTTCCGCCAGTCTCGTCAGCTCGGAGGCCCAGCTGGAGTCCCTCATTGTTCTATACTCCACTTCAGCTTTCTATAGGTCTTCTAGCTTTCCTCGATGACGAAGTCTGTAAATAATCATTCCAGGACCAGAAAGGGATACTCATGTGATATGTGAAGTCCGATTTAGAATCGCACGGCGTTTGTCAGTTTGCGAAATCAAATGGTGGAGCTGATTGTGAAGCGTTGATGGAGAGCTGTTGATGGCACCACTTTCCTTCGTGAAGCTCTTTTCGTACGAATCTGTCATGATCCAGCGGAATGTGTTTTCGCCCGTCGGCGGGATTGGCCGTCTCGTGCGAAGGAGCTCGCGAAGGACTACGAGACCGCGGGGAGCCAAGGGGCACCGCTCGCCTGGCAGGCTGTCCTTTCACGCACGAGCTTGCGCACGCTTTTCACGGTGATCACCTGCACATCGTGTTGCGCTAGGAAACTCGCTAAGCAGGCGGGCCGGCCTTGGCTGTTCCCAAACTTTGCAATGAGCTGTTGTGTATATAATCACACAGGCCTCGCCTTGTTCATCCCTTTCTCTGAGCGCTATCAGACAACCCATACTTGATACCATCTGCGTTGCAACCCGCCTCCCTCACAATGTCGTACGAACCCAAGCCAGCGCAAAGCATCCCCGATGCTGAACTCGCAGCCACCAAGACCAATGGCAACTCGGAATACAACGGAGGTTACTACCAGGGCAGCGTAGCTAGGTTTATCACTCCCGGCGGTAACCCCATCGACAATTCCCAGCCGGCTTTCCCAGGTACGTTGGTTGCCATGATCAAGTGGATGCGCGTGCTTACGAACTTGACGTAGTCTTTCACCGAAAGTTCGCTAACCCCTCGCCGCTGGGTCTGATGGGTTTCGCTGCTACGACCTTCGTCCTTAGGTGAGTCCTTCTTGTCTCGTTGGTGTCCACCATGACCTGACCAACATCCGTTCAGTATGTACAACGTGTCCGCCCGGGGCATCAACACTCCCAACGTCGTCCTGGGCATGGCTTTGGGATACGGTGGACTGGTTCAGCTGTTGGCCGGCATGTGGGAGTTCGCCTCCGGTAACACTTTCGCCGCCACCGCATTCTCGTCGTACGGTGGATTCTGGCTCTCGTTCGGCGCCATATACGGTAAGTTGAAGTGCGTGAAGTCTGAATGAGTGATATTCATCTGTCTATAGTGCCCCAGCTCGGTATCGTTGAGGCCTACGGAGAGAACGAATCGGAGCTGGCCTCAGCTTTGGGTATCTACTTGGCTTCCTGGGTCATTGTTACCTTCGTGAGTAGTCACATAGAACCCGCAATGTTAGCTCCAGGCTGAGTCAATCGCACACAATGCAGATCTTCTGGGTTGCTACTTGGAAGGCTTCGATCGCATTGAGCTCGCTGTTCTTCTTCTTGGACATTACTTTCATCCTATTGTGCGTCCCTTTGCTCATACTGAAGATGCTGAAGCTGACATTTTTCTCCAGGATGGCGGGTGAATTCAGTGGCAGGTCGTCCGTACACACTGCCGGAGGCGCCTTCGGTATCATCACTGCCTTCATCGCCTTCTACATCGCCCTCGCCGGTCTGCTCACCAAGGATACCTCTTACTTCTCGTTGCCCGTGGGCGATTTGTCTCGAGCTTCTCCTTCGAAGACGGCCAACAACTAGGATTTCCCAGCATAGTATCTCGACCGCTCTTTGCGCTTGATCGCAAAATTATGGAATATAATTTTGGGCGTGTTGCATAATAAATAGCAATCAGGAAAGAATTATGATCGTCTGTAAATCGGTATTGGCAGATAGGCATATAATATGAATCGAAACTACAAACCCAAGTCTGAAGCTCGCTCGACTCCGCAACATATGACAGAAGCAGGCAGAGTGCATTGGTGATCAGCCTACCTCCTCCAAGCTCCGCCGAAAACGCCCTGGTCCTGGCTGAATGCGGAGGATGCTCTCGTCGTGGGGTCTTTCCGTTGCCCAATGGCGTTTTTGTTACCGCCATCCGTGTAGTTGCCAGTCGCCTTTGTGTGATTGCTGGCTTTGCCCTTGGCAATCTGCCAACCATCCTCCGATCGCTCGGTCTCTGTCCGTCGCTGAGGGGCTTGGGTTGACGATGTGCCTGTCCTTCGCCAGGTATCGGCGCCCAGAAGAGGAGCTTGATTCCCATCTGTGGCTTGATGGCCTCGCGCATGCTCTCCAAAGGACGAAGGCCCTCTTGATACCCAATCAGGCCGACCGCCTCGCCGATGGGAATGCTGCCTGTCGAGGTTCGAAATCTTCTCCTCAATGGACCGAACTTGGCCCAACCATAGTTTTTGGAAGAACTCTTGCACAAAGTCGCCTTCCTTTTCGAGAAGGGTGTTCTGATCCGGATATAAGGGGAGCCAAATCATGTCAGCAGCGAAGAATTCCTTGTTCTTGTTGTCACTGATGCCGAGACGTTGGAGCGCCTGGTCCAATCCGGCAGCATCATTGTTTCCCTCCTGTGTTATCATTTGGGCGATCTCCCGCATAGAGTCAATGGTCTTGTTCAGTAGGGCTGATACTTGATCTTGTTGATACCTGTCGCGATCGTAGGCTTCACAGAAAAGGTAGAAGGATGACCGCACGCCGTGTAGAGTCTTTCCTTTGCACGGGAAGATGCGTTTAAACAATTGTCGCAGAAGGACGAGCGTTTGAATCGTGATGGGATCAGGTTTGTTCGATAGTACGAAAACAAAGTGCCCCCCTGCTTGCAGATGCTTCAACACTAGGCTGACTTGCGACAGCGATAGGATCACCCGGGCACCCGGGGGCGCGGATGACTCGTCATCCTTATTTCCTGAGCGGGGCTGTGCGGTCTCGATGTCCCTACAGGCATTGTGAACGAGCGCCCGGAAACGGTCCTGCGCCACTTACCGGTAAATTGCTGCTGCCAGAGCCAAATCAACGACCCCGTCTGTATCCGATCCGAAGCGCTGCTCGATAGCCTCGGTCGTCTGTCGTAGGTCCGTCAAGTCGGCGTACCTGACTTCATAATCTCCTTCGGGAAAGCTGACCATCGGCAGCCCACCGATGTCTGGCGGAAGCGTGACACCGAGTCCCATTGCGTCGGGATATTGATCCATTACCCAGCTAGAGAATCCACCGGGTGAACACCCCAGATCCAGATAGTTGTCAATTTCTCTAGTCGCATTTCGTGTGAGAACGGAATCAGCGGTGTCATCGATGTCTTGCATGCATTGCTATTGCAAGAGAGCTGGGTCAGCTTATTTCGTAAAAGCGGAGTTCAGGTGATGGATTGTGAAGTGAGATTACCTACATAGAACTGATCGGCAAAACGCCGAGAAACTGGTGCATGTTGCGTACTGTTGGCCCTTTGCTGATTGAATCTGTGCGATCCAACGTTGAGGAGACGCCGGCAAACCTCACGAATCCCCAAGGCACTCACAAATTTTCCACCCTGGGATCCTCTCCAAACTGCTTCTTGACATTTTGTAACCGTTTGAATGTCTCGCTCCGATCAAAAAACCACTTTCTTGCGAACGACCAATCCTGGGTCTCTTCCTCGGAGATGGCAACGAGATGAGCGGCAGGGCTGGATTCAGGTTTTTCGGAAGACTGCTTCGTTTCGGCCTCCCTTGCTAAAGCCTCGCGCTTGGCTCGAGGTACGTAGACAGCCTTTGCGGATCCGTCCATAGTGAGCGGTCTTTGATGGCGAGGTAGAAGTGGAGAGAATCGTGAGATGTCGACCAGCCTGACCAGGGCGAGTCTACTTGTGCGAAAGCGCTATTCCTTTTCTGTGCGGCACTTCCCTTTGTCGCGGATGCAACTGTGAAGCAATCGAGACGATAACGTCCTCTTTCCTTCGAGAGATCGAGAGCTTCTTTCTCTGAGACTACCATCTTCGCCAGACCAGGTCGACGGCAAAATCGGCAAGAGGGGAACAGATTTTACATTCATATACGGTGCACAACAGATGGCCAACTACTCATGCGGCTGGATGCCGCAGACTCTGTTAGTGTTGTCGTCGAACTATATCTGCACACCGGTACGGTACGGTCGATACGTACCTCGCCCCGACCCAATGACCCTTGCGGCGACAAGCACAAGAGCCATAGGCTATACCTATGACTTTACGCTATTCGTCATACTGCGATGGCTACATCGCAACAATCTCTAGACTCCCGTGAGATTGGCGGGAATTGGCGATCAGCTCTGGTATGTTGTTGACTTTCTCGGGATTATATTGAAAGCGCGTCAAAGGTCAAAGTGTACTGGTGGATGTCATACTGAGCGGAGTGATCAGTAGCATACCAGGCTGAAACCAACAGCGCTGCGACCGATTCGTTGCAGAGATTATTGGACAGCCTGTTTCCCTAGCACGCGATACATGAGCTCAAGAGCTGATATCAAGCGGGATACCATTACTGTACAGCTTCATACAAACAATAAATGTACTCTACAGGCTGCGGTTGATCGAGGTCGCGTGAGTGACGAAAAGGCGTTCGGTCATAGATTGCGAGCTAGATCAAGCTGCTACGGCAGTAAATCGCGAGTTGTTTTAAGTCTATTGCAGAACGACAAACAAGATTGCTGAAGCTGACTGTGACTGTGAACAGTATGCCAGGTGTATTGGGGTATGCTTGCGTTCTCGACCAGCGCTCGTGCCAGTTGACAGGTCATCGAGCTGAATATCGGCTGAATGACTGAAGTTGGTCTCGCCATCGGGCGGGGCCACAGAATCCAGCTCAGAATCCCAGCTTGGCAGACTTTTTAGTGTGCTTGGACAAGCCTTGCAAAGACCCATCGTGATGACTGAGTCTCGGATACACATCCTTGTCATTAATTCGTGCCCAAGCTCTGTCATGGATCCAACCTACCAGAACGTTGTAATGGAGATCGTCCCAAGAAGCGTTCACACAGGCAGGAGAGCTTTGCAGAGGCCCTATCTTACCAACGGCACAGCATGTATAATTCGCACAGCAGTTTATAAATACACTGCCACTCGGCCACTTATTTTTCGAGCAACCTTTCGAGCGTAACAACGTCACCCCCCAGCTTTCATCGCCGGTTTCGCAGCGTACAGTCGGCTTAGCTGTCGGCTTGACCAGGCTCGACTCTCCAGCCTTGAGTGTCGTACTTGACAGTCAACCAGCCAGTCGACCAGTTGGCCAGTTATTGATCGATCTCGACCGTTATCTCGGGCTTCTCTTTTGCAAACGACATCGAGACAGCTATCGAGACCAGTACGCGCAGAGTAGCCCATCTCTTCAGACGATCCTTCATCGCTGTCGATCGCCAAGGATACAGTCGCCCCAGTCGTCCGCAGTCTCGCTGTTGCTTCCTCCAACGCCTGTCATCTATCACGCTCCTCATTTTACTTTCCAGTGAACGCGAATACTGTAATCTCCAGGTTACCTGGCTGCTTACCTTCTTCGTACAAGTTACACAAGTAGGTGAGTAACCGTATGATCGTAGGCGGATCGCAAAGGACCCTAGAAAAAAGGCAGTCATCGTGACTCACTGGACATTGTTTACCTCTCATCGTACAGATGCTTTGCATATAGCATTCATTCGTTGTAGGAGAAGATTGGTGAGGAACATCCACTTAGGCGAATCGTTCTTTGAATTAACCTACACAGCTCTGGCAGGTTATCGAACACCTCCGCAGGATCCCAATATGCCGATCGCGTTGGCCTATCGAAACACCTGTCTCGCATCGGTACCGGAAGATGCACTTTTGGAGAAGCAGAGGTCAATCAAGAGATCAGTACATCACCGCTCGTCCTACTCGCTACCAGCGGTTCATTTAGAAGAATCCAGTAGGCCTGGATTGATACCGGTCAGTTCAGGGAACCGAAGCTACAAGGGAAAAGCAAAGGAAGTGGTGGATCGAGCGCCATCTGGAGAATGGGTCGTCAACGTCAACGAGATGGATATCGGGTTGGGAGTATATGGAGAGAAACGGCGAGTCATATTGCTTATTGGGGGTAAGCTTTCGTCCATGGCGAGAGGAACGCTATCTCACACATGAACACTGGTCAGACATGCCATCCACCACCCGACAAGTCATCACAACATCCGGCAATTTTGCAAACACGCTATTCATCTCGGCTTCGAGCGACTCCTCATCGCCGAGGACCAGCGACGACGATCCACCAAGGCCATCAACATTCGACAGTGCCGAGAGAACAGTTGAATTCTGGGATCTACCGCCAGGCAATGTCCATAAGAGGACCGACCCAGTGGAAGAATACCGAAGTATAATCCGAGAAGCAAGGAGGCTGGCGAAAACATGGCGGACGCCGCGGAAGATGGCATCATCTTCGGCTCGATTTGTTCAAGGCAGTCGCAATTCCAATGCCAGCCGGACCTCGACAAACAGACCGAGAGAATTCAGGAAATCGAGAAGCTTCAGCCTATTGTCTCTTGCCTCCGGAGATGCAAAGTATGAAGCACAAGGATCGGACGTGATCGACGCCGTTATTACCTATCTGCCCTCATCGGATATCGGGGAAACCGAGGCGAATTTTCACACACTGTTGCGCAAATTCTGCGACGTCACGACAGCCATCAGTCCGATGTTGCGGGAGTCGGGACGAGCAACGGAGCAAGACGGAAATGACCTCGGGAGTAACAACATTCCCACCCGCTTGATATACGTCTTGCCGGAACGCTACCCGGCCAATCTACCTCGAGCTCTGCAGACGTATCTCTTATCAGCGATATCCGTTGCGGGTCAAGACAGTGAGGGCCCACGCACGTTTTTGCTCGGGCGCAGAACCATGGATCGTAAAATGCAACGCCAAGAAGATCGCTACCCTGTGACAGGCCTTGAGATCATTCTCAGTGACAGTATACTGTGGAATGGTAGAACAGGCACTCAAGCTGAAGGGCGCAACATCATCCTGGAAGATTTCAAGCAGTGTCGATTCGTTCTCGCCCCCGCCATCGAAAGCTTCGACAGCAGTAGTGCCAACGCGAGCCACTCATCGCTGTCAAACACGGCTACTACGGAAGGAGCGCCACTTACACCAAGGTTATCGCCTGACGTAGAAAGTATCCTCGACAGCGAACTCAGGCAAGGCAAGACGTCAAGCGACTTTGAAGACATTTCTTCATCGCTGGCAAGACCAGTCTCGTCGACGCCACCCGCTGCAGGTTTCAAGAAGAAAGCACCTTTTCTGCGCCGGATCTTGTCGATAGATCGCGCAAAGTAAGGCGCTTTCAAAGTCCCTCCTACACCCAGGCATCACTGAGGCAAAATGTAATGGAAACAATCGGCAATATGTCATCGCACGTATCAAGAAGAAACATGCGACGTCCCCATGAATCTCGCCCAGATAGCGAGCACCTGCCTTTGACACCTTGATAATCCTAATCTCTGTCTCATGCGTCATTAGTTTCCTGCCAGCGCTTGCGCCAGCTTGCATTTTCTGGCATCGAGTTGGCGGGCAGCTGCGCGTTGGCAATTGTCTTGTGCTGGCCGATAATACCGTCGCCGATGGTGACCATCACGCCTTGGGAAGGCACGCCGTCGACAACGATGAAGAACGCTGCGGGTCCCGGAGCTGTGGCAATGACTTGTCAGCTATACCGCTAATCACCCTCACAAATGGTACACACCGAGAATAGCGGCGTTTGGCGGCAATTGAGATACGTGCAGAATAGCGGAACCGTCCGCATTCACCGTGAATGCTGTCTCGAGTTCTATGTGTCGCTGGCCCATGTTCATGGCGTGGGTCGAGAAGCCCGTTCGGATACTTTTATCCGATTTAGGATGAGCAACGCCACAGGTTATGGCCTGTTCAACGAACTCACATGACGGCCTTAGTCTTGAGAATGTTCATTGGGTCTCCCGCAAGGTCTTCTTTACTCAGAGTCATGTTCCAATACGGTCCACCGTATTTGATTTGCGTCGGGAATCCGCTGGGTGCCGGTCGAGTTGTGTCGTAACTGAATACGTCGCGCGTTAAGCAGGCGTATTGTTTGGACATCGACTGAACGCGACTTACTAGTCGGGGTAGAAGATTTCCACCTTGTACTCTGTGAGGTATGTCGCACTAGGGGAATTCGCCTTATCCGTGACTTGCGCAGCAGATGAGCGACCGCGATTACGAGGATCACCCTCCCTACGCTGACTCACAATCTGCGTTAGGATTGCTGCCTGAAACGAACACCGAGCCATCCAGCAGAAGCGTCGCGCTCGAGTGATACAGTCGCCAGACGTCACTGACGCCCGCCTTGGACCACTTTGTCCCGGCAGCTGCTGCTGGATCGAAATACCTATTGTGGCTACGTTAGCGTGAACCGAATCCGTGGGTATCTGCGAGACATACCAAGCTTGCGTAAGAGGCTCGTCGGCATAAGACTGGCCGATAGCCCATCTGCAGCAGGAAAAGTAAGATCGCATTGCATGATAAGAAGCAGTCGGGCTTACGAGTCATTCCCGTATCCCGCGGTACCCTTGTGCGCACCGTTAGCCATGAAGAGTCGTCCGTCGGGCAGGTTGACAAACTACGAATGAGCGGATGTTAGCACATTGGCTGACAATCAACGGTAACGGGTTTACCTGTCCCATCGTTCGACCCGTGTCGAGAGCATCTTCATACTGCCAGGTGATGTCTACGTCGGGGGTAATCTTGACACATGACGTAGAAGCCGGATAACTCGCGATGGCCCAATTGGTCACCCATTGGTTGGCTTTCAAGTTGGTCCCCCCGCAGAACAAGATGGTGGACGTCCAGTTGTTTGCGGGCGTCATGGGGAACACGGCTGTAGCAGCTGATGCGGGATACACCCGAACGGCGTCTGGAATGTCGTTGATATAGTACTCGGTATTGCTCTTGTAATCAAAGATCTCGGCTTTGAATTCCGCTTGAATGAATAGGTTGCCGCTGGGAAGGAGCCAGGTCAAGGGGAAGAGATTGACGGGCATCGCATCCGCAAGAATGTTGAGCTTTATCGGTTCGCCCTTTGACGGCCAGTACTCGTAGGTCGGGTTATCCTGGTTGTCAGAGTTGACATATCCGCCATACTCGCAACCGCCGATGATGATTGCCGAACCGTCCTCCAGTGTTTCAAGCGTGGGATACCATCGTCGCGTTGTCATGTAAAGTGCAGGATCGTCCAGCCAGTCGCATTCCTCGCCTTCACAGTCTAATATTCTGTGTGGAATTGAGAATGTAAGTATTCCTCAACAACGTGCACTGGCTTGACTGACCTAAGCGCTTTACCTCCATCACAATTCTTGAATGGCCCCGTACACGAGTCCACCTGAATTCCACCATACCCCACGGGATTATTCCCGCCGACGTTCAGCCACGTGCCGTTACCCAAGACCGTTCCACCGGCGCAAAACGAATTCGTCAGGATATCCATCGCGCGATACGTATTCGTCGCCAAATCATACTCTGTCGCCCACGCCGGATGCCCGTTGACCTGCGCCGGATTATTTTCCGCCTTGTCGATGATGTAGACTTTTTTCCCCGAGTTTGAGAGGAAGAGCTGTTGAGCGCTTGCACCCGATTCCCCCACGACGACGAAAGTGCCGGCCTTTTGGGCATTGACGGGCTGGAGAAGGGCTGTTGATGCCTGAAGAAGACCGTACGATAACGCACCGAGGCGCGAGAACCGGGGTTGCCGTGATGTACGTGCCATGTTGCGTTGTCTGAAGGAGATAGCTGATGGCCAGCTAGTCGTCTGCGATCTAATGGTCTCGGATGTCCAAAAACCGGCGGATAGTGATTGAACGAGAGATGAAAGCGTTGAAGAGTCTGTTGCACGTTGGCGGTGGAAAAAGAGCACTGCTGTCTCAGATGGCAAGAAATGAAGGTGATCTCCCCTGAACGGCAAAGGATAGCGAAAACGTCTCAGGAGGTGTAAACGGAGTGTCCTTGGGTGTTGTCTATCTTTTGAGAGTGGACAACGGTATGCGTTAGATCCAGCATACCACTCTTCAGTCCATCCTGATGCGTCGCGTCAATCGGAGCGCACAGCCTGCGTTGCATTATGCTATTTAGGTATTTTAGGTTCCGTTCGGCGCGTCTCCTGTAATCCCGTCACACGGATCTTTCATCCCCGGGATCTCCCTATGACCGCTCCTACGACCATGTCATGACTATCGAGATGGCACAATGCATTTCCGAGCCCAAGCTCATATGCAATGGACGTGCCAATGACGATCTGCGCCTGAGGTTCAGGAAAAGACCGGATTGCCATTTCGACACCGTTTCTACAAACGGCGGCGAACACGCAATGTGCCGCTTTGCATCTCATGCCCAACGTTATACCACGACAGGCGTTCGCGCCTGCAGAAGCTGATCCGAATCTCGGCTTGATGATCTATCTGATCCGATACATATATACATTTGACCTCGTTCTCCACGCTTATTTCTTCTGACCGTCCTTGTCGTCCTTGGGTGGCGGAGGAGGGATCTTGAAGTTCTAGCATCCGGGTGACAGATCAGATCAAGAATTGATGCTGTTGAATGCCCCGAACTCACTTGAGGTGTCGAGTCCACACCATCCTCGACCTGTCCCCAAGGACTGGCGGCATCTCCAAAGTTTCGGAAAGCCTGGGTGAGCTGCAACGGCTCGTACACGACTCGCTTCTTCTCCTCGTCGTATCGGACCTCGGTGTAACCCTGAGCGCGCAAGCTTGAGGATTGAGCGATCGATCATATCACAGTGTAGAGAGGCTACTCACGGTCAACGGGAAATCTTTACGCAGGGGATGACCTTCGAAACCGTAATCTGTCAGAATACGTCGTCTGTGACGGAAAAGGCTGGATTAGCTGCAAGCCCGCCGGAACCACTTCCGCATATCGGCTGCAATACTCACAGATCTGGGTGTCCACTGAAGAAGACACCAAACATGTCCCATACTTCTCGCTCGTACCAATCCGCACCACGGAAGAGACCGGTGATGGAGGGGACTGGTGTGATTTCATCGGCATATGTCTTTACCCGAATTCGATGGTTGTGAAGGTATGACAGCATGTGATAGACAACCTGGAGACAAAGACGGTTAGCAGTTTGTCTGGATATGAGACGGTGCGACTTGCCTCGAATCGCTGACTTCGAGTGGGCACATCGACGGCGGTGATATCCATCACACTCTTGTACTGGCACTGGTGATGATCCCGCAAGAAGGTGATGACCGGAATAATACCGCTCGGCGCGCAGTACAAGGTCAACTCATCCTTGTAGACGGAGAACTGCTGCACAAACTTGGGCAAGCACGTCGTCAAGTACTGTCCGTACTCGTGCAGCGGCGTCGACAGCTCCTGGGTCCGCGACGCAGGGTTAAATCCGACAGGCTCCTCGAACGGCGGGATTGAGGTCTTGGGTGCGTCTGGGCGGAATACCGGTGCGGACGATCGGATGCCCCGGACGGCGAGGGCGGCGGCGGGAAGGGACCGAATGGAGGGGCGGATTGCGCTCGTGCGGAGCAACGGGGCGACGACGGATCTGCAAGCCATGATGGTGATAAGACTCAACTCGTATGGCAGCGTCTGTCGCCCTCGCGATCGTCGACTTGTACGTGCCCGTCGTCGAAATGGACGATCGCGGGTTCGTCCATTGGGCCGCGCTTCCCGCCCGCCGCGCCTTTGCTGGAGAGTTCAGCCAGGCTGCGCTTAGCTAATCCCAGCCATGCTCCGCCCGTGACTGACTTCAGTCGACATGTCTGTCAACTTGCGACCAGCATTCGCACTGCTGCTCATCGCGCGTATCCCAAATCGCATACACTATGGCCTCTCACAGATCCGCTACGTTCGAGGATGTGCCCTACGTCGAGCCCAATCCGCTGCCGTCCTCAATACCGGCCGTAGACGAAGTGGGCGTCACCTCGGCTCCGCTCAAGTCGGCGTCGTTTGCTATTGGAGAGTACTGCAAGGAGGTCAATGGTGCGTAGTTGATATCGGCGGGGGACAAGACTGGGCAGCGCCGACGAATTGAACCGCTGGCTGAGAATCGTTATCGATCATTTTGCGCTTTGTAGAGGACTTTATGCTCTGCAAGCAGGAGAGCCGGGACCCAGCTCATTGCTTGAAGGAGGGACGCAAGGTGACTCGTTGCGCCCAGGAGTTGTGAGTGCATGCAGAGCTCCGAATGGTCCGGTGTGACAGAGAAACTGATGCGTTACTGCTACCTGCCATTCTCCTCAATGTCCTTGCGATCCTGCAACATCTCACGAAACAGAATAAGAAAAATTAGAGACAACTGCAACACGGAATTCGAAAAGCACTGGCAGTGTCTGGAAAAGAACAACCAGGTTCGTCTCTCACATCCCGTACCGCTCCTTCCCCCACTCAATTCTCTCTCGATCTCCCTTCCAGTACTTCCAAGCCTGCCGGACCGACGAGACAGCATTGAACTCGTGTCTCCTTGACAAGCTTGTTAGTGGCCCTTAATTCCTCAACTGCCCATCGGTCTTTGCTCACCGATGTCTTGCTCCTCCAGGGCTTGAAGAAGACCATCCCGGGCTCGCCGGAAGGCCAAGTGCCCGTCCACGAAAAGGCGCGACCAATCTTTACCCGTGTACAGAAATAAAGTGGGCGTAAGCGACTCGTCCCACGAAAGAAGACGTCGACGGGGGTCTGTAGTTCTAGAGGATATCCAAAACATCAATTGGGGATCAATCACTTGTCGATGTCCACGGCCTGAATCGAAGTTCAAGATGATGCGAAATGCCGCCGGTCTGTCATGTTGCAGACATCACTTGCTCTCGGGAATCGCATTCGGATCGAGAAGCATGAAGTGTTGATCGAGGATTCTCTCCTCGAGAATGAAAAGCACAACCTGACAACGCTGAAACACGAACTCTTGAGGTCTGCGATTCATATGTTCCCTCCCCCATCTCGCATCTCCTGGTCAGCTTCCTGGCCTGATCCCGTGCGATTGCCCGAGTAGTATCATTCTGAACGTTACGCCGAATCTTTCCCGCACAAATCATCGCCAGAGAAAGATCAACGAGATGCGATCCGAGCACTGCGCTCGCCAGTCAAAATCGTCCCGTCCAGGACGCTGTGCGGCAATGCTATACCCCGCCCCGGTCGACCATGACTGTACCCTCCCACGGACGTACAGTGGCCGCGCTTCCATTCGCACGCGGCGCGCTTCAGAGGAAATGGGAGGGATGGCAGCCAGGTATCGTCCCGGCTCGGATTCATTTCCTGTGCGTCGTCTCCGTCACCCGTCAGATTCGATCAGCGTCGTCCGTCCCTCACACAAGCCTGGCGCAGTGCTTGGACACACCGTCGTCCCGCATCACCTTTCTCGGCGGACAGCAACACGTCGGCGCGGACAGATTCCCCGGCAACCACGAAAGATTGGAAGGAAAGCAGCGCGCGCGCGGCGGGGAAAGGGAAATAGGGATACTTGATCCACACCGATCTCTCTTTTTTTTTGCGAATGGCTATGGTTGATCAAGACGCCGGGACGACACCAGAGACAGCACCTGCTCCCTCATTGCTAGTTGATGGGAATGAGACGATAACGGCGGATACGCGGCGTGAGGATGGGTCGAATGCGGCGGCGGATGAGGGAAGGACGGTGGGCGAAGACGAGCGAGAGGAGACGCGGTCGGGCGATGCGTCGCATATTTCAGCTGCGCTTCGTGATAGTTCGGAGGTAACGGAGATAGCGGGGGCTCCCATGGATACGACAATATCGGGAAAGGAGGCCGCGCAGGACCTCGGGGCGACAGATCGCGCGGCAGTGTCAACGGGAGAAGCATCACAGCCTGATGATCAGCGGGCTTCTTCACCGATGCTAGCTTCCCAGACAGATGCACCACCAGCGACAGCTCAAGCCGACCCAGAGACTACCCTGCCATCGACAGCGCCCAGGGCGGCGTCTATTCAAGCATCATCCACCATTCATCGAACAGCATCACCAGCATATTCACAGTCATCCGTCACATCGACGCAGGGCAATCAAAGCGTCGCGTCGCCTTCCCTCGCGGCGCCCAAGAAGTTCAGCACAGTCAATATCAACAAGAAGTTTCTGGCCAAGACGGGCGGGGCGGCGCCGGCGAGTACGGGCACAGCTTCGAGTCAGCCAGGGAACAAGGAGAGCGGTCTCGGTTTGGTCAACCTGAGTGGTAAGCCTTGAATACAGTGCTGTCCGGATTTGTTGCGCTAACACCCTGCGTGCACAGCTCGTCCCTCACCAACGTTGGCACAGCAGCAATCATCATCGCGAATACTTACCAGCGCCAAATTGACATCCGTCATTCCGTCAAAGACGTCGTCCGTAACTGGTGGCCTGACTGCTGCACCGGCGGCCGGATGGGCGAAACCGACTATTCCTGGATCAGCCAAGGGTACACCCATTGGCATCAATGGTACACTGTCTCCGCGAACAGCGACGCCCACGAGCGGTGAGGGGGTCTCAGCAGCCAGACCACCTCCCGTGCAATCTCAAGGCTTGTCGGCTCTATCAGCGGCGGCGGCGCCGACGGCTATCCGGTTGACAAATCAAGGGCCTTCCGCTACGCGACATCTCACTTCGCTCAATCCTGTCAAGCAACCCGTCAAGAGGGGCTGGCAAACGATATCGCCCAACCCGGAATCTGCGCAAGAGACGGCACGGCACGAGAGCAGCATCAGCCGTGGGCCGTTTGGACAGGCAAGATTCAAGCAGTCGCTGGCGAGTGATTTCCCGACGGCGATGGAGGTGATGGAGGGACAGCGGAGTGCGGTTGTTCACGCACAGCAAGCGGCTCAGGCCAAAGCGGCGCACAATCAGGCGATTCTGGAGGGGTTGAATGCTTTTAGAGGGACGAATAAGGATCCTGCTGTACACGGATGGGACGAGGCAAGTATCACTGGATTGTGTGGTCGATTCCAATTCGGTGGAGCATTAGCTTATGTCTTTTGTCAAATAGGAGGACGATGAAGATATGGACTTTCCTCAGGCCATAGACTTTGGCGACGGCACAACATACACATTGCCACTGTCGAATAATCGTGACGACGCCAAGCAGCCTTCTCCGCGCGAGCTGCAGAATCTGCAAGAACAGCATGTTTCCAAGGCAGACCGGTTTGCCACAGATGACTTTGATCGGAGTTGGCCGCCAAAGGCGTCACAAGTGTCAGGCAACCAGGAGGGGCGGCTATTCAGTGAACAGAGGCCGAATGATCACCCTCCGGTGACAAGAACGCTCTACAACGCGCGATCCAACAAGATGGAACCGTCGTCGGAAAGGGCAGCGCCGTCATCGATAGAACAATCACGACCGCAGATCCTGCCGAGGTCTACAAAGGACAATGTCGCCGCCGCAAAGCCCGGAGATGTTACACCAGACAAATCATCGGCTCAGCATACGCTGGAAAGGCAGCCGTCCAGAGAACGACCTTGGGGCAGAATACCTCAGCCGTCCGCCCTCAGCGCAGATAGGAACCCGTGGGGACGCCGTCGGCCATCGGAAACCGAACATAGCCGCACATGGGGACCACCGCATCTCCAATCGGATCATCAAGCCTGGCCTCGGGCTACTGCTGGACCTCATAGACTGAGTGTGTCAGGCGAGGGGGAACGAATGCGGTCTCCGCCAGATGACCAAAGTCGCTTGCCTCCGCTCTTTTCGCAAACTCAGCAGACCTCTGCCATTTTGTCGCCTCCGCTAGTTCATCCAGAGCCCATCAGGCAGGCTATCGATATTACTGAATTGCAGAAGGACGAGATGCACCGGGCCGCAGAACAGGCTCGACTTCGGCGACAGCAGGAGGAAGCGGAGAGGGAGGCGCAGAAAGAAAGGGCTCGGCAAAAGGCAAAGGAGATTGCGGAAAGGGAAGCACAGAAGCTGCAGGCTCTTGCGGCGACGCAGTCATCACCAGCGACAGCGTCCGGCACGACTCGCGAATCCAAAGAGGACGACAATGCTCCGAAGCCTGGCCTGGAGGAGAACAGCTTGCAAAACGATGCACCGCGTCCCGCAACGCGACCTCGGCCATCACAGATTATGAGGCGGACCTCCGAGAAGAGGGTAGCTTTCGGGGAAGTTGTTTCCATTTCACAGAACCCCGGTTCCGATTCATTGCCGCGTGGTTCTTCAGCCATCCCAGGACCAATGTCACCAGACGTGGCATTATCAGCATCGGGAGACCGCGCAGTAGCAGAAACAGCCAGACCAAATATGACCTCTCCCAAATCGGCGGCTGATCACGTCAGTCCGGACAACAACCGATTCTCCAGGTTCTTCGACCCTCTTGTTGAATCCAGTCATCTTTCACCTACCGAGATACACTACAACGACCTGTCCAGTCTGTCCACGGAGACTGCGAAAGTGGAACCTATCCAGCAAGCCAAGTCGATATTGCCAGCAGCAAGCGAGAAATACAACTTGCAACCAGAACTTCTACAAGCAGAATCTTGGCGGAAATCCACAAGAGGACAAGAAGTCATCGTTCCGGGAGTGATCGGAAGCTCTCGAGAATCACGTGCACCGCAGAGATCCCTCCTATCGAAGCCGGTCCTTTCGGCGGTCCCTGACACCTTGCAAACGGTAGAGGAACTCGTCATGAGTCCACCAGCAGAGGTGAGGGTCAGTTTGCCGCTCCCGCTTGAAACGGCAGCGCAGTCATCGGATGACCACGTCGGTTCGGCTTTCGACACAGTGTTGGCTCGCTTACAGAGCGCGATGTCTAGTCCGAACGACCACTATCACCCCCGCGTCGATGCTGACGGATACCGATCATCAAACGGTGAACTTCAGTCGCCACCGGCCGCAGACGACAGGCAGACAGAGCCTGTCAGCGAGAGCCGTTTGTACTTCTCGGTACTTCCGCGCCCTCCGGACTTTGTGATTAGCACGATGCCTTTGCCGCCATCGCCTGCGCCGGCCTGGAAGCGTTACACAATCCGCTTGCCCCGAGAACCGGCTGTGATCAAGCCATATGCTCGTCGCAGAACCCGCCTAGCAATCTTTACGCCTCAAGGATGGGCTCTCAGCTGGGACCCGCCATTAGAACAGCTTGGTGGCAGAAGTGCTTCGCGAGAGGATTGGTTGATACCGAAGACGTATCACAAGGGAAAGTTGGTCGCAGCCGTGAAGTTGCCTACTGGAAGGTTCCAGCCATACGTGCCACCACCGGAAGAAAAGCGACCGGCCGAAACATCCTCAATCACTTCACAAGCTATCAAAGAGGAAGGCCATAAAGCTGGACCGAGGAAAATCATCGTAAAATTGCCCACCGGGAACTTCCGTCGTCGTGAAGAGGTGGACGACAGCTTGGTATCACAACTGATCCGAGAAGAATTCCAGACTAGCTCCGAAATTCCGTCCTTGTCACCGTCGTCTTCAACAGGAGATCTCCCAGGATCACGCGGCATGGCTACCGAAGCGCCCGACTTCGCGTTCGCACGTAAGGCTACTCGACGGACTTCGCAGGGACCTGCCATTGCTTTTGCCCGTCCACACGGTGAATCATTTTCTGATGATGCCGACGCCAAAAGTTCCGTGCGCTTCATGGTTTCAAGCGAGATTGAGGACGACAATCTGCTGTCGGAGGTCAACAAGATGAGCATGGACGGCTTGACGGACAATCCAGCCGCCGAGGAGACCCACAGGCCTGGACGCGAAGCGGAACCAAGAGTATGTGCATGCTAGTAACAGGGAATCCGATGTCAAGACTAACCGCTTTTGCTCTTCTGTTAGGCACCTTCTACACCATCACATTCTCGTGTGGCGCCGGTCACAAGGAGTGGACCTCCCTCGCCGAGCTTGGCAGCAAGCTCTGCCTGGACAGCGTCGGGCACCTATCCGTCAGCTCAATCGCCCGGGCGAAAATTACAGAACCGCGACCACGTGAGGAACGTCTGGACGCAACAGGAACAGCTAGGCAATGCATCCAGACAGCCTGACAGCGACAACTCAGCGCCGCTTTCATCGACGCAGGATGTCAAAGAGGATACCGGAACTGCTGAACGGCAGACAGCCCGGAACGAACTCGACCTCGACCTAGATCTACCGCGATACCCCTCTATTCATGCGGCTCCAGTCAGGGAGTCTGACGATGTGAGTGGCGACGTCAGCGGGCAACACGCAGGTGCCGCATCGACATTCGACGGCGATCGCTCCGACGCTTCCAAAGGCTATGAAGGATATCAGTACATGTCGCTGAGCCATATGGGCCCTTCTTCATCTCATCTACCTTCACAGTACGGGACACGCTCTCCGATAGATGGTATGTCGCCTGCGGGTCAACAGCAAGGCGTCTGGATGCCATTGCAGCAAGCGGCCAATGGTCCATACAGTTCTGGCATCAGCAATACAGGGTCCCCTATATACGGTATTCATCACATGTCCAAATCTCCGGGTAAGCACGTGACAGGCATATCAGAGCGGAAACGTAACTGACGCAACATCTGGTTCCCGCAATTCCCAGTATCCTCCGGTTACGATGGCACCCCCGTTATGGGCAATGCGAGCCTGAATATGGGTCCGATGTCGTCAATGGTCACAGCGTCCGGCAGCATGTACTCGCACCCGTCAGGTCCGCTCGATTCTCCGGCCGCGCCGTACGTTCGACCGACCGGCTACGGTTCCCAGCCCAGCCATTTGGGAGGCATGCCCGGCATGTTCAGCCAAGCTGGTCCGTACGCTAATAACAACAGGGAGATGTACGGCAATTCACATTCGTACGGGCCCCGAGGCAATATGGGTCAATCTATACTCTCTACCGGCAATGCTGAATATGGAGGAAGGTTCAACAACTCAATGACGATGCAAAGACCGTTCGGCGGATTCAACAATGGATCAAACGGTGCAGTCGGCGGTTCCAGATACAATCCCGGCATGAATGGCTTCGCGCCGCCAAATGCTCAAGGTTCACAGCAACAGAGGATAGGATTATCAGGTCACGGCAAGATGGGTCCCAACACGGGAAGAAAAGTCTGGTAGAGCCTCTTACAGCCGAATGAAGGCCTGTCAAGGAAGCCTTCGGCTTAACAGTTGGCGATGGGTCACTTGCCGCTGTATGCAATGTGAAAGAGATACCAGCGTTGCGATCAGCGCTGGATACGTGTACAAGATCGCTAGTTCAGAATCATCTTGTGACACCCACTCATATCATGTCACCAAAGCTTGTGTTAGACCAGCTGCCAAGTCCGTCGGCCTGCCCGTCGGACGCACCTTATTGAGGGTTTTTGAGCGTCTCGCTCCTGTACGCCATGTCGCAGCAATCTCGTGGAGTCTTGACAGAGCCGTCGAGGGGCGCACATGCACCAAAAGCTGGACCAAACGCATTGACGTGGAGGACCCCGAAATAACCGGAGTAAAGTAGAAACTCTCTCAACAAACAAATGTCGCCAAATTCGCCTAGGGCCGAGGCTTTTCTCGGCTAAACACGTGAAACGCGAGCTGATTATCGAAGATGAAGATCTCGTGTGCCGCGTCAAGCAATATGTCAGATCGCTTCCGTTTCGTCAGTGGGCAGACGGTCGGACAGGCTGATTCATTACATTGCGCGGGCAGTGTTTGGTCTGATTCGCATCGGGTCGCGCGGCGCACCTGGCAGGAAGCCCTCGAGCCCACGATGCCCGTAGCGTCACCAGGTCGACCTGCGATGTACGCTTCGCAATCCCTGAACTCGTCGGTTTCGCAGAAACGCCATGCAGTGGACCGCAACTCGATGCATCTCGGAAGACCTATTGACCTCAATTCACCGGATATCTCGCGGGATCGGCAAACTGGAGAACCGGTGACGAAAAGGGCCTTTCACATTGATGTTGTCTTGGAGGGAACGCGGAAGGACCATGTCGGTCAAGGTATGTTCACACCCGCTGTCCGGGAATTCCTTCCGTTGCTGATACACTTGATCTCGCAAGCGACAAGAGAGCTGCTAGCGCAATTGGGGAAACCACTATCTTATTCCACGTTCATCTCGGAAGCCACAGCGGGGACGGCTGCCGCAAAGGGATGCTCCAGTAGTGCGCCAGGGACGCCGTCGAAAGCGATGCAAGCAGGAAAACAGGATCCAATCAAGCTTGGAAAGGTTTTCAATGAGTTGAAGGAGACTGAGCAGGGATACTTGAGGAGAATCTCTTACCTTAAGACTGTGAGTTTTAGCATTTGCTGGAGTGTGAAAGGTACAAGTGTTGATGACAGCTCTTGCTGTTAAGTCGTACGCGGATCCATTGCGCAAGTTTGCCAAGAGAAAGGAAACGACGATCATACCATTATACGAGGCCAATGTCATTTTCGCTAACATCGATAATTTGGTTTCTTCTGCCGAGGCGTTTTGCAAGGATCTAATGCTGGTCGACTTGTCTGGACGGGTACCAGGACATGGTGTGGGAGACATCTGCTTGAAACATGTATGTTCGAGTCGGCTTGTGATAATTGGGTTGGGAAGACTGATTGCTTGGATCTGACAGCTCAAAGAGCTGGGAACCTTTGACTGTTACAATGCATACTACGATCGACAAGATGAGTCTCAGAGGGCTCTACAGGCCATGTTCAAGAAGCAGTCATTCCAGACATTCACAGAGGTGGGTTTCAAGCTTGAATATGTAGCTGTATGGATTTTGACGCACTGCGCAGGGGATCAAATACCAAACATCTGGCATTGGCAATTCCGGCATTCGAGAACTGCTTGCAGAGCCCGTACAGCGCATCCCAAGATACCTTCTCCTTTGGCAAGGTCTGTCGATATTATGTTTGGGGGATTCTCGCTGACAATAATTCGAACCGACTTGCAGCTATGCTTGATAGCATGTCTCCCTACGATTTACAGCGTCCGAAACTCGAAGAGTGCATCGTCTTGGCCTCCAAGATTGCCGCGTGTGAAGCAGACGAGCGCATCAAGCGAGCAACAGTCATGTATTGTATGGAAAGGACGGTGGATGGGTTTCCTGTGAGTATGCGATCTTTGGATCGCCGGAGCATAATGAGCTCACGCAACTTGGTGTCAGGCAAACCTTATATCGAACAACAGGGACTTTATCGACAGCATTGACGTGGAGGACGTTCTGACAGAGCTCGACAGGCGCTCGGACTCCATCGGCCCGTCTGCCAGTCCACTCAGGCCGTCTCTAAACCATCAGGCTACATCTCCTTCCGGTCCTCAGCGGATAAATGCTCTGCATTGCACATTGATCCTATTCCATGACAAGTTGGTCATCGTCAAGCGAGTTGCTGCTACAGTCAACGGAAGAAAGGTTACAGGGCTCGATAGTATCGATAAAATGATGAAGGCCGGAGGCGGGTTGAACGGGTTGGCCCACAGCGGAACCACCTTGTCAAAAGACAAATTGGAGTTCCGCGGAGTCGTCGACATCTTAGATGTGATCGCTACCGACGTAGGGAATAGCGGTGCGTCGATCTCCTCCACCTTCTCGTCACGAGCCTTGCTGAACATATCTCACATGTCTGCCAACAGAGTTCGAATTGTTCTTCGAGAAACCGCCTCCAGATCAGGGGTCTAGATGGACCGGGCGACCTTTCCGCCACTTCCAAGTGGTTCATCCGCCTATGCCGGTGAATCTCGAATATACACCAACGAGACTGGACAAACAACGATTCGTGCAAAACATATGGAAGGCACAGGCTCTGGCACGTACCAAGCTTTCCGCCTCGGGACAACGTGGCGCTGGTTCTGCACCAGCTCCTGCGTCGCCGGTCGCCTTTGTTTCGCACGAAAACAAGAAGCTTGGAGGGTCAGATAGACTTGCTGGCCAGGCCATCTCCTTTTGGAACGTCTGGGAGCGCGATGCATGGGTCGCTTACCCACGCAAGGTAAGTCTTCAGCATGACAATACTATGTGTCCGTTAACACGACTTCACAATACAGAGCAAAGTGGTATTGCATGTTGATGAGACAGGAACTTCTGCCATGTTGCCGACGTCTGAGCAGCAGAATCCTCTAGTAGTGATCCGGGCTGCACCATCTCTCAACGGTACATGGAGGTCTGTTTGGGTGGTAGCGTAAGAGTTTCGTCACTGATAACAGCTTGGCTTGGTAGAGTGTCCATCAGGAGTCTCGGTTCTAGTGAAGAAGAGATGGAAGATGACGTTGTGCTGACGAAACATATAAGTGACAAAGTGGTAGAAACCAGTAGGTGACGGTCTTCGCAAGTGGATGCTCGTGCTAAGACAGATCTCTATATCAGTTAACGTATTCGGATTGTATCGCTTCCGGACCAGCAACGTATCTCTGCCCGGTACCCCAACTCACGCGTACCGATTGCGTCCCTCCGCCATAAATCTCGACAGCATTTCCAAGAATTTGTTTGGTACAAGCTCCTCCCGCCAAGAGTCTACCATGGGCAGTAAGAAATCACGCTCAGTCGTGAGTCGCTCATCAACTATAGATACTGCCCGCTTTTCCATGTCAAGCAAATCCACCGCAGCCACATCTGTTGAACACGAAATCGGCATCAAGACGCCTAGTCCGGGTAGAGTGCGAAAGTCTTCGTCCCCGCAGATCATGGGGTTCAACGATCTGTCGGGGATGTCACCTGGACGGGGGAGTGTCAGCACAGAACCGCTCATTACCGAGGGCAAGCTCTTGTCAGCGCCAGGCCAAGTAGTTATTAGGAGCGATGCAGATTTGGAGCTTCAACTCGATCTGGCCCGCAGGAATTCGGCCTCTATAGCAGGTAGCGGATATGCTGCAACCCACGCTGCGTACGGCAGTAGTAATGAGCATGCCATGCGATATCAAGGTACGAACACAGATTCCGGAATTTGACCTTGGGCGTGACTGAAACTTGTTGCTCCTTAGGCCCCCCTTCACCGCAGAGAGGTAGCCTAGTCGTCAGAAACCGAACCCCTACACCTCCCGTAGAAGCGCATGAGGGGAGCCAAGCCAGATCGCTGCCCTCGCCTGCGCATATCGTGAGGCCGCTGAATCTTTCTCGGCGCAAGACACCTTCTCCCTCGTCAAATAGGCTGACCGCGGTGTCGAACTCGACAACATCGACCAAGATCAGTGCCCCCGTCAAGGAAGAAACGCAGGACGTCTTCTCGCCAGCCTCTCCTGCTCTTGGCAGGATGCGTAGCACACGAACCGATGGCTCGACAACGCGACCGTCCGG
The DNA here is from genome assembly GCA_023628115.1 of Naganishia sp. PT2105A-2. Taxonomy (NCBI): domain Eukaryota; kingdom Fungi; phylum Basidiomycota; class Tremellomycetes; order Filobasidiales; family Filobasidiaceae; genus Naganishia; species Naganishia sp. PT2105A-2. The sequence goes on along the minus strand of JAMALG010000014.1, from coordinate 281,986 downwards.
ACCAAGATCGGCACCTCAACCAACTGCACGGTCCCCAGCTGCAGTAGGATCATCATACACGACTTTGTCCGTCACTCCAAGTCACGGCAGGCTTATATCACCCAGCAGGGAAACCATGCCCCTTCAGGAGATCTCAAACGAGTCTCCTCGGATATCACCCAATACTGCACCCAAACGTGCAAGGTCCCAGGAGGAGCTGGTTCCGAGAAAAAGGTCTGCGGACTACACGACATCTGCCTCAACTAGTAATGCCAGTACCTCACGTGCCACATCTGCTAGCGGACTGCAGGTTGAGGATGATTACATGCGACAGGCCGCGATATCGCCTAGACAAGTCTCCTCAGCTTCCGCGGCAAGTAGGGATACCGTCATTGTTCAGCATCGCGAAATCCGTGCTGAACATCGCAAATCACTTGCCAACTACTATGCGCCTGAACATGCGGCGGAAAACACGGATGAACATGTAAGCAGATGGGCTTGGACGAGTCTGTTCCGTTGGCTGAGTTTCAGAACACGTCCCATAGGTCACGATAGCCATCAGAACCAGTCGCAGCATCCGGGCTGAAATGTTGGAACTCAACACACGTCTGGGAAGAGATGTCGCTTCAAGAGACAGAATTCGCCGGATAGACAGTCTGAATCCCAGTCTCTGTCGATCCCCGCCAAGTAAACGGTTATCGGTGGGTCTCGCTTCCGCCGTCAGAGAGTAATGACTGACTCTTACTGCAGAGACGCGCTGCGACTGATTTTGGGGAGATCGAGCCGGCAGCATATAGCTCGGTCTCTTCCCGTCATTCAGTGCAAAGTACCAGAAGTGAGCTGGATGTCGGTATCATTGATGACTGGACGCAGAACGTTTCCGGCTTGCTTGATCAACTGGATCATGACCTCGAACAAGCCAAAATGGGCAGCGGAAGAATGAGGACAGCCATGGCTGCCATGAAGACCGCCATGGAAAAGGTTCGTCTTCCCACGATGTCGAGGACCTCGGTCGTCTTAATAATTATCGCAGAGCGCATCGCAGATGGCAATTATTCGAGGCCAACTCGATACCGCTACAGAACGGAATGCTTTGGACAAAGCTCAGATCGCTGACCTACAATCCGAGTTGGAAGCGGTGTATGAGGTAAAATTCCATTTCTCTCGGTTTGCTCGATTCCGCTCAATATGATTATTTGCAGGCTTTCAATGTCGAGCTGGACGGCATGTTCGACGATGCCAACTTGCCGCCAGACGAGGCGTTCGCGGCACTCAGAAGGGATCTTCAATTGACCAAAGCGCAGAGGAATGACATACGGCTCGAGAACATGTGAGCTCACGTGTTAACTTCATTTTTCGTAAACTCACGGTTCGATTGACGATAGTAAACTACGCAAACAGCTGGAGAACAGTAAGCTTGAGAATGAACAGTACGTATCATCTCACCCCTTTAGCTGGGCGGGTTGTTGACTGACATTACAACTTGACCATGCTTTCCTCAGGCTGCAGCTGCTTCTCAAGAGACATGAAGGAGCTCTTCCGGCGCCTCCGCACGGGTAGCATTGTATCTTGCGTTTTGCCCTCTTGCATGGACATTTATATACCAAAGTTGTATACATCAGCCATTCTTTTCCGCTTTGAGAGAATGAAGCGGTAAATCTGTCACCTCGTCTCTCCGCGGGATGCAACTGACGTTGCCGGAGCGCTAAGATGATACTGCCTGGCTAGCCCTGATGATGCCTCTTCGGATTTTCCCTCTGAAGGGTCTCCTGTCTGACGTCCATCGAGGCGTTTGTCTTCTGGTACAGGCGAATCTCTCCTCTCCTGTCTCATGACATCAAGCGCTCTCCCACCGTTCTGCTCCGCTCCCCGCATTCTGCCCATTGAAATATGCGAGAAGAGAAGACGCCCGTGGTGCCTCCACATTTCAAGTGAAACATGGACAACGCCGATGAGGTGGACTGTTCAACGAGCAAGTCCAGCGTTTCTGTGCTGTTCGTCATCAGAATCTGCATGATACGCCTAGCTCGGCATGGCAGAATCATCACCTCCGACACATGCCTTCCAGCTCTCGTTCGTCCTTCGCGCCCACTCGGATGACGTCAAGTGCGTGTTTCCTATTAATTCGGACTGCATCCTGAGTGCTTCCCGGGACCGAACCGTGGGCGTTTGGAAGCGCAAGCAGGATTCGAAGGTGGGTAACAAGTGTGAATGGGCGAGAGGAAGCGTTGATCGCGTATCAAGCTGATATTATCCTCTACGTGCAGGAGTTCGAGCTGGTTCGGCTGCTGGCGGGTCACGATGGATACGTCAATTCACTGGAATTCATTCCCGCCGATGAGGATTGCGAATGTAGGCCTTCTCTTCAAGCTCTGTGCAAGAAAACAGATTCACTGTGATATGCCTCTCAGCTGATCTAATAGCTTCATCTGGAAACTCCACGATCATACTGTTTCACCTGTATGGCGACGACCTCGGGCCGGATCATTCCCCAGAGCCCGCCGACGGTCTGATTGGACATCATGCCAATGTATGCGCCCTTCAATACTCTCGCAAACACAGGAAGATGATATCCGCATCTTGGGATTGCGCCGCAAGAGTATGGTCAAGGAGCAAACGGTTATCCGGCAACGATGTGCCAAAAAAGGCGAAGAGCAAGGCAGGTGATTGGAATTGCGAGCGAGTTCTCAGTGGTCATGAAGCGGCAGTCTGGGGAGTAGCCATTTTGGATGGGGGGCTATATGATGGGAACTACATGACTGGTAAGCCATTGCATTCGGGCTTCGACTCTACCGTATTGCATGCTAAGTCGTCGGGCCTGCAATCGAGGTTCGGCCGATCGGACCTTGAAAATGTACGATACCGAGGGGACGGCTATCCGGACGTTCGATGTCTTTCCCGATGCAATCCGATCATTATCCACCTTCCCAGACTTTCGTCGAATCGCTTTAGCACTCAATGACGGGCAAGTACCACGGGATTGAAAGCCAAATCCCCGAAACTGATCAACAGGGTCGGATGCTGCTATCCGACCCACAGGACTATCCGGGTAGTCCAGCTGGAAAACGGCTCCACGGAAATTCTATCACCACATACTGACTATGTATATCACGTTGCTGTTCGCTGCAATGACCAGATATTATCGTGTGGCGAAGATCACACTGTTGCATATTGGGATGGTGAGTCAAGGAAATATCATTGTCATGGTCTGCCTTCCGCGCTGACATTCCTGCGATACTAGCGAAAGAGGAATACCAAGAAAGGCTCGTACATCCCTGCCAGAGCGTCTGGTGTTGCGCCTTCCTACCTAACGGTGATATCGTCTCTGCTGGAAGCGACAAAGCGATCCGGATCTGGACAGCGTCTTCGGACCGTGTAGCAGATCTGAATGTTTTAGAGGTCAGTCGTTCCGTGGAAGGTCCGCGTCAGTATGTTAATGTGCGGTGGCCTTTCACAGGAATACGAGAAGGAGACTGCAAACATCAATGCCAGGTAAGACGCTTGCCGGCCAGTTCCGCTATCGTCTCGAAACTGGAAGCTGATGCCGACCCAGAGGGGACGAGGTTCGATCAGAGGGGAACGAAGAGATTGTGGTCGATATCGTCCTGGACGATGAGAAGTCACCTTTACAGCTTCGATTTTCCCGCGACAGTAAGCCCGAAGCCTGATTTGGGGGAATGCGCATTTGAGCTGATCTGGTCTTCTAAAGCTGACCCCGAAGAACTGGCGACTTCGTTCGCAGAAAAGCACCAGTTGACCACAGAGGAGAAGGAACAGATCGAATCTTTCGTCCGCGGAGCTCAAGGCCACAGATCGCCCTGAGATCCCGGGCGAGCGGATCAATGTTGGACGATATTGATACAGCTTACAGGAGGACAGAACACCTGTATTTACGCCTTTCCGTTGGCACGCCCCAAAGAGCGTGTAGAATTCCTGACATCGAATGTGAGGTATGCATGCGCTCTTGAATCCGCCAGTGCATCTGTCTCGTTCAATGTCTCCAGTATACATGAAATAGAAAGTTCGCCATCGGAGACCCGGCGGAAAGGGCAGGGTGCAGAAAGATTCGCTCTGTGTAAACAGCCATCTGCAACTGTAACATACATCGATCTCACGACCACACAGTGGTCCCTCATCACCTTGTCATATAAAACTTGCCCAAGGCGTTGACACTGCCATTGGTATATAGAAGCGCGTTGCCGTTGCTGATAAGGACATTTAGTTAATCTGTAGCTATGGGCGTAATTGAATCGGTGTGGGACACTCACTTCCAATTGCTGAAGAGTCCGAACCAGCTGTAACGCTCGACCATGTTGGTGGATTCTAGGAATGGGATAACTGCATTCTGGAAGGCTTGAGCCTCGGCTGCTGTGGCACTGTAGCCCGAGCCAAAGTCCATTGCCGCGAATTCGGTAATCCACAATGGCTTTCCGAATGTTGAATACATTTCGCCCTGGAGACATAGGCGGAAGACTTGATGAGGGTGGACACACTATACAGAGTTCCGAGGCGATACGCACCACGTAATCATAAAGCTCTTGGGGTGTTCTGCCGTAGAAATGTATCGGAACAAAGTCGTCTAGGCAGATCGATCGTTGTCAGTCGCGTTTTCAAGTCAGGCGAAGAGGGTCTTGTAAGCTTACATTTGCATTTACCATTGCAGGCTGCAACCCATTGCTATAAGAAGTGAATGGGTAAGTCCGGAGGCAGCCCTCCAGCAGATCCCCTCACCTGCAACCAAGCTTTACTACCTCGAGCTACTGCCGGTGCTCCAATTTTGTATCTCGTGCTGACAGTACTGTTGAAGACCCTTTGATGATCCAATGCGGCCTGCGTGGGCGAAATGTTCGATCCTCCGACGTCACCGGACATCTTTGTGTGGAGTGAAATCAGTCATTGGCTTTCGTTGAATCTAAGCCTTCCTTACATCAGGTTCATTGAAACTGAGAAGATGCGTCACACGCCAACCCGGAAAGTTGGCAATCTGAGACTGAAACCATTTGATCTTGTCGGCAGCGTTTCCGTGCAGCATTGGCACGAAGTTGAGCTTTGAAGTCGGGAAGTTGAGCATAGGATGTGCATCCCAACTGTAACCCCTAAGAATATTGAATACAGCGCAACGGGAGGATGAGTATCGCCCATCTATGGTCAGGCTACGGAAGCGTACCATGAAATCTTCGACCCAAGTGTATCAGTCCATGGCGTCCAGTTCTGATTGAATTCCCAATTGTACGCCAGTCCTGCCTTTTTGGCAGTGGCGGAGGTAGCGGCGGCCCGCTTCGTGACAGCTTGAGCCGTTGTACTGGCCTTGGTGGTCGCAGGTGAACTGGCGACTGCCGAGGAAGAGGCTCTCGCCGTCGTTGCGGCTTGTGCAGAAGAGACTGCGCTGCTGACGGTAACGGTTCTCGTGAAAGTTGTGGTGGTCATCTTGGTCGACGTCGCCGGGACGCAACTCGTAGCTCGCCGGAACACTCCTCGGTGCCCGGAACTCGACTGTGCGATAGAATGCGTAATTGGGTCAACATTCTGTTCTTCTATCTGTTCAGTAACCTACAGGAGGTCTAGCTTCTACCCCTACGTCTACTCCGCTGAGGACTGCCAGAATCACCAGGGAGATGGAGAACCGAGGCGAGACGAGCATGATGAATCCACTATGTTGTGTATTGAGATTTCACGATAACGAATGTATCTTGAAACGTTGACTCAAGATCCTGCTTCAGTCTGGCAGAATTCGTGAACGGAACGAGGGGGAAGAGACGACTCTGTCGCAAATATAAGACACGGTGTCATCCTGAAGGATATTCGTTGGTGAAGGCTTCTATCTGGATTGTTATATCTTTCACTGACGGATTCCCTGACCTGCTGGAACAGCTTGTACGTCCTCCTCTCGAGAATGCGTTATTCCTGTGCCTGACAGCACCCACAGGCGTGTCGTCGATGTCGTCGATACTACAGCTATCGAAGCTGCTGGCACGGAGCTTGTTAGATACAAAGTCGGATACAGAGTCAGAAGCGCGATGTATATCAACCTGCGAATAGCTTTCTGTATAACGTTCTCCAATTGGAATCGATATCTCTAAAAGCAGTTTGACCTCGGGCTGAATATTAGCGGCTCAAGCGATGGATAAAGCGAGAACGGACGCAGAAAGCTGCGCAGAATGGCGTGGATGACCGAGCTATCTGGTGGGTATAGCAACTGGTATAGCTGGATGAGGTTATCGGTGCCTAGTCTTGTCACTTCATTTGATGATCTTTGTCCCAAGGGGTTTGCTCGGAATTTTGCTCGCTCGTCCAATCCGTGCAACCAGGGCACTACCAGAACAGCGGATTAGCTGCTCCTTTCCGCCTTGACAATCATTGTCCTGGCGTGCGTTTCAAAAAGGTCAGTTACCTCCTCCCACGCGGTGCCTGAGCTGATAACTTTCGCCCATGGGTTTATATAACGTGAAGCCCTAAGCGACATCCTGAGCAGTCCCAGCCGTTGCGCATCAGCTAGAATCGAGGAACTCATCGAGGCAGCTGTCGGCCGGCTCGAGACTGATCGATATCTTTGCAATGTAAAAGGTGTTCACTTGCGCATGCCCTTGACATCAGCTGAATCTTTAGCCCAAAGGAGCTGGAGAGCTGGAAAAGACTGCGCGGAGGCAGGCTGAAAATTGTGAAAAGCTCCTCGAAATGAAATAAAGATACTCAAAGCAGCGCCGAGGGGTCGAAAATCCAGAGGTTGTCCTGTCGTTTCGCACTTTGGCTTCGATCGACGACTCAGAAGTTGGCGATATGCAACTGGATGTGTCTGACAGTGGGGTCAATGGATCGCTAGAACTGCTCTCGACCGCAAATAAGATGTGCAGTTAGATCTAGAGAACATTGCAATAGCTGTTATTGAGCTGGGCTGGATGCTTCGTGTATGCTGAATCAGCAGTCTGTCGGCCTTCCTAATGGAATCGAAATGTTGAATCAGCGGAGGTATCGCTGTGATCACTCACCGGTAGATCAGCTGGTAGATCTACAGGCGTAGTAGGTAGTAGTCGGAAATTACTCAATGGTTACTTACCTTGCTCGATATGCCTGATGTCGCGAGCCGTACAGCACGCGTTCGCCAATAAAGCTGGTCGTTCTTGTTTCTATCATAGCGTTTCTCCAAGTGTGTACTCCCGGGTCTAAACTGGGTATAGAATAACTCTATGTTGATGTTTCGTAGTCACAGCAGGAGTCTCTGCTGCACAGAAGAGGCCTTCGCGCCTAGACTGCCTAGCGAACCATTTAGGTTCAATGGCTTTGAGATGAGCACTTTCGACCTGGTGGCCTGGTCACTCGGGCAATTCTCCTTGGCCTCGACACCACCTGCAACGCGGGCGACAATTGCGCCAGTCAGTGTGTTTACTGATCCTGAGCTTATCCTAATCTCTAGTCTTGTCAGGCAAATTTGAAAAACCGCAGACCAGTTCAGAAGAGACAGTTGTCCAAAACATGAATCGAATCTCGCGTGTGGAGCGGCGGGAGCGAGGCCTGGCTACATCCGCCGCGCCTTTCAGACTTCACAGGCGTCCAGCATCGATTCGATGGCAGCCTTGGTGATATTTGGTTTCCTGAAAGTGTACACAGTATTTCTCTATGGATCTATGAATGATCAACGAGGATGATATGCGCTGATGGCGGTGGTAGCTGCGAAGGTGGCGATCCCAGCAGTGCCGGACATCTCTTGGGTCTCCGCGTTTCGGGAATTCCGGCCGGGCCACCGAGTAATCCGGGATGAAGTCCCGCAATTCGAGCTGGCTCCGTCTATGGTGACGACACGTTGTCGCATGAAGGCTGTATCGGTCCAAGGTGGCTGGCAGGTTATATCTATACGTCGCTCAGCGTTCTCACTTCTCTTCAGCGGACCTGCTCCTTGACAAACCACCTATCTGACAATCAGAAATCGTCATATCGAAAAACCCCAGCCGGTCCCGCGCACTCTCGCCGAATCATCGAATCACGCCCAACGGCTTATCATCTACCGGTAATTGAACGCGATCTTGATATCCGACCCGCAAGGTGACTTCCGCCTTGGCTGCTCGTCGTTGAATAAATAGTTTTTTTCGTGGTCTTCATTCCAACAAGCTTACCGGCCCTCCTCACGATTGAAGCGTCTCCGATGTTCCGCTCTGTCGTACGCTCTTCCGTCGCTTCGCAAGTAAAAGCTCCATCCTTCGTGAGTCTTTCAGTTTAGATGGCATGTCGTTTATGCTGACACTCCCTCCGCACTACAGCACAACAAGATGCCTGCCGCTGCACGATCTCTCAGCAGTACCGCTTCTCGGGCGAATGGCGCATCTAGCGATAAGCCGCTGTACGCATCGCAAGCCAGCATTCCAAGGCTTCCCGTACCGAGTCTCTCGTCGACTTTCCACAAATACCTGGAGACGATTCAGCCCCATTTGACGCCAGAAGAATTCGCTCACTCCAAGTCGCTCGTCAACCAGTTCCTGGACTCGAGCCTCTCCAACACTCTCCAGGCGAGGCTGGAAGGACGGGCAGCCGAGAAGGAGAGCTGGTTGAGCGAATGGTGGAACGAGGCCGCCTACATGGGGTACAGGGACAGCATCGTTCCCAATGTCAACTATTTCTATCTGCACAAGAAGGGTCTTGCCAAGGGAAAGAGTCAGGTAGAAAGGGCAGCTGAATTGATTCGAGGTGTCAGGGAATTCCGAGACCTTGTCGTCAGGTATGTGTTTCGCTGCAGACTCTATCGAGTGCAGTAACTGATGGTGTAACATTCGATCAGTGAGAGGCTCGAGCCCGAGAAGGTGAAAGGCAAGCCGTTGTGTACCGAGTCTTACAAGCAGATGTGCGTTGACCGGCATCAGTATTGGTATAAATTCTGACCTCGCATTCTCTTCCCAGGTTCGGCGCGACTCGTGTTCCTACTACACCTGCCGACACGGCCGTGGTCTATCCCGCCGAACAGGCCGAGCACGTTATTGTTATGCGCAAAAACCGATTCTTCAAGCTCGACACTAAGGGACGATCTGCCTCTGACCTGGTGAAGGCCTTGGCCGAGATCAAGCAGAAGGCGGACAGCCAAGGCGATGCTTTGCCGATTGGTGCTTTGACGGTTGACACTCGAGATGCCTGGACCGAGGTGAGTTTGCAGAACAATCCGAGTGGATCTAGCTGATCGGGAGTCCATTCGCAGTCCCGGAGACACCTCTTGGCCATCTCGCCCAAGAACGTGGCGTCTATTCAAGCCATTGAATCAGCGATTCTCATTGTCAACCTAGATGACCAGGCATCCCCCTCTCTTGACGGTTCCGCTCGATCTTGGAACATCTACACCGGTGGCCAGGACAGCTCTGCCGCTGGCAAGGCACGAAACCGATGGTTTGACAAGCACCAGCTGGTAGTCGACGAGAATGCAGAGTCGGGATTCAATGGAGAACGTGGGTACCTAGACTTGGGCTCGATGCAGGCACTAATTCGCTTGACACACAGACTCGATGCTGGACGGAACACCAACCCTACGAATGAACGAGTTCGTTTTGGGTGCCTTGGAAAAGGGAAAAATTGAGTTGGAGCTCTCTTCTGGCCAAAACTCGACGCCTTTGAAGCCCGAGGAGATCGTGTTCGAAACCGATTCGACGACCGAAGGTCACGTCAAGACTGCCATTGACAACTTTAGCAAGATCGTTGCCGAACACGAACTCATTGTACGTTCTCTAGGTCTTCTGCGATTTGGCCATTCACTGACATCATCTACAGATCGCTCAATTCAACCAATGTGGAAAGAACGACATGAAGGCTCACAAGACATCTCCGGACGCCTGGATGCAGATGACCAAGCAATTGGCTTACGGCAAGATGCACAACGGCCAGCCCGCTGTCACCTACGAAAGTGCTCAGACGAGAAAGTTCAAGCTGGGACGGACCGAAGTCATTCGATCTGCTAGCAACGAGAGCAAGGCATTTGTCCAGGCGATGTTGAAGGAGGGAGTCTCGGTATGTGTCTATCACTTTGCAATATCGGCTCTCGGACTGATCGCACTGTGGTTTGTAGGATACCGAACGAGCCAAGCTCTTGAAGGCCGCTGCCAACCGACACGTCCAGTACTCTGCGTGGGCAGCTGACGGTCAGGGTGTCGACCGACACATGTTTGGTCTTCGCAAGCTCTTGCGAAATGGCGAGGAAATGCCCGAAGTCTTCAAGGACCCGGCGTTCTCCAAGACTTCGTCGTGGACGTTGAGTACCAGTCAGCTCGGATCCGATTACCTCGACGGCTGGGGCTACGGAGAAGTCGTGCCGGACGGATGGGGTCTCAGCTACAGCATTGGCCACGACTTTATGCGATGGGGCATCATGACGAAGAACGGCCGAGGCAAGGAGTTGGAGGAGGCTCTTTACTGGGCGGCCAAGGAGATGAAGAGGATGATGGACAGCGCTGCTGCGGCCTCGGGTGGTGAGACCAAGGCCAAATTGTAGGCTGTGATTCTGCATGAGCATCTTCATAGGTTGTATACTAGAGTCCTTATAGCATTACGTGACATGGCGTATCCTTGATTGAGACCACCACGCACAAACCTGATCATTTCAGCATGGAGCCATGTGAAATGCAACGAAAGGAGGCGGGAGCAAGAGAGTCACGCTCAGCGAGAGCAGCTAGCTCGCTGCCCAAGCCCGGCGCGCTAGCGCGGGATCGGATGGACGCGTTGGGACGAGCGAGTGCACTGCATTTTAGTGTACCCAGCGCGGGCTGAGTCGACTGACGGTGGACTTCTGTGTTGCTATATTGTACCCTTCCTTGCTGCGTTGATCCGTAGCCTTGACAGCGTCGGCCTACCAAGGATCTCGCACCACACCCACAGGCATCACTCTCCCTTGCCAGGCGTTCCCCGATGCCGGTGTCGATCACAAGGCTGATCGCATCATAGTATCCGGCATCTAGGCACCTCTGCCACCACACCTTTCGATATAGGCCAGACATTGTCACAACATGGCCATCATGCCGCCCGGGTCGTCTTTCAGCCAATCGAGTCATGGAGAAGGCGAGAATCCCTCTAGCGGACAGATGGATCACCGAGGGAATCGGGGCAAGGATCGTGGAGGGAGTAGCAGCAACGATCACCACTTTCAACAGCAGTACTATGGCACAACAACACAACATACATCTTCCGCTTCAACAGATATGGACGCATCGCCCAACATGGCCGGGATCGGAAGCGGTAGTGCCCAGAATTCTCCAAGGATACCCAAGAGAATGCCCGGACAGAATCTGTTTGGGACGCCGGTAATGACGGCCAGCAGTAGCGTGGGGCACGCCAGCGATGCGGGTAGGAGTGCAGGTCACGAAGGGATGGGAAGAAGCAGTGAATCAACTTCTGCGCCGACGTCCCCTCATCTATCAAGGCCGGGGGCGCGAGGCGGGGCATCGTATGCGGGTCCTTCGCCCTCGGGTTTTTCCCCAAACCTGTCGACAAGACCCAGTCGACATAGCCTGCGTTATGAAACGACGCATCAGGCGCGACAGCCCTCGCATGACTCGTCGTCCCATCAGCATCAAATTCAACAGCAACAGCCTTATACAAACTCCCGGCCGCAACACCAATCACGTCCATCTATAACGTCGTCCAATTCACAACATCAGTCGAATCCCTACCTTAGTGGTCAACAAACAGGACCTCTGGGTCACGTTGCGGGGAGACAGCAGTCGTTCGAACGCCTAGGTTCACATTACCCAACGGCACCGGCGCTATACCGGCATCAGTCGGGACAGAGTATCAGCAGTCCTGTGGGCCAAGCTCCATATAGTGCTTCGGCCACCATGTCATCTGCATTGCCTTCGGAGTGGCAAGGCAGCGCGCGTGTGCCTACGCGATCGGCCACGGATCCATCGTCGCCATACCTTGTTGACAACGCTCCTCGATCGCAAGACAGTAACGGTCATGGGACGCCGCGTGCTGATAGTCAATCAGTGTTTGCCAATCAACAGGCATCCACTCCCCGCGCGTCTGCAAACGAGCGGTCGATTGCTCCGGATCAGGGCATGCAGCAGCAACAGCAATACGCCTCGGGTTTGAGGATTATGCCACCTCCGCCCATTCCGCCGCTCTCACCTTCACGCCAGCTACGCCAGAGTAATCGAGGCCGGTATCAGGGCACTCCGGGTCCTTTGGGTTTGGCTACGCAGACTTCAAATCTCGCCATTGCAGGAGGTGATGCAGGTCGACGAACAACGAACGGTCCGAATCCGTCCCGTTCTCCTACAACGCCAACGTATGCCGCGATGGGGGAGCAGCAACAGCAAGCGCAATATACAAGGCGGGCAGTGAATGTACCGCTGCCGCCTAGCGAAAGCTCACATCAGGGACAACACCCGTCCGAGGCAGAGAAGCGGGAACAGGCTGCACAGGGAGACTCGGCGGTGGTTGAGAATGTGGGCTCGGATGCGCGGGAAAGGTCCCGTCAGGAGTCAGCGGTGACGAATCACAAATTTTCGTCCTCTTCACAACCTCCCGTCAGTTCTGGTGCAATGTGCGGCGCGTGTGGTACATCGGTCAAGGGGCAGTATGTCAGGGCCATGGGCAAGATATATCACCTGGAATGCTTCAAATGCAGGGTGAGTCTCGCCGTCGTCCCCTTGTTCGTGGGATTACCTATTGACCGGGAAATCTCTGAAATCTCTGAACAGGACTGCAATCAAGTGGTTGCGGCTAAATTCTTCCCTGTGGACGATCAGGACGACTCATACCCATTGTGTGAGCGTGACTATTTTGCACGACTCGACCTCATATGCGGCAAGTGTGATAACGCACTTCGAGGGGCATATATCACCGCTTGCAACCGGAAATACCACGTCGAGCATTTTACATGTTCCGTTTGTCCTACCGTGTTTGGCCCGCAAGATTCCTATTATGAGCACGACGACAAAGTCTGTAAGCAATCCGAAACACTGACAGATAGCAAGGTTTGTATGCTGACCCATTTGACTGTCTTTAAGACTGCCATTTCCACTACTCCACACGATTCGCCACCAAATGTGTCGGCTGTGCGCACGCAATCTTAAAACAGTTTGTGGAGATCAACAGAAATCAAAAGGACGAATGCTGGCATCCAGAGTGCTACATGATTCACAAGTTTTGGAACGTCAAGTTGACGTCCAAGTTCCAAAATACTCCCATCAATTCCGCCCATGCGTCGGCTTCCTCGGTATTAGATCCGGACGCAGTACCCGAGGAACAAAAAGAAACAGCAGAGACTCTCAAGGCCAAGCAAATCAGGATGGAGACGCAGGTAGAACAGATATGGAGAGTACTTTCCGCATTCGAAGAAAGCTCGGCGGCGTGCATTTCCGAAATGCTGCGATCCGTCAGCGCGAGCGAGTATCTCGACGCGGTGCTCATGGCGGAACGCTTCATTCTACATGTGGAAATTCTGTTTGCTGTGATCGATGACTTGGAAGCGCAGTTTGCCATGGAAAGAGCAAGAGGTGAGGCGAGAATGGGCGAATTGCAGAGGTCAGCTGACCAGGCTAAATCCGGATCCACTAGGCATGTCCCATTCACGTGAAGCCAAGCTCCTATGCCGCAAGACAGTCAGCTTTTTCTCTCTCTTGGCCCATAATCAAGAGACGCCCGAGCAGAAAGCAATGGTTACACAGGAACTGCTCGCACTCGTAACAGGATTGGCACATTACCTCAAGATCCTTATCCGAATCGCGCTCACCGGCTCACTCAAGCTCGAGCGCGAACATGGAAATGTAAACGCGCTGGATTTCATGCTGCAACGCTTATCGCTCTTAGCAAGAGACGATGCTGATCCTGCGGTGCCCGTCAGAGGTCGAGGGCTTGCCCGAACGCACTTTGTACCCCAAGAGATCAGTCAGCCCCCGGGCTTCATCGCTAGCACGAAGGGAATCGCGTATGGCTACCGGAGTCTGGCCGTAAGTCTGATCGTCCTGTGCGACTTCGGCTGTGCTGACCCGATCAATACCGTAGCCCGAAATCGTGGGCGAGAGCGTTCTGAGAGGCCGTTCGCTTACTTGGTTGCACGACTTGGATCAGTGTATGGCTTGCGGTCAGACAGTCGAAGACGACTGTATCAGACTCGGTCTTTTCGAAAGGTGGCATGCGAAATGTGTCAGATGTGCGGAATGTGACACCAGCGCGGCGGTCGTCGTGGAAGAGCCGCCCCAGCAAGAAGAAGGCATGCCAAAGCCGTTCGTTCGCAAGCCACCACCGAAAGCGGACGAGTTCGTCTTCGAGGCGAGAACGATGGTGTCGATCAATGCCGTAGAAGTCACCACTGTCTTCTGCGTGCCTCATAGGACAAGTCGCAGTCGACCGGGCTTCGAAGCCGTCACACGGTTGGAGCAGTACGCATATCTGCTGAATGTTGCGCTACGAAGGCTATGTGAGAAGCTGCAGATTCAAGGTGTCGTCGCAACAATGCTTGACACTGTAGGTACAGCGGATCACCCACATCCGTTATACGATGCCTACCGGGATTCGAGCGATATCAAACGTCTCAAATCAGTCAATCTCGACCGCAAGATTTCCGCACATGCCCGGATGCCTCAGCGTTCGACGGTGGTGGAGAGTCCATCCGGAAAGACAGCTAGACCGGGTGGACTGTCTTCTACCAGATCGACTGAGGGCTTGCCTCCATTGCCCAACGACGGCCGATCAGGCTCGCTCGCGGATACTGCAAGTCGCTCCATGATACCCGTCGTCCGGACTCCCTCCAACGACTCGCCGAACAATGATGAACAGGGATCCTTGACACCCGGTGGCAAGGTCGACGTAATTCGACCGGCTTTTGCCAGGAACAACACGTCTGTTTGCATTGTTAACGAGAACCCGGAGGATGGATCGGGAGCAGACGAGTCGAATCCGCCAGTGCATGACGACTCGCCCTTTGAGCACGAAGATGGTGTCACGTTGGCCGACATCCCGGCAATCGTGGAGGCGGAGCAGGCCAGGCTTAGTCGCCGTAATACGACATTGGGGGATGGCCGCCCTCTCATTTCAGAGTTGGCCCCATTGGATGCTCTGATCGTGAAACACTTTGCGCTATTGGCATTGACGAAATCCAGTTTGGCACCATATATCGACATGGAAGACATGCTAGAATTGGTCGAGGTCAGAAAGAACCAGTGGTGGAACAAGATATTCAAAGGCGGCAAGGACAAGAAGGATATCAAGCGCAAAGGTGAGTTCGCGATGCCATTATCACCGAATCGATGCCTAAGCAGTCCACCTAGGCGTCTTCGGGGTACCCCTTGAGATCTTGGTTGAAAAGACCGGGAGCGATTCGCAATTGGGAGCCACAAACACTCAGCTACGGGTTCCGGAATTCATCGACAACATTATATCTGCCATGAAGCAAATGGGTGAGTCGACGCGAGCTACAATGTCCAGCAGGCGTTGATTCCGTCGTCGAAACAGATATGTCCGTTGAAGGGATCTTCAGGAAAAACGGGAACATCAAGAGACTGAATACAGTCACGGAGGCGCTGGATCGAGATCCATCGTCTGTGAATCTGGCAGACGACAACCCTGTGCAACTTGCCGCCCTGCTCAAAAAGTTTTTGCGGGATTTGCCCGACCCGTTGATGACTTTCCGATTGCACCGGCTGTTTTGCGCGGCAGAGAGTAGGTCACGTCCAGAGTGTCCCGTCATACGGCTGTACTAACCGCGCTGTCGCTTAGCCATCACCGACCCGGAAGAAAAGCTCCGGTGTCTTCATCTGATCATCTGCATGCTTCCAAAGGCCAATCGCGACACGATGGAAGTCTTATTCGTCTTCCTGAAATGGGTCGCCTCTTTCTCACACGTTGACGAGGAAACCGGCAGCAAGATGGATATCACCAATCTGGCTACTGTCATATGCCCAAGCATCCTGTATGCCAAGGGTCAGAACGCCATGAGGGACGACAGCTTTGTCGCGATTCGAGCCATCCAAACCCTGGTGGAGCGTCAGGAAGAATTCTACGTCGTTCCCAAAGAGTTGATGTTTGTCCTCGACGACCGGGTCAGTTCCTTGTTTGCGCAAAACATGGATCTTCCTCCAAAGGAGATTTTCAAACACTGCAACAATTACTCCGAAGTTCGAAGGACCGGTCGCAAGCCGCCATCCAATAAAGAGAAAGAAAAGGACAACAAGGACAAAGACAAGAATAAGGATCGCGAACGAGAACGTGAACGTCCGGGCGACAATGCTGGGGCGCTCGGCCAAAATGCACTGGATAACAGTCTCATCAATGCTGGCCACAGCGCGCATCTAAACGGCCGCCATCCTCCGGCACCCATCGTGCCTTCTTTTCGGCCCGGCAGTAATTCCGGGTCTCGACCGTCGAGCTGGATCGACGTGACGAACAGCCCTTCGTCGGGAGCGGGCTATCATCTTGGCAATCCCCCGCATCAGCCGTATCCTCCGGCGACCGCGAGCTCCCCTAGCCGGAGGATGTTTGGTATCGGGAACGACAGTCGGAGGGGCTCACTAGGCAATCCGACGTCCGGCGCAGATACGAGAGACCGGTCGACCGAGAGATCGAAGTCGCCCGCGGGTATGGATCGGCAGCAGTGGCAACACTAGTTTGGGAATGTTGTAAACAGCCCAAGCAGGCATATATCACGTATACCACGCGTCCGAGAGATGAAATAGTAAATCGAAATATCCCATAGGTATACATTCGATGGTGCCTAGTAACCCCAGAACAGCCCGCGCACTCTCTGCATCACGGAACCGACGCTATCGACGGCGGGACGGACGTCGAGGAAAAAGACCGGGTTGCCCTCTTCGTCTTCCGGCGCCGAGTAGTAGTCGATGACATAGCGCACCTGCGTCTGCGGGCCGTGCGGGTCAGATGGGACGGGGCGATGCACGATCCAGTCGTGTCGGTCGAATGGCGGCTCCGAGCTGACAGGCTCGAGCATCAGTCTGACGGCTCCAGCAGGCTCATGAGATTTCGCTGCTCACTTGAATTTTGAAGGGAAGAACTTCCCGGCGATGAGATGTAATGTCGCCTTTGGGGACAGCTTTCCAGGCCGTCCCTGAAACCTCGCCAGCTGACAGTCCTTGCCACTGCAAACGCGCCATCGTCATCAGCGGGCTTCTTCAGCGGATGTACAACACGTGACTCACCCCCTCTGGCTGCTCTCCCACTTCAACACCTGCTGCCACGCCTCCTCGTTCAGGAAATTATGGATATCCACCATCGTCTCGACGTGCTCCTCGGGCGTTTCCCATCCTTTACGCACGAGCGCATTGTAAAACTGCTGCGGCGACGGGTACTCCCATACTTTTTCCTCGGCATTCGGCCGCGGGATGGTCGACGTTGTGCGCTCCGTCGGCAGCTCGGTCGTTTGGCCGGGCGCCATTTGATGGGAGAGCGTCGGCATCTGGTTGAGCGGGTTGAGTTCGTCGGTCCGCGGTGTGGCGGCGGCGGCGGCGGCGGCGCCATTATTGCTGCCTCCTAATCCGGACAAGGGCGATTGACCGTGCTGCACGGGACACTGAGCGGGCTTGGATGACGGCGCGGAAGGCTGCGGCTGGAGCGTAGCGGGTGGCGGCGCGTAGGGCGACGATGCGTTGCTTGCGTGCATGGGACACTCGGGCGGGGGCGTTGCGGTGCTGCCCGTCGGGTGATCCGGGGACATTTTCGGGACGGCGCTGGACGTCGATGCACCGACTGCTGGCGTTGATGTTGCTTGGCCCATGGTGTGGTGTGGTGTGGTGCGGTGTGGTGCGGTGTGGTGTGTCGTCTATGGGCTCTGATAAGCCACAACTCTTCTCGACCGTCTCTTTTGCCTCGTCACCGCCAGGAAATACACGATCCGCGATTGCTTCCTTTTTTTGCTTCCGCCAAAAGTCTCACTCACTCGGCGCCCGGCCAACCGGCTTCATTGCGTGGCTTCGATTCGAGCCGCGCCGGTCATCCTCGTGCTTCAGAACAGTCAGTTCCATTAGATTGAATCGGACACAGTCTCCATCACCGTCGACGCCTGATAGGCCCAATGTCCCGCCACCACATCATCTTCTTCCGCAACGCATCCACAGACTCAGGCTCCTCCGACGCCGACCGGGACCCGTACGAGTCCGCCGCGGCATCCCTCGGGTACACCGCCCATACGCAGCCGGTCCTCGTGCAGGAATTCGTCGACGAGGATGACCTCGTCCGGACGATAGGGATGCCGGAGGAGTGGGCGGGAGTGGTCGCGACGAGTAAACGTGCGGGCGAAGCGTGGGTCAATGCGTTGCGGCGTTCCATCAAGACCGGGAAACGAATACCGAGTGAGTTTCTCTTTGACGACGAAACCCTCGAGGTTTTCTGACAACGTGCAGGATTCTAGAGTGGAACAATACGCCGCTCTACACGCCCGGCGCCGCGACGACGGCCGCATTCGCCGCGCGAGACCTCGACGTATCGTTGTTCCCGAGCATCATGGCCGAATCCGAGGTAACAGGCTGCGCGGAATTCCTCGGACCGTTCATCGTCTCGGACTTGCGGACTAGATTCACGGAGACGGGAGCGCCGTCGGCCAAGCCGCTGCTTGTGCTCACGGGCGATAAAAACTCGCCCGAACTGACCGACATTCTGCGGCGCGACGGAATCGCCTACGAGGAACTCGAAGTGTACCGGACCTGTCCTCGACCGGATATTCGGCAGCGACTGAGCGGTCTCATGGGGAATCTCCTCGTTGACGCGGGAGAAACGAGCCGACCGGTGACGGTGTGGCTCGCATTCTTTTCGCCTTCGTCCGCTGGTGCGGTCCTTTCCGCCTCTGCATCATCAACCTCCTCGGACGCACGGCAGTCACGTTGGTACGAGCATCTCGCTCAAGCACAAAACGATCATGGGAAACGGCTCGACTTCCGGATCGCCGCTATCGGCAAGACAACGAGGTTGTACCTGCAGCAACAAGGCTTCGATCGCGTCGTCCAGGCGGAACGACCGAATGCCGAGTCCCTGGCGAGGGCTATCGCTGATGGTGATGGGGATGCGGATGTGGATGGCGCTGGAGGGTCCGCTTCGGGGCGTCTATGACAGAATATCCAGGGGCGTGCCATGATACTGTACTGCGTCTGCGGGAATATGCTGTACCTCGTAAAAACACGCGTCGTTGTCACATGAAGGGAAATTAGAGCGAGATGACATGGGCAACCGCTCTTTGCGAGATTGGATTGCATCAACTTTACAGCTACAGACCTGCAGTCGTCACTTCTCATTTCGACACGCCATGGCATGGGCGACCATACATGCCATCGATCCAGATGCGCGCTCCGCAGTCCACGATCAGGCCGAAAGCCTGGATCCTCTGACGGATCGCGCAGTTCAGTAAGAAAGACATTTGGATGCGCGCCCGGATGCCTCATCAGTGATCCCTTCCTTCCTCTGTAGGACCGCGCCCGTACTGAGATGGCGTCTTCGACCTAGAAAGCGCTACGGGAGTGATATTCTGCGCAAGACTGGCTCCGGCTCTCTCGGCTCCATCCCGTCCCTGACAGACTGCTGTCTCCGCAAAATCGACGCCCATCTCGAATCCTACACTCCGGAAGAATTCCGCGCACACATCAATCCCGTCCAAGCCGAATGGGTCGTCAAGTGGGTGACCCGAGCACGGAATCACACCCTCTCCACGCCGACGTGGTGGATTGCGGCCAATATCTGCGGCAAGGAGAGCGCCAAGCAAGCGGATTCGGCGCACTTTGTGTCGCTGCGGCCGGACGAGATCCTGCATCACGTCTCGGGCCATCTGGCGCTCAAAGAGATGCAGATGCCGAGGTCTGTCGATTTCTCGCTCGTCACGACGCTCTCGCTGCCCTCGCTCCCCCGTCGACTCAACGCGAGGCTATCCGAGCTTCGACATCTGCCGTTCTTGTCATTTCTCATACTCAATGATTCGGAAGTGACGGACGATTCGCTGGCGAATCTGGCGATGGGCCTGCAGCTGAAGGGTCCCCCGGCAGAGTGGAAGGGCATGTGGCGGCTGCGTGGGATTTGGCTTGACGGGTCAAAGGCAGTCTCGGACAAGAGTATCAAAGGCATGTGGCGCTTTCCGCTGCTCAATGTCATCAGTGAGTTCTTGGTGGCGTGTTCCCTTTCGGCTCAGTTCCAAGTCTTCGTTCGCAGGCGTCAGCAGGACCAGCGTGACAGATGCCGGACTCTCCTTGCTCCAATCAATATCGGCCGAAACGAGCGATCGCTATTTCATGGCCAACAGGCTTCACACCGAACTCGCGCTTTCCGAGCGTCCAGCCACAAGTGTCCGCGCGGGAACAGTGCAAGATCGGATTTACAAGGGATACCACCGTTTATGGCCAGATGCGATCGGCTGGGAGGGATTCTCCGAGTTCCCCTCGTACCGGGTGCACGTCTGCGGGAATCCATTGGCGGTGGAACCCGTGACGCGAACGCGAGCTCATGGTTTCCAGCACGAGGAATGCTTGGACAGCGGAAGTGGCGTCATCCGACCCGATCGCTTCCCAGCATACGTTGTCCCAACAGCCGACAGTGCGGCGTCACAAGCATCGCAGGAGCTGTCGCAAAAGCATACAGATATACCCTCGAAACAATTCGTCTCGGCAGCCGCGCCCGAACGAGCGCGAAGCCGGAAGACGACAGCCGTCGCTGATGATATGGCACCGCAGGGCATATCCCGACAAAAGGTCCTTCGCGGAATGCTCATCAGAGAGGCGATAAATGAAAAGTCCTTGACAGCGGACAGCCCGCGCAATAACGTTACAGCCAGGATCGGCTACGACAAGAAAGTGAAAGCCCTGACAGACGCCGCAGCGCCGGCCCAGCCCGCCAAAGTCGGAATGTTTGGCCGGCGACCGAGTCAGCCTGCGGAAGAGGACCGATCCAAGTGGCATATCCCGATGAATGAGGCCGGGCACCGCGACAAAGGATATGGAGATCGCGCAAAGTATAACGCAAGCAAGGCGCTAACGACCGCCTTGACAGGTGGTCAGGGTCTCGTCTCTTCGCAATCATCCGTGGAAACGTCGTCTCAGGTTTCAACATCGTCTACGGCTTCGCAGAGATCCTCGTTCTTTTCGTCTCAGTCTCCGATGGCTGCCAGTGTGCCCGCGACGCCTCACAAACAGCTGCCCGGTAAACCACTCAGCCGGCTGGCCAGCGCCATGCGTTCCTCAGACTCGGACGGCGCGCCTCCAGTCAAGAAAGCCACGGGATATGGTATGTTCAGGAAGAGGTGACATGACAGGCGCGTCATAAGGGAGACTGGGCTTGATCTACAACTCGATATCTAGCGCTGGCATAGCATGTACAAATTGTATCGGGGTACTAAACGTTGTATATTCGTCCAATCATCAATGTTCATATATAGGTTCGTGAGGGTGAGGGAAAGCTTGAGGGCGAGAGACAATCTACCAGAACCACTATCAGTTGCTTGCCGCCGCCGAGCCCGAAGTATCCTCTTCTTCCACAAAGATCTCTTTGTATTTCAGCAAGATCGTCTCTATCGCCTGTTTGGACGCGTTCGTCAGATAATCATGATCAGGAGAAGGAACCATAGACACTCACTTTGCATTGGAAGCTCATGTGCTCCAGGTTCAGCGAGCCCATTTCTGGCGGTGCGCCGAGGAGGGTAGGACCGAACACGATACTCAAATTACTGACAGACATGTGATTAACCTTCTCCATGCTGCGGATTCTGTGAATGGGGCCAATTGTAGAGCATTAGTGAAGCACAGTATCGCGGTTTCTGGCAAGACTTGCTTGTCTAGATGACCCATGAAGTGCTTGAGGGTGGCATAGTTTGCATCGGGAAGTTCGTTCACTTGCTCGTGCAGTCGAATGTGCCGCAGACGATCATTCTCGTATCCTGCGACCATCGACACGAAGTCAGCAGAAATTCCACCTATGTTGGTGTTGGAGCTTACGGGCAGCTTCGATGAAGCCTTGATATAGACCATGGGTCAACAGTGGTTCCGGCAATTCACGGAACCATTGCTTCAACACTGAGGCGACAACATTAATGTCCCCGCTCCACTCATCAGACATGACGTCTGTGTTGTCAATGTCTAAGCAAGCAAGAATGAGCGTCAGCCAAAGGTTTCCTCAGAAAGTTCGAGGACAGACCCTGATCCAAGGCAGCCTTGAGTGCTTGCACTTTTGACGTCGTTCCAGACAATCGGTAGATGCCAACTTGGTCTAAACCAAAGGCTTCGATCGCTTCCGTGCACTTTTGCACCACTTTTGGTATTTCTGTCCCAGGTACCACTGCCTGTTCGCTGAGTTCGACGCCGAACGTCATGCCCGTCAAGTGCAGTGGCTGCGAAGGCATGTTAAAGCCTTGACTGTGATGAGAGTTGACAGAATCGCCGTTGCTGTATACTGATGACGTCGCGGGTTGATACTGCTGAGAGCTCTGACTGTATGTTTGCTGTGCCGGTTGTGATACCCCGTAATGGGACGCATGGACGTGAGGCGGCATAGCTGGTAGCTGTGAAACCAAATTCCAGTCAGAACAAACATCTGCATAATACGATCCATCACATACCGATCCATCATCATAGGGCACATTTCGGCTGGGTCCACGCTGACTACCTCGAGCGACCGTGAAATTCTGCATAAATGTTTTGAAGTCATTGCGGTTGTCAATCGTCTCTACGATGGCCTTCAAGCCTGCTTTGTCGCCTATTCCAGTCCGAGGTCAGAGGTGTCATTACCTTGAGGCTGATGTATATCTCACCATTCTCCTCGGTGACAGGCAAAATAGCCGAGCCATCAGCCAGTAGTGTGGTTTCAAAGAGATACGCATATCTCGCCATGTGATACTGGCATCCCATGTCAAGTTCATCTGCGCATTCTTTCATTTGCTACATGATAGCGGCGCATGTCAGGAAACGAGCTGTACTCCAAGCACTCGACTTACCCTGAGGATCTTTGGCAAATGCAAGTTGAAGAATTCTTGCTTTACAGCTTGATTCTCCTGCACTGCTCGTTTGAACTGCTCGCTTGCGCTGTTCATCCTCGAACGCGTTTCGTCTTCTTGACGTTGTATCTGTGCCGGGTTCTTGGCTTTGAAGAGCCCCTTCGACATGGCTTTCCCAATCCCACCTCGCTTCGGCTCCTTTCCGCTTCCAAGCCCGTCTGGGAGACAAGATGACCGTAAACGACGAGCTCGGTCACATGATGCTAGGGAGCTGAAACTTACTGGCATCTTTAAGTGACTCGCCTTCCTTGGTCACCAGTATTCTCTCCAGCTCCTCTGCCGTGTTGTCGAAACGTTGCTTGGCCTTCTCCATGAGAAATTCTGCTTCCTGAACATTCTTCTCGTACCGAGTGCCAGCCTCCTTGTGCTGAAGCCGTGACCGAATAAGCCATGTAACCCACAGGCGTACACTGATAAACCGCGACGTACGAGTTTGCGCAATCTCTCGCCTTCCTTTGCCAGGTTAGTGAGCTCTTCGCTCATCTCGATCAACCTCTGGGCGAATCTGAGTCTGTTCTGCGCGAGCGTGTCATGCACTCTCAGCGTTGAATTGAAAGCCTCCACGAATGATCTGTGTGATTGAGAGGCTTCAATTAGTATCATCGCAAAAGGTCCTGCGGGCGACACGTACCCTGCTTTACAGAAAGCTCGACTATAGCTATCTGCACTTCCACGGACAAGCTCGTTCATCCCCCGAGCGTACTTGTCTTCTAATTCCGCGCGAGATCGGAAGAAGGCCGCGATTTGCTAAGGGAGGAAGAAGATCAGTCATGCAGTAGTCGTGCGAACTTCATCACGTACACGACAGCTTGTCATGGATTGCTTGATTCTCTCTGTTATGAGTGGCATGGCACACTAAATCGGAAGCGCATCCAAGAGCATCAGGAATGGTTGAACAAATCGATCAGTCAGAGTGCTTACGTCGAGATCGCACAAAGTCCGCAAAAGTCTCTCATCAAACGTCAAACGATTCTCGCTGGGAGAAGATCCAAGACCACTACCTTGTGGCACACCGATTCCGAGACCAGCGACCCCGCCCATAGCCATGGCAGCCTTCGTGCCAGTCGAGGATGCCGCGGTCAGATAATCGCTCGCATTGGAGGTTGAAGCCGATGTCGTTGCGAGCGATGAGACCTCATATGGTATTTGCGGTTGCGGGGTAGAGCTCGTAGGACCAGCGCTGTCTTGAGGAGTCGTGCGCTGCGTGGTAGCGGAAGATGTCGGATCGTCGCTGATATCTATTGGTGGTCCAGCAAACGTTGCGGCAGACGACAAGTCGAAGAGCGGTGTACCACCGGGCATGCCAATCTTGGGCTGGCTCTGTTGTGTACTGTCTGAAGTATCCGTCGATACTGGATAACTCGCCCCACCCAATCGACTTGGCAAGTGCTCCTGCTTGACATTCTGTCCGCCGGTCATGCTCGCTGCTGTCGGTGTTCTCATATTCAAGTCTCTCCCTTCTGCCCCCGTTTGTCCACTATAGGTATCATTGGATCCCGCAGAGTCGCTGGATATTCGACGAAGATCTCGCTCTCTTTCGCTCGACGAAAGTTTCTGCATCAGGGGCGCTGAAACAGCGAGATCTGCCGCGGTAGAGATATGTTGTAGCGAAGAATCTCGTTCTGGCAGAGATCCCGGAACGATAGGCGAGGTCGATCCTCCATTACCCAAACCTTGTATTTGCGATTGTTGCATCGAGTATTGGGACAGTGAAGAGGTCGTCGAAGACATGCTGGAGGAGAGCGGTATCGAGGTGGAATCGTATGTGTTGCTCCTGCTTGCGGGATGACTGCCCCCTG
Source organism: Naganishia sp. PT2105A-2 (assembly GCA_023628115.1). NCBI lineage: Eukaryota > Fungi > Basidiomycota > Tremellomycetes > Filobasidiales > Filobasidiaceae > Naganishia > Naganishia sp. PT2105A-2. The sequence goes on along the minus strand of JAMALG010000014.1, from coordinate 257,269 downwards.
GAATATTTGCAGGAGAAGCCTTGCCTGACACCGGTGCAGAAAGACTTCCCATTGCACTTGCATCGCCCGTGATACCCAAACCCGCCAAACCCCGCTGATCACCTGCGCCCCTGAGTTCCTCCAAATAGTCGTCTAAATTCATCGTCTTCTGCCCTCCTCTCTCGGACTGCGATGATCCCGTACTAGCGCTGGCATGTAGTGGCTGGAGACCGGAAGTAGGTGCGTATGGCGACTGAATGGGCTGACCTTGAATATCGGTAGAATACGCGGAGAGACTGTAGAGCGAGGATGAAGAGTCCGAGTTAGCACGAGGTGGGGCATCCATGTAGGGTGGAGCATTTGGAGACCGGTTAGGATAGCTGGTGTATTCTTGATACTGCTGTTGTCGTTGCTGAGGATTCGGTGATAAATCCGAGGCATACTGTTGGCGCTGCGGAGACATGGTCGCGAATTGTCGTCGGAAGTCCACCGAGTATCAGAAGAGGGCCGATGGAGTCTTCGAAACCGACAGGGTTGCTTGTCTAGTGCACTTGCGCTTTGTGAAACCAAAGTGGGGTGAAACACCACTCCAACCTGAGCTTGAACGTTTGGTATGCAAAAGCGTGACGCGCAGAGAAGCCGAATAAGGGAGTGGCTGTCTGGCCGTGCCCTGTTGCCTTGTGCGATGGCGATCCAATAGTCGGTCGAGTTGTCCTCTTCGATAGTACCGACGAGACGAATCATGTCCGAGACCGACGCAAGTCACGCTTTCACCGTCGAACGTCAGTCAACTCGTCGCGCACGCTCACCGACGGCAGCTCGGTTGCGTCGCCGACTCTGGTTACCGGTCGGTCGTTCGCTATATTCGCCTCTTGCAATTGCGTCTGAGCTTCCGAGTTTCCTTCTGACCTTGTCATCATATCCTCGAATGATCTAGTGAGCCGCTACCGACATAATCTTTGCTTGTTTCTTGCTAGTGTTCTACAACTCATGGACATCGACTTCCAAGCATGCTTCTCCGCCATCCGGCAAACCCTCCATCTAGTACGGCACCTCCTTGCCAATCTTCTCCTTGAGAACCCGCTTGCTCAACTCCCACAAGTTGGCCGCGAGGGTCTCATCCTTTGCCTGATTCGACTCGGTGCCCAGGGAATCATCCGGCTGTCGCAGATACGCGCCCTGATATTTGGCGGGATCTTCGGCAATCTTTCGTGCCGTCGCGGCCCAGAGCGCCGACTCGGCACCTTGGTCGGGCGACATGAAGGCGACGCGGCTGACGGCGTAGATGGCATCGCCGAGGAGGCCGTACGTTTCGGAGAGTCCGGCTTCCTGGCCGGTCGCGACGGCTGACAGTGGAAGCACTCATTAGCTTGGAGATAAGCGCAAGATGCTTGAGCCGCTGCGTACCTCCAGGGTGGACCGCAATGGCGAGCAAGTGGTCTCCGGCGGGTGTGAGAACCCTCTTTGCGAGCTCTTTGGCGAACAAGATCCTATAAAAAAGGCAGATGAGCGGATGGACAGCAATGTAATCTCTCCAAGACTCACATCATCAACTTGGATCGGGAATACCTTTTGTCCCATAATTTTAGCCAAGACCTGAAGCACGCGTCCAGGGCGACTCACAAGATGTTCGGATCCCTCGAGTTGTCATTGACCTCTTCCTCGGTCTTGAACTCGACCTTGAACGGCGACGAGCGGTGCAACTCGGACGACTGCATCACGATTCGCACGTCGCCGTCGACCGACTTGGGCATCTCGCGCGTCTTCTGCATCAAGGGGAGCAGCGTGGTGGCGAGTAGGAAGTGGGAAAGGTGGTTGACAGCCCAGCTGGAAGAGGTCTCAGCATTGCCTTTTCGAGGGATCTAGCTCGACTTACTGGTTGGCAAGGCCATCCTTGGTAAGTCCCGGGGCGGCCACTCCGATACCGGCATTGCATATCAAGTAATGCAATCCTCCGAGCTGCTCCCCAGCAGGTCGTCCCTTGCTGCCCCTGCCCATCTCTGGAATCCCTTCTTTATCCGTCGTAATCTTGCACTTGTCGAGCATCTTCTGCCCGAACGCCTCTACAGCCTTCAAGTCCCCGAAATCGACAATCTCGTACTCGACCTTGCCCGAAGGGAACTTGGGCGACCCAGTGCTGTTCTGCTGGATCTTTTCATTGATGCTTTCGGCGGTACCCTTGGCGTGATCTTCCGTTGCGCCAACGATGATGACTTTTGCCCCAGCGGTCGCCAGTCCAGCCGCAATGGACGCTCCGATCCCCGATGTCCCTCCGGTAACGATTGCCGTCTTGCCGCGCTGGTCAGGAATATCATCGAATTGATATCGGTTGCTAAACATTCCCGTGAGTCCCGTCATGGTGCGTCGTGATAGTGCTGCGTGAGGTGGTGCGTTACGAAGGCTGTGTGTGACGGAGGCCCTGTAGCAGTAGAGAGGAGAACGAGCAATTGCGCGAAGCGGCGAGAGAATACGGATGGACATCTTTGTAGCTATATACAAACAAGGAAACCCCTTTGATCGCGCGATGCACGTCGCTGCTAACATGTCCGATCCATCCAGGGTATCCAAAGTACAGCGAATTGTGGATACAAGGTCATCAATCCATGGCATTCCAGGAACCCATGCTGACGTCATCTAACGGGGAACTCAACACGCACGCACGCACGTGACCCGCCCATTCACCGTCCGATCGCCTCCTCCAAGGTTGTCGGTCATCTTCATCCCGGATATCTACACTCTCTCGACGTCCAGGCTCAGCATACAGTCACGTTCCCCGTCATGCCAGCAAAGACCGTCGCAGAATCAGGCGCCCCGGCCCTCAAGCGTCTCGCAAAGGCCAGCAAATCCTGTGCCGCCCAGGTGGGTCCGAACGGGCTTCCGATTCCTTGCCCTTCCTTGTCTGCTTTGCTGATTTTCTGTCGTTTCTCCTCTAGTCGGTGGCGTACGGGAAATGTGTGGGTGCTTCGTATCTCGACGTCTCGAAGGGCATGTGCGAGAAGGAATTCCAGGCGTTCAAGCAGTGTGTGCAGGTGAGTCGCCTTTGCTTGTCAATCGTTCTGCACAATGGCAGGCTGACTCTGTGTTGTCGGTCTTTCAGCAACAAATGGGAAGGAAATGGTAGTCACAATATGATCAGTAGTGCGCCATTGGTACTACAGCGCTCAAACCTCGCGCATCAGGCTTCCGCCTCATACCGAATCGACCTATGGGAACCGTCGACAGCGATCCTCGCGATAGGCGACGAAACACGCGTATTCGCCAAGTCGACGCCCCCTCTTTAGAGAGGAAGGCTGGTGAGACAGCTGTTCACGGCGCAAGCACCAACTTCCTTAAACATAATCGTACTTTGGGCCGAAATGTTGTAGTGCCTTCTGCCCTTGGATCCGTTCGGCAAAGATCCGTCATGTACAATCTCAACTCAATAGCCTGTACCCGCTTTTCCCATCGAATATATGCGTCCAGTTCACCATGATAGACCAATGTACAACGATTTTTAACGCTTCCGATCCCCTTCCTAGGATCCGCCTCATCGACCTCCTCGAGTTCCGTAGCCATACCCACCGTAACCAGCCCCACGATTAGTAGACGCCCCTCGGCCGCGTCCACCTCGCGAACCATAGCCCATTCCAGCGGGCTGCGAAAAGCCGCTGCCTGCCGAATAGGGATTGTTCGGGACTCTATACGGATTGCTGGCGCCGTACGGGTTGACAGGCGCACCTATCGATCCCCCGTAAGGGTTATAGGTATTGGCTGGAGGAGCGTATCCTCCTGAACCGCCCAGACCATACCCAGCACCCGCATTCTGCGCGTAATTTCCGCCATAATTCGCCGCCGGCCTCGGCGGGGGTCCAGCAAACGTGTTGTATGCAGCAGCTCCGCCCATACCTCCTGCGGGATTATAGCCCGATGCACTGCCGTATGATCCACGATTGCCATTGTTGAAACCGCCACGGCTAGGTGTGCCGAAATCGTGACCGCGGCCGGAATAACCACCCCGGCCCTGGGAAGTCGGCGTGCCGTAGGATGGGGTGCTGTATGGAGAGTTGTTGTTGCTTCGATGCGAACCCGGTGTGCCCATGCCCGGCGAGTTGTGGCCAAAGTGATTACCCCCGAAACCTCCACGTCGTCGACTACTGTGCCCGCCACTGCTCATAACCTTCTGCCTATCATACTGGATGACACAGGGCGATGAGCGAACGTCTTTGTGAGCTTTTTAACCAGACTTACGTCGTCAAGCACTGGTCTCGGCGCGTGGACGCCCGGCAACAGGCTCGATTTGTGCGGTACAAGTTGTTTCGGGAAGAAATACACACAGGAAACAGCCTTGTTGTCGTACAAGTCAGGACAAGCCTCGATTCCTGAGATAGAACATCGCTGTCAGCACCTTCTTCGCCTGTACGGCGCACTGGCTTACCTGGAATCGGTGTATCTAACGTGGAGCCAGGGATGCAGCCCGGGTCGGGCAAAATGGTGCCGAAGACGCCCATACTGAGCTTGGCGTTGATGGCCACAGGCTATCGAGAGAAACCATCAGCCTCGACCACAAACGACCGGATCAGCGGCTCTTTGACTCATATGACTCACCTCCTTGGGCCGCTTCTTCGTATACAATTTCTGGAATTGCTGGTAAAGAGGATTTTCGTCCATGATGAGCATAACATTGACCCCATGGCTGTTCCTCCGCTTCTCGTCATCGGTTAGCTGGCCCTGCTTGCTGCGAATCGCTGACAAAAGCCTGTCCTGCTCGATGAATGGTAGAAGAGCAACGCCTTGCCATTGCATCTTCTTTCCGTTCATGTCGATCTCGAAATCTTCTGGGTAGAAGTCGATAATTGGAGAGTCTTCGCTGGTCATGAGCGGGTGGAATGGTTCCGGAAGATGTATTTTACTGAAGCCATGGGAGTGAGCATGGCCTCAAAGTAAAGGTCGCATGGACTCACCTCGCAGCGGGGAACACACCCATCAATTGTTCGAAAGGCTGGAATGGAGCTCCGAGGTTGAACTTGATTTCATACTGCTGAATGTTGTCCATGTCCGCGGCAAATGGCGCGTAATGATACGGATAGAACCATTGCCACGAAGGTGTCTACAGGAGCCAAATGTGAGCGGGCGGTCTTCCTCAATGACAAACACTTACACCCTGGAAGTAGTAATGAAGTACCCATGACAGACCTTCCAAATATGACTTCACGAGGCTGTGAATAGCTGATCAGGAACTGATCACATCCGGGTGGCAAACGACTCACGATTTCCTGAATTCTACGTCGCTCAACTCTACACCAAACTTTTGACGATAATACCTCTCTCTATATCCAGGCTCCCATAGCCTTTGTGGAGAATGTCAGCAGCGGTCGCAAATCTAGATCGGATTACGTACATGACAGTATCCTCATAATCAACCGTTCCGTCCGGGTTTACCTTCAGCTTCGATTTCTTCGATATGGGCTGATCGGCTTCAGGGTTAGGAGGATCCTCTTCATCGTCATCATCCTCGCCTTCTGCATCTTCATCATCGTCGTCTTCGCCTCCATTCTCAGTCTCGACAGGCGTTTCTGCTGCTAATGGCTCCTGGGCGATTGCCTTCCTCTTCTTTCCACGTGGCGTGTCCGGGTCAGCAAGCCCGTCGGCTTCCACGTATTCATCGGGTTCTCCAGAGACAGCTGGATCGCTTTTTATGGGCGGAGTGACTTCAGCCGCTGTAGCTGGCTCTTCTGGTGTCTCCTCCGCGGTCGACGCGGCTAATTCGCGCTTCAAGGCCTCGGCAGCATCCAGGTTGGCGTTGATGTTCGCCATTCTGTTTGCCCTTCGACTATCCAGGATCGATTGAGCAGAGCCTCCTATGACAGAAATGCCTCGCTTTGTGGTCACAACCTCACTGGCGCCGCCGCCGGACCCAGGCAGGCTCGTGGCAACCGAGTGAACAGGCTTCGCAGGCAGGGAAGGGTGGATAGGAGCCGGCGCAGGTGTCTTGACGGCGACCAACTCCACGCCATTCAGCTGCATTTTGCCCTTTTCCTCCTTGTCATCGAATTTGATGTGTTGCGGCTGTGGCGGGCCTCTTTGGCGATCGCCTTCCTGTCTCCTCTTCGAGTTGGCGTGCTGTCGATCTTCACCTGTGATACAATTTTTCAGCGCTGGACCTACGCGTGCGTAAGGCAGACTTACTCTCTTTACGTCTCCTGAAGATGTCGTCTTCCGCAGCTGCCAAACCACTCAAAATGTACTGCGCTTTTTCCAAGTCGAGCTGTCCATGATTTGTCACATATCCTCCCATATTGTCGAATTCTTTCTTCCAGATGGCCAACAGGGTATCAATCGCGCCTTCCCGAATTTCCAGACTGGGCAGATGTGGCAAGAAATCGTTACCGACGAAGAAGATTAGGAAGATCCAATCGTCGATGGCGCGTTCTAGGTCGAATGGCGTGTTCGTGCGAAGATCAAGCTCGACTGCAAGGTACTCTCTCAAAATAGAGACATCCAGGAAGATGAAAGGCTTCTCTTCGACCGGCTTTGGTTTCTCATCTCCCGGCTTGACCTTTTTGGCGCCTATAGAGCAGCAGCGTAAGAATGGCATTGCTGAGGCTGAAAAGGTGCTCACCAGTACATTGCGCAGCATAATGCCCTTCCTGGCCGCAGATACGACATCCTCTGTCTCGAGCAGACTGGTGGAACACGTCTTCTCGCAGAACCTTGAAATATGGCTCGTGCGTAGCCAGGGCAAGCATGATTAAATCGGCATCCTACAAATTCACAGTCAGCAGATTCTCGATCAGCTTAGATTTCGATACTTACGAGACCATAGATGACGTGGCTAGTATTCGGGTCGTACTCTGGATAACTCCTTTCTCGACGAATCCAGTCCATGATCTTGTGCTCTCCTTCTCCAGGAACTGACGCATCGGAGATGATGATTTTGAGCTGCAAAAATAATCTACAGCGTGAGCAGAGGTTATGACATTGCCTGACTGAACGATGCTTACGTTTTTCCATCCAGGATCATTGTTGAGCTTCCAAGATACCCAATAACGAAGACTGGCGGCAAGGAGATCCATGAAAGGTGTTCCTTTAACGCGGACGTTGTTCAGCCTGCATGCGGCAATATAGATGTGTGCGTGCGGCTTACCTGGGGTAATAGCGTTTGTGTCCCAGCCCTTCTTCTTCATCTTCTCACGCTCTTCCTCGGTAAATTTATCGCCCTGCGCTGTAAAGCCCTTGTATCAGTTTCTGCATTCCCGTAATGCGCATCATTCTCACCCTCCATCATCTTCATATTCTCCAGCTTGGCTTCATCTTTTTCCTGTGCTTCCTGAGCTGCCCTGAATCGTCGAGATCGCTGTTGGTTCATCTTCGCTCGAGGTGCCACGCCGTCTTTGGAAGGCCAGAATGTCAGTGTACTAATGATGAGCAGAGGATTGGATTGAAGCTCACCAATAGCCATCATGAGCACTTTTCTTGGCCTCGCCATGTTGACAACTCGCTCAGTATACTTGAACACCTCCACCATCATTTCCTCTTCGGTTTCCGGCGCGGGCTGGATCAATAGGCGTATATTAGCATGATGAATCCAGTAGAATCGCGAAGAGACACAAACCCTGCCTTCCGGGTGAGTACATGGATGCACGATACCGTTCATATCGACTGTGATGGTACTCAGCTATGCGACCTGGCTTTATTCGCGTGGGACTTACGATAAAGGTTATCCACCTCAAAGCCATTAGGATTCGGCGCTCCGTAGTCAACTGGCGTAATGATTTCCTCCCCATCTGGTCCAAGATCTTTCCAGGGCTTCTCCTCGACGACCTGCTTGACTGCATCGAGCAGAGTTCTGCGTTAGATCGATCACGGCACGTCGGCTTCAGAAGACATACCAATCTTAGGATACTTCTTCGACAGCCATCTGAACAAGGCGGGGACACCCTATGATATAATGCGAGAGATAAGCATCTCCCCAGAGGATTATACTGAAGGATCCCTTGCCAGCCGGCAAGTTCAAGCTGTTGGAGCCCACTAACCATGTTGCTACAAGTTTAGGTTCTCCTGACAAGGTCTTTCAATACTCTCGTCCTCTTCGGTCGATTCTTCCGTGAATCACTGTCGCACTGATGATAAGTCTCCACGAGTCGCTACGCTCCTCGCTGATCCTAGACAAGGAGTCTACAGGTAACGGCCAGTATCGATGAAACCTATATCAAACGAAGAGAGGGCGGCGATGATTTCCCTCTGTCGATCGAGAACCCTGGATGATGTAAGCGCACATTGGGAACGCTCGGAAGCGCGGCTTGAAAGGAAGAAGTACAGTGAGCATGTACAGCAAGCTGTTATTCCAAGCAGCGTAAAGCCGCTCATGCAATCCAGTCTCTTGCCAGTGTCGACTGTGAACTTTCAGAGATATATATCTGACAGGGCATGGTACAGCCCACACTCGAGAGATACAGCTTTGATCCCTTGGGACCAGCTCTCCTCGTCACTAGGCCCTGCCAAAGACCAGATATCTGCGCGGGATAGACTCGCGCCATCGTGGCCTCGCTGCCTACGGGAAGGTACCGAAAGTTGTGCAAGCTCTTCGGCCACAGCAGTCTGTATTCTCATTATTCCCATGTATTCGATAGGCGCAGACATCGAATACTGACAAACATAACCACAATGCCAAGTCTGACAGCAGGTATATCTCCTAGTTTTACCACTCATCCAATTCATCGTGCTCTCCCTCGTCGCATAGATCGTCGGCCGTCAAATCAATGATGCGTGAACATCGGAACGGAGCATTAAAGGTTGTAATTTCCTGCTTTTCTCCCTTGATCGACTTGTAGCTCATCTCGCACCACGTGTTCGGCCACTCGGGCTCGGCGTGCGATTCGGCGGGTTGCACAAGATCCGGTTTCGACTCGGGCCAGATGATATCTTCCTCATCCTCGAACGTGGCGCCGAGAAGGAGGATGTCGTCGTCATCTTCGTCTTGGCATGTATTGACCGGAAGAAATAGGGCAGAACCAGCACCCTTCTCGGCCTCAACGGGGCCTGACTTTGATGATGCAATATCGATACCTACCTCACCAGGGTCAATGCAAGCCGTCTGAGCGATTTGCGGACGCGAATCCACCCGGAGCTCTGTTGACGCCTGCGACACAGGATCCTGGAACGGCGGGTCTTCGTACGGTAGATGAAGGATATACGTTGAAGGCGTATCTTTGTCGGCTGGCTCAGTTCCGCCGGTATTGCACTCCCTGAACTCCTCGCGATCGTGCCCTCTTGACGAGAGACCTCGAGCCAGCGGGATATCGGCGAGTCGATAATCGAGGTTTTCGAGGGTATCGACATAATATGGCTCCAGGGAAGGCGGTTCCGGTGTGCCCTCGACAACAGATGGCGACCTGCTTCCAGACCGACGCAGACTGCCGATGTCCTCCTGCAGTATGACTGGAGACTGGATGACTTGCATTCCAAGGACATCCTCTGGATCCAATGGGAGGAGGAGCGGGACCGGGCTAAGCGCAGGCACTAACTTCGGCAAGCCGCGTTTTGGGTCGACGTGGTTGACAATGATGTCGTCCGCGTCGCTTGGTGTATCCATCCGCTGGACTTGGGGTCTTCTGTTCCGTTTCTTTCTGAGAGCATACGATTTGCCTCGAGCAGACTGTCGCGAGCTCCGTCGAGGGCCGGTACCTGGAGCAGACAGAGTCGTTTCGGCGTTCGCCGTACTTTTAGCATCGGCATCTTTGTTCGCCGAGGCTTCGATGACCACCTCAACCACCTTGTCCGATAGACAGCGACCTTCGTCTTGCCATGCTCTGGCTTTGCGAGAGTTCGTTGGTGCTTCAGGAGGACCCTCCTCGTCCGAAAGAGCATCGTTCTCGAATTCTTGATCCTTGTCCTGCGAGAAGTCTGAAGAGATGTCGGCTTGGTCGGTGTCTGCGGGAGACCAGGGTAAGCACTTACTGTGCAACAATTGCTGCTCGCAAAGCTCTTCCTCGTCCAGGTCAGGTGTTTGACGCGACCAACGGAACCTGTGCGATCGGGGCATCGTATCTCCTTCGCCACAGCTGGAAAGGCCGTCGGTGGATTGTCTGTTTAAGTGGGAAGAAGCCGACGAGGGTGATGATGGGCGTACGTTCCGAACGCCAAGCATATCCAGAACTAATGGAGAGGAGGGTTGAGGATGAATTGCATTTGCGTGTCGGCTGCGGATTCGCAGATCCTGCGATCGTTCCGATGTCTCCAACATTTCAGCCAATTCGTCCCCTGCGCTGAACTCCTCTGCGCTGTCGACATCTGCCTGAGCAATGGCCTCGGGGTGGGAAGTCGTGCGAGCGGAGAATGCCACGGGTTTCGAAAGACTATCGCCCCCTTTGCTTCGGAAGGAGGATCGCGAGAGTGGGGCAGAAGGGTCTGTCGCAAAGTATGGGACAGACGCATGTACCGTCCTGCGGGACATGGCTTCCTCCTTATCCAAAACTCTGCCGACTTGACTCCGGCTCTCCTGTTCGATTTCGGCCTCTTCTGCAGCTTCTTCCTCACCAAACATGGCCTTCCGCCTCTCTTCCGCTTTCAAGAACTCGCGCAAGTCGAGATCGTCGTCGGCAGTCCATGGTCTCTGATGTCTTGAGCTGGACGTATGGGAAGGCGGAAGCGCCTCAACTTGTATCTCGAGGTCATCGTCGTTCCAGGCATCGAGCTCGTCTTTATCTGAAAAGTCATCTTCGGGATCGAGAGTGAGCGGAAGGACGGGTGGAACGATATGCTCGACGAAATCGACCGGGGCAATAGCTTGCGCAGTGGAATCCGAAAGCTTGATGCTGGATTTCCCCTTTCTCCTAAACTCCTCTGCTTCCTCCTCATCGCTCATCCCACCAATGACCCTATCCGGCATCTCCGCAATCCTGTCTTTCCCCCTGACGATCCGACCTGTCGCAATGTCGATCTCAGCATCGTCCTCGGGATCGATGTCGGCATATTTGAGCGCGATGGATTCCCACGTTGCGAGAAGACGAAGCGATGAGGCGTACCGTTCCGCCGAGAGGGAATCTTCCTCGCGCATGGCGGTCGGCCGGAGGTGCGCAGGTAAAAGGCTTGTACGTGAGCTAGACCCGGAGACCGTTGCAGCGGAGCGTGAAGTCGCCGGAAAGTGCCTGGATAGTGGGGTCGGAGTCGAGGATTGGGAGTGGCCGGCTGATTTCTCTTTGCCGTCTCGCGCGCCGAGGCACGACCGTGAACTGTAGATGTCTGATGCTCTTTGCCGTCCGTCTTTGATCAAGGCTATCGTTCTGAGTTCCGTCCGAGCGGACGAAGCGCCTTTCGGCACAAACAATCCGTGTTTTGGAGCAGGAAATATTCTCTCAGAGATTGAGCGAAACTGCTCGTTCTTGCTCGGCGGAGACATTGACTGCAGCATTTCGTCGTTTCTTGTACTTGCATAGTATGACGGATGATCTGTTTCTGCAGTCCTTGGCATGTGATCGCGCGTTCCATCAAGAAAGTACGATGGCTGGACGATCGGACTTCGAAACCCATCATCCCGTGCGTGTCGTTTTCGTTTCGTCCCTCCGCTAATGGAGACCAACATGGCCATGTTGAAAAGTCGGATTGAATCCTTAAACCGGCTCGGCCGATCAGGATTCGAGAATGTGATTTGTGTGTTTCAGGAGTTGAAGGTGGATGGACAGAGTTGACGGGTATCACGCATTATGACCTATGCATGTGCCTACGGTTCAGAACACGATCAGTAAGATCCTTGGGGATGGTGGATTCTACTCACCTCGCTGTGCTCATGCTCCGACCAGGGTGGAAGAGGAGATGGACAGACCAAGGCGATGTGGACGTGAAGAGTAGAAGTTGACCTCGGAGCGAGATGATCTGAACGCGGCGAGACTGGTGCGCCCGGGCGAATAGGCGGTCGGTTGCTTCCAGCCTCCATTTCGCTTCGTCATGACCGGTATGCCAACTCGCCTCAGCGTTGGGACTTGACCTTGACAGCATCACGCCAGCACAGGCATCCACTTGCTCCCTCCTACTCGGATTCCTGAGTATGCCGTTCGCGGCGCAGAGGCGGCATGTAATTGCATCGGTGAGCAGACCGCGTCACGTCAGAATGCAAAGGAACGCTAATGCCGGTCATCGTTCAGCTACATCACCCATTCCCGCCAATAGTCCTTTACCAGCATCTACTATGTCCGAGCATGGTCCTCCTCATCATGCGTTTATTCGTGCAGACGCGTAAGCTGGGCAGTTCGACTATAGCAGACATGGAATACTTATATCCCTGATCTCATCTTCCAGGCATAGCAACTCCGCGAAAGTCCCATCCAGAAGCGCCATTAGCGATGCTTGCGGTCTTCGTGCTGGGGACGAATCTCTTCGCCACCTTCATACATATGCTGGACCTCGCGGAAGGCACTCGCCCAGGGAAGAGCTTGCTGATCGACTTTATCGGACTCCGTGAGTCGAAGATGTGGCGGATATCGTGAAAGTCGAAAGCTCACCTGTCCCATAGGTGATGCTCCGACCCCGGCATTGGTCCTCGGCCTGGACGCCTTTATCCTGATCTACCAACTGATCACACTTCATATCGGCTATCTCTCCTACCCCGTTTCCAACGCAGTCTCGCGTGGCTTCCCTGCCGACCCCCTGTTGCCGCCGCGAAATGACTGGGGGACAGGCACAAATCGGCCTGTGGTCAAGGAAGTGATATTTGACAATGAGGAAGATGATGAAGAGGCGCAGTTGAATGGTGTTCGGCCCGATCGGGGACGGCGGGCTGGTCAGGGACGGGATGCGCGCACTTCGCGAGCGGGTCCATGGCATGACGACGACAATAACGATCAAGCGGAGGAAGATGATTTGTATTCAGAAGTGGACGATCTGTTACAGCGAACAGGTAGGGATTAACCGTACACATCAGACACCGAGCTCATTCGAAGCTGTCTCCAGATCCCGACGGGGGTGTCTTGGGCAGTACAGGCGACCTTCGTCCTCGGAATTCAGACGACCCTTACACAGTGGTCGACATCCCGCTCTTCTATATGCTCAAGACGCTCTTCACGTATCCGAAACCACCACCTCGGTCGTCGCTTGACCCATCAACAATAGCCGATACCGCGGGTCCTGCGGTATCCGCAACAGGAGAGGCCACTGGCGAGGGAAACGATGTTGATCCCGCATCGACGGTCACCGAACTCCAGCTACGGGCCCTCTCGGGATTAAATCCGGGAATTCTGAACGCTTCTGCACGACAAGCCAACCTGCCAACGGAAAGCACCGAGGAAGACGATGGCAGAGCAGAGTATAGACGTATGCCGGGAGGGTATATGCGGCCGTCCTCGTAATGGCAACTTTTGCATTCTGGGTTTTACAGTTGTATGGCCCATCAGTCTAAAGCATTATATACCATCATCGCCTTGAGGGCCAGAGCAGCACTTCCTCCCGCTAACATCGTGAGCTGTCGAAGGGAGCAAGCATGGTACCGCTTCATGACCAGGCATGCAGTATGCTCTATGCACGCACGCGCGCACGCGCATCCGAGCGATCGAGCATGACGAATCATCCGCTTCCTTTGTTGAACGTTGCAACGCACTGAGACCCAAGCTTGAGCGATATTCCTCCCCTAATGCGGAAGGGGAGCCACTCCTTCGTTCCTGTATATCCGGAGCTTTCGTTCTTGCAGAAGGCGGAGAAGCATTCCACAGGTCCAGCTCCCATATCTCAGCCATCCTCCTGAATCGTATTCCGGCCGGCGATAATGGCAGGCAACCGGCAACTTTCCCTGTTACTCGTGTTGGCAACCCTCGGCGCCGCTCTCATCCTCTACCGTCTCGCGCTCTCCGGAGAGCGGCGCACAAGACCTGTCCCTGAGAAGCGACCGTCCACGGAAGATCCCCGTCTTCCGCGTGGACCCCTTGTGTGGAAGAAGAGAATAGTGGCCGTGGGAGATCTGCATGGCGGTGAGTAGCTATCACTCTTCTACAGCTACATATCTAATCCTTCCCTGGCCACATTGTGTCAGACCTTGCGAACGCCAAGACCGTACTGCGTATGGCCAACATCATCGATGATGAAGATGTATGGATAGCCGGCAATGATACTCTGGTCCAAACTGGAGACATGGTCGATCGAGGTTAGCGTACTCTAATATGTTTTCAGCAACCCTTCATACTGATACTGGCTACAAGGTACGGACACGATAGCGCTCTATCGCTTGTTTCAGAGTCTTCGAGGTCAGGCTCGCGCAGCTGGTGGTGACATGTACTCCATATTAGGCAGTAAGTGAACATTCTTGCTTCACGGTGAGCAATGCTAAGCAAGTTTCTCAAAGATCATGAGATGATGAACGGCAAGTCCATTGCCTGGAATGTTTTATCAATACTGTCTGTGACTGATCTTCTGTGCAGCTCTGGGCGACTGGCGATATGTGACCAAGGATGATATCGCTACTTTTGGGTCGATTGCGAAGAGACAGGATGCACTGTCGGACCAGGGATGGATAGGACAAGAATGGTAAGCCGTGAAGAAGATTCGTTTGGGAACCAGCACTGAATCTTACCGGACTTAGGTTGTCGAAGTGCGTAACAGCGAATATCTATATGACGGAGATGGACTGATATAGCGGAATAGCTACACCGTCACCGCCCGGGTCCCTTTGACGCCATACAACTCATCCTCGCACCACCTCGCCTTCTCCCACGGATCACTACATCCCAACCTCGCTCTCCTCACGCCTTTCCCAGCGAACCCCAATGCCATTGGACAGTCCCTCCTGTCAAAAGCGCTTCGCAAACCGATGCCGAAGCCTCATCCGCCCTATTCGTATCCCGGCATGCCTGGCGATGTTACGAAAGATGAGATCACGATTTACGGGGAGAACGGAGTGTTGTGGTGGCGTGGTCTTGCAACGGAAGACGATGAAGCGAAGGTTTGCGCATGGGCCAAGACGTTGCAGGAACGCCTCGGAGTCCGGCGGATCATTGGTGGTTCGTATCTCCGGCGATGTGATAAGCGCAGAGCTGATCGTCTGCCGCCACAGGTCATACGCCTAATTTCGAAGAGATCATTAGTCGATGCGGCGGAGCGGTCGTGGTGATAGATACGGGTTCGTTCTCAGCTTTCAAGTCCGGTAGTGTGGACCTCTGACGGCTTCAACAGGTATTTCGAAAGCCTATGGAGGAGTGTTATCTGCGCTGGAGATCGTCTACTCTCTGTATGGCGTCGAAAGGTCGGAGGAAGATCAGCCGCATGATATACAAGTTGGCTTTATGACTGGAAAGTCGCCGCAGAAACTATGGGAAGTGGAAGAGGTGACAGCATTGTATCCAGGAGGCAAACGAGTGACATTAGACAGACGGTGGGGACATGTATCGTTCTAGTTACGAGATGACATATCTGGCACATAGTGCAGTACCGGGAGGCGGCAGCTGTGGCGGCCTCTGGCTTAGCACTGTCGATAGGGGTAAATTTCTCGATCGCAATGGGCGAGAAACGTTCGAGGGAGGGCAACTCGCTCTCAACAACTCCTCTTGTGATCCCATGCTTGCTTGTAATCCTGACTCTGCAGAATAGTTAATCGACGCAAGATACTTGATACAGCTACCAGCACCTTCTACGAAGGGAATCCTACAACATGCCTAGGAAGCAAAGTCAAATCGACGAAACGTCGGGGACTCAGATCTCGATCAGCGATGACTTTGATGCAGAGTATGTCTACCTTTAAGGTCTCTTCTTTTCAGCTGATGACGCTATCAACTGTCCCTTCTTGCCTTCAGGGCTCAAGCCAGGCTGGACGAATTGATCAGACAAGCGAAAGGTGAATAGGAGTCGATCTCCTTGACAGTATGCGGTCGATTCATGAACATGTCTGTGTCATTGATGTACGCAGTCAGTGTCGAAACAAAGGCAAAGCAGGACTTCCAGAAGTTGAAGGAGGATACCGAAAGGAAGAGGAAAGACCTGGTAAGTGCATTCGCCGTTGGTAAACATCCTTTAACGCGTAGATTTCAGACAATCGCCAAGAGGGCGCATATGACCAAGACCCATCAAGAAGAACTGTCAGTGCTCTGCATGCATCAAGCGAGTTCGGCAGGGTATGCCCCTGACTGGCCATGTATGGTCCATGCATGACAGCTTGCAGCGAATGAAAGTCGTCGTCGCCGAACTTCAGGAGATTGCCCACGAGGAGGAGAATGTGATTGCAGAGTTCCTGCGTTTGACGCAAGATGATACCGGCAAGGTAAGTTGACGGGGTAGAAACTGCATTCGATGGCCACCGCTCATCCCGATGTCTGCAAACTTTGCATCA
Organism: Naganishia sp. PT2105A-2; assembly: GCA_023628115.1. Lineage (NCBI taxonomy): Eukaryota > Fungi > Basidiomycota > Tremellomycetes > Filobasidiales > Filobasidiaceae > Naganishia > Naganishia sp. PT2105A-2. The sequence goes on along the minus strand of JAMALG010000014.1, from coordinate 241,008 downwards.
CGTTTGGTCGCAGAGCATCTTTCGAGACGTGGCTGAAGTTCTGGGAAATGCCGCGAATGATACGAATGAGGTCGATGTTGGCTGTATTACCGTCATGGAGGACCTTGCAAAGAGTAAGCATCACCACAGGCCATTGGTGTGATGGACGTCAAGATTATGCTCCCAACTGATTCACCTGCTGGTTTTTACTCCGTTGTACAAAGATGAATGTGCCATCGCCTCCAAATTCTTGAAAGGATGCGTCGACCTATCCAAGCTTGACTCCGGGCGAAACAAGGGAATGCAAGTGGCTGGAGACCAAGCGGATTACGATGAAGAGGATGCACCTGAAGTTGAAGAGGAGACCGCGCCGATCCAAAAGCCGCCCGCGCCGAAGAAGAGGAAAGTCGGCAAGCAACGACGATAGAGACACCGTTCGGTAGCCAGAAAGCCGCCTCTGCAAATTCCCGTTTCTCGGCAACAACTGGCAGGGATATTGGTACACTCAACTGACGATGAATTGATTCGCCTTCATTCACCACACTACGATCTGCTTCGATAAGTTCGACTTTCAGGTCGCACGCATCACTTCCTGTCGCAACGCAATTCCGCGGGATATTCGGTTGTGAAGATCTGGTCATGGAATGATTCCAGTGTCATTATATGAATGTATGCCTTCATCTATGGGTATCGATTGCACGTGGCGTTGGCTACAGCGTGGCTAATCATACACTGGGTGATACTCTTTTGGGTGGTGAGGCTTTCGCCACACTATTGGTCGATGAGCTCTAGCGGCCTGTAGACAGGATCCCACATGCTTCCCCGGATAAAGTCTTCAAGACCATCTCCCAACTCTCCCTTGACGACCTTGATAACAGCCTCATCTCGGGTCCTGCCCTCTGAACAAGCCTGTCGAACCACAGCTGCAGCGACGTGGACACTGACTTCCTTGACGTCAGCTAAGTCCGGCAGAAGGGACGCGTCGGGGTCCTTTGCAGATGGTGATAGGGCAGCCAAGGCTTCGACGGCAGCCATGAACATTCCCGGCGAGATTTGCCTCGATCGAGACAGAATCGTACCGAGACCCAAACCGGGGTAAACCAAGGCATTGTTGTTTTGAGCGGGAGAGTCTGGGAACACAAGAAGCATAAGGATTACTCCATCCTCAGGTACTTTATGACTTACAGGTCTTTCCGTTGTACTCGCAATCCGGGAAGGGAGAACCAGTCGCCAAGAGCGCACGACCCTCCGTCCATTTCCATGCATCAGCTATTTCGAATGGTAGTCAATTCAGTGAAATTTTATCCGCAACCGCATCATCGAAAACTAACCAGGATCACACTCAGCCAAAGAGGTCGGGTTGGAAAGAGGCATGATGATTGGCCTGTCGACGTGAGATGCCATCTCCTTGACGACTTCCTCATCGAATGCCCGTGCGTGAGTCGATGTGCCGATCAATACGGTGGGCTTGACATTCCGGATGACTGAAGCAGCGGAATGAGCAGCCATCCATCTGCAACTGATATCGACCTACCATCCATCAAGTAGAGCCCCTTCTCGTTCTCGTCCCGTACCCAGTTCTCGCATTCAGCGTCGGCCCGAGCGTAGGGCATTTGCGATTGTCGAAGCGAGTTGCCCATCGAATCCACCAGCAGACCGTTTCGATCGATACACCAGAATCGCTTGTTGGCCTCCTCCCTGGTCAAGCCGTCCAGCATCATCATACCATCTCGGATCTGCTCCACGATACCCATTCCGGCACTTCCCGCTCCGTATACGACAATTCGCTGATCTTTCAGGCGGCTGCCGACGACGTTGACGGCCGAAAGGAGTGCGGAGAGTGCGACGGCACCGGTACCTTCGATGTCGTCGTTGAAACACGGGAGCTTGTCCTTGTACCGTTCGAGCAGACGCTGAGCATTGCTGAGACCGAAATCTTCGAAATGGATCAGGGCGTTCGGGAAGAGCTCACTGCATTCCTTGATGAACTTGTCCACAAACTTGTCGTACAGCTTTCCCCTCACTCGTCCACGTTTCCAGCCCAAGTATAGCGGGTCAGAGAACTGCATGTGGTTGTCGGTTCCCGGGTCCAAAACGACGGGCAAGATTCGATTCGGCTGAATACCGGCACCGAGGGTGTACAACGCGGCCTTGGACAGGGAGATGGTAATACCACCGACACCCTGATCTGTTGAGGAGCACTCTTGGTCAATTCACTGCATTAGACAGAAATACGCTACTTACCTCCGATGCCAAGCACAGCCTCACTATCGGTGACAACGATCAAGTCAATGAGACTGGCAGAATCCGTTCGCGACGCCAAAGCAGTCAAGTCTGACTGCTTGGCCATCGATTCGACGTGGCTCTCGAGTTGAGCCCTCATACCGTCCTGATTGGGGAAGCTGATGAAGCAACCGAGAGGTCGTCGGAAAAGGTAGGAATAGCCCATGACGGCTTCGGCGGCACCGGGCGTGTACAAAATGCCCAAAAGCTCCTTCAGATGATCCTGCATGAGTCGGTAGAACAAGACTTGATTCTGGTCTCGCATTGACGCGAGAAAGGCGTGCTTGAGAATAACGGTCGGCTGCTTCTGCAATTGGTTGTAGGCTCGCTGGACCTGCTTGTCGAGGTCGTGCACTTCGTACGGCAGCATTCCTTCCAGTCCAAAGATCGCTCGTTCTTCACGCGAGAAAGCCGCTCCCTTGTTCAGTCGAGGAGTGTTGAGCAATTCGTGTCCTCGGATATTTGTGCGGATGGGGACAAGGTTCTTCGTCTTGCTGCTTGCGATGATTCGGCTTTGCATGGTGTCGCCTTGCGGAGGAGGGGGCATGTCTTTGGGATCCTTCAGCTTGAGAGCGCCAGTTCCGTAGGCATGAGCGGCGCCGTATTGCGTGTAGGGACTCATCTCGGCAGACGCGGAGGTGTGTAGCTCTCGGACCTTAGAGCTGGACCCGGACGAGCTTGCGCTTGAGGAGGCGAGGGCGTCATGAGTTGAAGGATTCGCAGATGACGAGGACGACGAGAACGCTCTAGAAGAGCATAGGTTGCTATCAATTCACGAGCGGAATGCCTTTCGGCTGAAACATACCTTGCGACAGCGACTTCCTGTCGGACGACCTGCTTCACCGCTCGGCTGCTGGAAGCTGCTCTTCTTGTAAACATGGCTGGCACGGCGGAACAACTCCGAGGTGTCGGGACAGCGATCGACGAAGAAAATATATATTCAACCTGAAAGATACACTACTTGCGAAGAAATTGTCAGTTGGGGAAGGATGCCGGCGGCCAACGCCTAAACGACCACTCACGTGTCACGTGCCGCTGTAAGCTCGGGCGATAGGAGGTGTACGTGACGAGTCCGTTGCTCAGGGCAGCGTCAGGGCGGAGGTCGTTGTAGAGGGGGAGCGTCGATTATATATGGTCAGTGGGGCCGAGGGTATAGAACGATGGATGGGGAACATGCGGACGAGATCGGACTGCGCGCAGCATAGGTCCCAGCCCATTTTGCCAGATTGAGCGGTCGGCGATTATTTCGACTCGCAGGATTCGAAAAGGTTTGGCTGAATTCGAAAACACGACGTTTCGCGGATGCATTTTCTGGGTACTGACGATGCTCGATCGCTCTTCGGCCATCTCCCGATATCGTCGAATGCTGATTCAAGTGAAGTGCACTGTCGCATCCTTGGCGCTCGAGCCGCTCACCATGTATGCGAGGGCCCTGACACGATTGCCCTGACATTTCGTCGAATAAGGAATGCATTTCAATACGAGGCAACTTCCTTCAGCGTCTCGAGGTCACCAGCACAAAAGACTCTGCACATCGCAGACGTGATTCGAAGTTTCCCATCACAGCGTTTCGCTCACCCCGCACACTACTGCTGCGATCAAGGCTTGCCACCAAGATTGAGACGTGTCATAGGGGAGTCCATTGTATATGGCCTGCCTAAGAACGATATCGGCGCTGCTGATACTTCGATCTTCCCCGCTAAATGGCAAGATAGACAATAGGTACTCTTAGCTTGTCGCGCATCGTCACGCTTCGACCCGTCGTCTCTGAAGAGCAAAGTATTGGACTCTGTGAATCTCCTGTTATGCCACTGTCAAAACTTCTTCAATTCGAGCCCATCTACGATCTCACGCGTATAGCGATTCCATCCATTGTCGCAGGACAAAAAAGAATAAAACGGATGTATCTCCAAGGGGAGTCGAACCCCTGCCGATCGCAAGTTGAGCCGTCGAGGCAATGGCAAGCGACCATGATACCGTTTCACCATAGAGATGTTGAGTATTAGCTTTAACACTTTTTGGAATTGCATACCAAACATGGTTACGCCTTTGTTCCGACACTTCGTAAACAAATCACGATCGCGGCGCGTCTTCGTTGCCCCGAATGTAGAATGGTTGATTGACGGTCTACCACATGATCCCCGTTGCATTGCTTCGTTCTTCTCCTCCCTGGTTAACGCAATCACGGTGACTAACAACCACACCATTAATCCTCAAGGTGTTGTCTTCCAATATGCCGGCGGCTCGGACCAAGACCAAGCACGCGGCCGTGCCTGGAACGCCAACCTCAGATGCTTCGTCTCGGCGATCCCTTTCCATTCGTCGTCGCAAGGAAGATCGCGCGCCGCTTTCGGACCTTCCCGTCAACGATGATGAATCAGAGCGTGAAAGCAGGCGAAAGAGCGGCAACGCGAATGCGTTTGCGGAGAGAAGCAAGCGAAGAACGAGTGGTTTGAGGAAACAAGTCGAGGACAATGAAGATGCGGCGGACGCGCCAGACGACGACGATGCCAGCTACGGGCAAACTATAGCTGGAGACAAGAAACGTCAGAGAACCGCCGGAGCTGCCTTGGATCGATCTATCGGTGGAACAGATTCGCGCAATGTCAGTGCTCGTACGAAGAAGGCCAGGTTGTCTGTTGTCAGCCGCCAACAAGGGCAGAACTCTATGATTGTTCCCGTTCACGGCGCCGGTGACAAAGCCGCGACTCCGCAGGTCTCCATGGAGGTCATGAGTAGCAATTTCGAGGAGTGGATGAAGATGGCTACAGACAACGTAAGTTCGCGCAAAGGGCTACGAACATTGATTCTGACCTCAAGGGGCGCGCCTGCAGAAAATCACGGCCAACAACACCTGGAGTTTTGCGTTGATCGACTACTTTGCCGATTTAACACTGTTGCGCAATGGACCGAATGACACGAGTCAGTCGCTTCCGGAGACCTTGTTCGTGACATTGGCTCATCAAGGCATCCAACAGGTATCAACTTTCAGAAAGCATCCTGCACCCTAGATGGGTGTGTCAAGGTCTGGACCTCTCGAGTCGACTCCGTAGCTACGGAAACCGGAAAACTCTTGAGCGGATTGGCAGACGATATTGCGGGAGGCGACGCAGATGGCATCGAAGCAGATGAGGAAGGCGATGGTGAGGAAGATGGACTGGAAGGCGCGAAGAAAAACAAGAAACGAGTGAGTACTGACAGCCATATACATGACTATCCGGCTAACGCATCGCCCTACAGGCACAAGGAAATCAACCTACCTTGGCAAAGTCGTTCGATGCACTCAAGGTGAAGAAGTTTGATCTCGAATTCACGGTGGATCCGTTGTTCAAGAAGACCTCGGCAGACTTCGACGAGGGCGGTGCGATGGGATTACTCATGAACCATCTGAGCATCGACGGCAAAGGCCGTGTGGTCTTCGATTCCGGAGATGTTGAGGTCGACGAAGATGACGAAGATGAGGCAGGAAACGGGGAAAGCGAGGTTCCAGATGAAGGGGTTGATCTCGAAAAGCTTCAGGGTATGCTACCGAGATTTGCAATGTCGTATTGACTGACACATCTCTTCTTCAGAACTGCTTCCTCCCTTCAATGACATCGCTCAAAGAAGCATCTCCGTAACGTTGGCAGACTTCAAATTCAGTTCCGACCCGAACGAAGCCTTTTCCTTGGCCGCACTAACAGGCATGAACCGCGATGACGATAACGAATCGGTGGGCACACCAGCTACCGCCTTGGGACACGGCGAGGAAGAAGACTTCTTCGGTGGCGGCAACGATATCAATGATCATGACCAAAGCGGAGGCGATTATGAGGGCTTCTTTGGCGGGCATGCTCAGGAAGATATTGACGACGATGGACACGAAAATAGAAGCGGTTTGCAGAACTCAGGCAATACCAACAATCGCGTAGTTTACGGTCCTACGATACCGTTTGATCCTTCCAAGTCTACCGGTCCCAACGGTCTGGTCATGGCCAGGGATGATGGGGAAGCCATGATGCTGGATTATTTTGATCAAGGATTCCTCAAGAACTGGGCTGGTCCGGAACACTGGAAGCTGCGACGAGCTGTCCGACGCGGTATGTCCGCTTTGCGCATCTCGCATACAAAAATCAGCGACTGATTATGTTGCAGTCGAGTCGGCAGAGAACGCCACTGTCGCTAAACTGGCACGAAAGGAGAAGACGCCTTTCCTGATCGACTTTGAGAACGCCGAACCGCCATCAGCGAAGGACCTCTTCGCTTCATCAAAGGCAACAATCACCTTACCGGCCACTGTCGGCAAGAGGGCGCGGGCCGCTACCCCTCCCAAGGGTAAAAGAGGGCGGAAGCCGAAGACCCTAGAGGAATCCGAAGTTCGCGACGAACACCTACTGCCGGACGACATGCATTTCAGCTCGAGACAACTACTGCGACTGTTCATGAAGCCGAAGTTTACAGTGAGTGATCAAAAAGCTCGATTGTATGCTTGATACTCATTATACTTCCAGCTCAAAATGCGTCGCCGAATCGAGATGTCGGAGATCACTCAAGGTGACGTAGCACCTAGCTTGCGTTTAGGCCCCTGCTGAGACTTTGTATCAGATGATGGCGAGATTGACGAGAACTTCTGGGCTAATGCGGCCGCTGCACAAGTGCAAGGTGATATGGACGAGGAGAGTAAGTTGAACCTCGTGGTCGCTCGATTAGCGTGACTAAGCAAGTTCCCAACTGGTTGCAGATGGTGAATTACAGCCAAATGGCTACGATGGACAGTTCTTCCACGATGATGTCGACGATGCTGCGGACTTCGCAGAGGTCGACGATGGACTACTCGGAGAGGCCCCCGCAGAAGGTGACGAAGATGACCTATGGGCGGGCGCACAGGGCCTCAAGAAGGCCAAGCCCGAGACGGTCAATTATGCGAAGCGAGCGAAGCGTGTTGATGTCAAGCGACTGAAGGACAACATTTGGAAGGGCTTGAAGATCCCTTCAGAACCGAGCAAAGACGAGGCGCACACGCAGGTGAGCGGCTTCTGCCAGCAGCAGACTCGGCGTTAGAAGCCAAGTTCGAGATTGACGTTGTCTTCTTTCAGACGCTCGAGGAGTCAGAATACAGCCCCGGAGAAGAACGAACGTTCTCAATCGTCATCGAGAATCTGCGGGATTCGTATTCCAACGACAAGATGTCTGAGATTTCAACCTCGTTCTGCTTCATCTGTCTACTGCATCTAGCCAATGAACAAGGCTTAGAGATCGAGCCGGCTCGATTTGACGATGGAACGACTGCTGTGGGAGTCATAGGCGAAGCAGAGGGCGTCGAAGCCTCTGGCGGGAGGGGATTCGGAGCGAGCATCGATACAAGGAATGACCGAGTCGTCGGTGAGTTGCAAGCATTGAAGATCCGCAAGGTAAGTACGCATCAACGTTCGCATGAACTGCGAATTGATAAAGGATCTTCGGCTCAGGATCTGGGCGTGGTCGAAGTCGAATGATCGGCTCATCAATGGAAGCTCGTACTGGGATTATGCTTCGGAATCGTTCAGATACGTATATCTGTATCTCGTATATGAATTATGACCAGCGTGATCGGAAAATTTCGGCTTCGCAGCAGTCCTCGTTCCTGCCTTAGCCAGCAACGAGCATGATTGAGCTAGACATTACCCCCAATCAGTTACCTGCGAGACTTAGAAGCAGGCTGCCCTGGAATTTTCCAAGCCGTAATCAGAACCGAATACTCGAACAAATGGCGGAGACTTCTCTTTCCGGTCTGGCTTGCTGGTCGGATATACCTGAGCTGATGCCAGGATTCTCAGGCTTGCCAGTGGCCTATTCGTAAGATCGCCCGTATAAACGTGCTATCGGGCATCAGCTACTCCTCAAAATTCCATGTTCACTCCTCTGAGGTGTGAGACACAGCGAGAAGGTTTCCGTACAATTCGTTTGCGATGACCGCGAATCTATTGTTCCCCTGATTGGATCACTCCCATCACAGATTCCCATGTTCATCAGATCATCAAGCTCTGATTGGTCGGGCTGACCACGCATTTCAGTGGATGAGGCGAAGCGTACAGGAGCTACGGGTAACGCTCTCGAAGCGGCGATAAAGGATCTGCATTTGGCACAAATCCAGGGGTCTAGTATGACAAAGGACGCAGCCTTGAGCTTACGCCTTCTTCTTGCTCTCGTAGGATTGGAAGCCCCTGTCCACCGAGCCAGTGTATATTTTCTGCTAAGCTCTCGGCGCGCCGAAGGAAGTTGAGTCCAAGAGAGCGAGGGCATGTCTCTCCTCGATGGAAGGCTTCCGGGATCGATACCCTTTTCATGTGTTCGAGCAGTATAGATAGAGAGCACCAAGGATAAACCCGGCGATATACCCTCATCGCATCCATCCATCAAACAATGCTCAGTCAGGAACTCAATCAGGAACTACATCAGAAACCATTTGATGGACCACTCGGGGAACAAGCAGCTGAGCAGCGAGCACGGCCATGAGGACTCGCGGCCCGCTTCATTCCATCCCGCTTCTCAGTCCGTTGGCGTCTGGAGAGCGGCATGCTAGCCCCATTCAGGGTTCCAGGCAACGGGAAGTTCCCGAGAGGGTCGTTGAAGGATTTTCGTATCGGTGACCAGAACGCTTCCACGGGACCCTAAAGATGTCCTGTGATCCCGCAATCTCGACGCCTGTCTTGACGGGATTTGCATATAAAGGCACACGGACGCTGGGATCATATTCGGAACTAGTCAAATGGCCACCGCTCCACGATCACGGGATTCAAGATCCACTCGGCGTAAGCTGTTTTGGCATCTCGTGTCTCTCGCTGTTGCTGGACTTCGCCTAGACCTGTGATCATTTATCAAACGAAGGAATTGATTTGTGAGTACGTTCTCCGTGCGCGCTTGGCTCTGCCATGGCCTCAGACTGGCCGCATGTCCACGCGCTGGCAGAAAGAGTCAGCGAGAGGTTGACGCGCTGCCTTGACCTCTCTTTTATGCTTTCGACGTGTGCATTGCTCTTGGAAACAATTAATGTGCGAGTGAGTAGCAAGCTCGACCTCATTGCAAGGAAATTCTGCTCATAGTAAAGTCCATTTTGACATTCAGCAACACGCGGGTCTCGCAAAAACACACAGTCGCATTATCTTGCCGTAAGAGGATCAGCTACGATCTTCAGAGTAGATCATCGCGCCTTCGCTGCCAGGCTACGCTAGGTCATTTGCCCGAGCGGATCCACGGATGGACGTCCCTGATATGTGAGTAGAGCTTGGCGACGCGCTGTGCCCGTTGCGGTGACATATCGCAAGGGATGTTATGACGAGATGACTAACCAGTCTCCTATACCGTCGCACCTCTCGCCCTTGTTTCTTCTCACTCGCCTTTGCTTCCGCCTGGACATCGCTGCCCTCGACCCCTGATACCTCTCGGCCTCCTTTCACTCGTCTCCTGCTCGGTTTTCCATCCAAAACCGATGCATACGCGATGTACACGCCAATCGGTCTTTCTTCCTTGAATGGGATCCGTTGATCACGGGCTCATCGGCTTTTGTCCACTCCGATTCTTTGACTTCATAATGATGGCACACCGCTCATGGTTTGCGCTTCCTGTCTCAAATCGGATTTCTCGGCCTTGTCTATCACCATCATCTCCGATATCATGGAACCGTTCGATGCGATCCTGTGCGCGAATGGTCATACCGGCGACCTTGAAACCGCCCACGCGACTATCCAACACTACCTCGCTCTGACCGATCTACGTCCTGGATTGGACGCCTCTGTTCCATACTCGTCTTCCAGCCAGGTTGCGCTTCACAGGGCTCTGAAAGCCTTGTCCACCCAGTCGGGATACGATACTTGGACACGCATCAAGGACTACCTTCACACTATACACTCGACCGAGGGAAGGCGCTCCAGTGTCCTTGATGTCGGGACCGGGACTGGAGTATGGGCATACGAACTTGGCGACGAGGAACCCTATGCCGATGTAACAGGGGTCGAGTGAGTCCCGCGCGTCCACCAACCTCACCTTTATGTCTGAATCGCCTGTAGTCTTGATTTGAGCCTGGTCGGTGTGAGCGTCGAATCTGATCAGAGGAACAATAACATCGACTTTGCCCGATTAGGTCAGTGCTGCGATCGAGTTGTCAGATCCTTGCTAGCTATTAACGTGAATGCAGATTTGACGGATCCATTACCCTACGCGGCAGAATCCTTCGGTAAGCTTTTGCTCTGCCTACGACGAGGAAGTTGCAAGGCGATTGACACCAACCACAGATATCGTTCACATCAGGAATCTGGCGAGCAGCATCCCGAACTACCAGCTTCTCATCGAAAGATGCGCTCGAATCCTCCGATCCGGTGGATTACTGGTCGTGACTGAGCTCGAGCTCTTTTATGTCAGTCCCGACTGGAGCGATCAAGGTACACCCAAAGAGGAAGCTTATATACAACCTCGACCTATTTCAGCACCCTTCCTCTGCCTCATACGCTCCGCCTAATATCGTTAGAGTCTGGCAAACAGCACTGAGGTATGTGTTCCAATCTAGCCGACCCCTCCCGTGATTGAAAAGATACTCTGCATATGTGGTGCCTTCTTCTAGGGAGTCACTCATCGCAAAGGGCAGTGCGTACCTCTCGCGCGTTTGTTCGCGCACTCAGACAGTCTGAACGGCCCCTTTTCCAGTCGATCCCGATGTTGCCGTCAAGCTGAGATACATCATCTCCAATTCGGGCGTATTGTACGTCCGGTTTCGCGCATAGTCTCCGGGACTAAAGCCCACGTCCCAACGCCCTCCGCAGTGATCGAGACTTGATCGTGGAAGAGATCGGGATCCCAGCCGGCGGCGAGAACGCTCCTCCGGGTGAGTCCCGCCAGCCTCCACGCGAGCGCGCAATGCCAGAAGTTGATCGCCGGGCGTTTCATGCTGTGTGATAGACCACTTTGACCGAGCCATGACCGAGGCCAACATCCGGGCGTTTGAGCCGACCCTCTTGAGCCATGGGTACGCAGCAGAGGAAATCGACACCTTGAACCGAGACTGTATCGAGGAGGTGAGCCAGCGATGACGAGAAGCGTCATAGGCCGCATGCGCTGAAGAGAAACACCCTTTACCGACAGCTGACTGCGGTCGACTCGAGATACTTTCAACGGACAATCACCGTGTTCTCGCACAAACGGCAATACTAGTCCCTGTTGTCACAGGATCAGTTGTAAAGCTAATGATGGTGACGAGTCCCGCTGACGTATCCAAAGCGAAAGAAATTCACTGTAATGGTATGATTGCTCATATGCATACCTGTCCTGAATACGAGCTACCACGACAACCGCGTCTTACTGCCTTCCAGTAGACCCTCCTGCGATACGTCTGCCGAATCCGCCCAAAACACCACGGCGCGCTGTGCGGCCGATCGTGCGGCCGGGATGTCCACGGTCAGCGTCAGGAGACGGTATGTACCCGTTGCCGGGTCCTAAGTGCGAGCAAGCCTGTATCAGCCCACGAATCCGCGGCACACAGCCGTGCCACGTACCTTTACGAAATCCGCGCGTGCCTCTCCCGACGTATACGTGCCCGGCGGCGGCAACGCCCGTTTCCCGCCACCCGATCCCCCACGCGCGGGCCCCTGCACATTCGGCTTCAACGCGCCAAACATGCCGCCCAGCCACCCGCTCGTCTGCTGCTGTTGCTCCGCCGATCCCGCTCCCGCTCCCGCCGCCGCCGCCGCCGCTGTCGCATCCGTTCGCACCTGCGCGTCACCCTCCTGCACGCCCTCGTCCAGCCGATCCATCAGGTACTGTTCCCTTAGATTCTCATACTGCACTTGCGTCCATCCACGGAGATCCCGCAGTGGCTGCTTGAGCCAGCCGAGCGTCTCGACTTCGTCGATCCCACGTCCGTGCACCCAGAAGCGCATGATGAGGTGGTCGTTTTGCGTGTGTGGGTGACGCGTGTGTTGGATTTGGACGGGCGAGGAGTGGCGGGTGGTACCTGATGAGGAGGGCGTGTGGGTGAAGGAGTACGGTTTGAGGAGATGATGTGGCATCTGGGACGTAAACAGTCAGCTACGGGGTCGTGAAGATGCGTGTAGGGCCGACGCGGACTGACCACTTGACTGCTCTCGATGAGGTCAATCGCCTGGTTGTGAAGCACGGTCGGACTGTTCTTGGCAAAGAGCTCTGTTGTAAGAGCATACGTCAAGAGCGCGAATAGCGTCCCGCCTAGTAGAATGACCTGTAAATCGGCGCAAGCTGAGCATATGCCTCACCGAGAGATCACTGAACGTACCGTCAGATTGCCCGTCTGAGTGGTCATCCGCACGACTGTTGAGCAGGCTATCAGCACCGAAGATGCCTACTACTTTCCACGACCGACGAACGCTTGCCTCCCAGCCCCAAATCCCTCCACTTTTTCCAATCCTTGTTCCGTATATTCGACCCGAGCCCCACGCCCATCGGAAACGGCCCCACGTTACCGACATACGGTTTCCCCTGCCCCGCCGTGCCGATCAGCGGCCGACCATTGGGCGAGGCCGATGAAGCGGCATTCTTTGCTGCCTCCTTGGCGAGCCTGTCGAGCAGGTCTTGGGTTGAGCTGGAGAGCGGGGGGTCTTCTTGGTTTGCGTGTGGGGGATGGGTTGCGAGGTGTCTTGCGGATGGGCGGACGCGGCGGTTCGAGCGACGCAGCGGAGCGGTGAGGATGCGGGTTGTTCGTGCGGTGGTGTTCATTGCGGCGATGGATGACGATGCTGACAGTCGGGATGAACCCTTGGAAAAACTCTTCCAGACGGACAAGTTGAAGCTAAGGAAACCACCGGCCTGCCTGCCTGCCTGCATCTGACGAATTCCCGGCTCTGCATCCGCTGCTTAGGTAATCACTCCTCACCGGGCGAATCACGGCGGACATGAATGACCCGGACCTCCACCTTTTTGCCTCGGTCGGACGGCTTGTCTCAGGTGGTGGTGGTTGGTCATGCGTCTTTCGGGTTGCGAAGCGGGATGAGATGGGTGATGTCGCTTGTTTGTTTGTTGGTTTGTTTATTGAGCTTGACCCATATTGCACACGCATACACATACACATTCTCCCCCACACACACATCTCAGCACCATGTCGCCCATTTCTCTCGCCGGAGATGATATCCCGCAGCAGCAGCAGCCGCACTCGGCCGACTCGGTCATTGTCCTCGGATCCATGGACAGGATGGCAGAGTACCAGCACCTCTTGCAGTCGCTGAGAAACAGGGATCCGCAGGCACAGGTACAGGGCGAAATGGTGGATCGCATCTTGCAGAATGGTAAGTCTAGCTGCCATCATTGCGTCGACTTTTGCTTATCACGACCCGGAATAGCAACGACCATCCCCGCGTCCGTCAAGACCGCCCACGTCCTGACGCCCACCGTATCCATCCTCGCCCTCCTCCCTTACATCCCCTCATCCATCAACGTCCACTTTCACACCGTCCCCCACACCGCCTCGCCTTCCGCAACCGACCGCGACCTCGCGAGCCTGCACCTCGAGCTCGCCCGCAACGGCTGGGAAAAGCTCGCCGAGGGCGTCGAGCACCTGAAATCGGGCGCCCACGTCGAGATCCTTAGTTACCGGTCCCCAGCGGGAGGATTCGCATTGGGATCGACGACGACGACGGGCGCATCCACGCCCGCCGCGCACATTGATCCGGCCGCGACAGCGTTCGCCGGCGGTGGCGCCGTACCCTTGAACGGCACCGGCGGCACCATGAAGCTGCCCAAGAAATCCACCAAATCCCGCGCCCAAAAGGCCTCGATATGGGCCGCCGAGTCCCCGCAGCTGGCGGATCCGACGGCGTTCCTCACGGAGCAAGACAAGCAGCGGCCCGAGTGCGTGTTTCCCGATCCGTCGACGGGCAGGCCGCAGAAGCGACGGAGAGCGTGCAAGGATTGTACGTGTGGCTTGGCCGAGTTGGAGGAGCAGGAAGCGGCGAATGGCGCAGCAGCGGGAGCAGGAGCCGGCACGAATGATAACCCGGCGTTCTTCCTCGAAGGGGACGATGATATTCCGGAGCACTTGAAGACGGCGACGGCGGGCGTCGAGGGGATTTGGCCCGTTGACAAGCGCGCAGAGGCCAAGAAGACGAGTAGTTGTGGAAGCTGTTATCTCGGGGATGCGTTCAGGTGCGGAAGTTGCCCGTATCTTGGTGAGTTGCGCGAAGGGGTTACAAACTACCAACGAGCTGACATTGCACCCGCAGGACTGCCCGCATTCGAGCCGGGACAAAAGGTGGAACTTTTGAACAATATGGACGACATCTAGCTCCGCAATTCCCCGCTCTTTTGTATCCACCACTACCGATTGTATATAACTCGCGGCTTTTAACGCTATAGATGTGGTCTTTTGCTTCTTTGTAAGGGGGATCAAGATACCATGCAATGTTCCCAATCTCTGTTGCAGGCGCACAACCGAAAATCCCTACTTCTTCTTCGGCCGTGCTTTGCCGTCCGTCCTTCTGCGCTTTTCACGCAGCTGCTCTTCCTCATCGTCCGAGCTGACGTCGTCCTCTTCATCGCCCGCCACAACAGGCAAATCATCCCACACCGTCTCCTCTCCATCCTCATCGTCGTCCTGCCCATCCTCATCGCTCCCATCGCCCTCCTCATCCTCATCCCGCGGAATATCCGTCGTCCCGCAATACGCCATTCGTCCTATCCCGACACCGCCAATCATCCCCAGGATCTCGCCTTTGGTGACGTTGCCCTTGGCCTCCTTGGGCGGCGCGCTGACCGAATGCATCCGGACGGTCGCGTCCGAGCTGAGGGACAACATGCCGACGCGCTGGCCGGTGGTCGATACGGGTCCAGCGGAGGGTAGTGGCAAGACGTCGTATGCCGTGGCCGTCTGCTTCGAGAACGTGTACAATGTGCGACCGGTACGGAGATCGAGGGAGCCGAATTGCGACGAGGCGTCCACAAAGAAGAGTTCACTGCGAAGGATTCGCTAGCTGAGCATTCATCCGTTCCGGCATGAACGGATGGAACTTACTGCTCATTCTGACCCGCTTCGAGCGTGACGATCCCTCCCTCCCGCGCCGTCTTCCAGTTACTAACGTGCTCACGCTGTCGCGTATCGTATTTCCGTACGAAACCGGATTTTGTGCCCGCCGCTATCGAGGTGGAGCCAGCTGCGTCACCTGTGCTTGTGGTCGGCAGGATACACATAGAGGTATAATCGACCGGTGTTGGTATCGACAAGAAGTTGTTGGGCAACTGTGATGCGCAAAGCCGTCAGAACCCGATAGAAACGAAGCGCAAAAGGTGACTTGCACGCTTGGCACGCCATATTTCACCTTCCTCCAATTCATTCTTTTTCCTCTTCTTTGCGCCCGTCTCTCCCTTGCCCGCCTCCTTTGCCTTGCTTCCGGCAGCAAACGTCCGCTCCATATCCCACATCGACAATTCCACATTCTTCCCGGCAAGTACCATATGTGTTGGGCCGGACGGGCTTTGCGTTGGTATAGTCCGCAGACAAGTCAGCGGTGACAATACTGAAGCCGTATGTGTCGCACCGGATTCGGTGAATGGGTGCAGGTTGACGAGCCCCGACGACATAGAGGACAAAACACCGTTCGGAAGCACCTCAAGGCCTATCCATTGGTGACTTTTCCGGACGGGCTTGACCTGATATTGTGCGGAGATCTCGAGTTCACGCTTGTCATCCTCTGGCTCCTCGATCAGCGGTGTCGGTACCGTTGTTAGCGATATTCTTTGCGTGTCGTCGGCTAGTGCGACCTGAAACATAAGGTTCAGCTACAGGCACGGTATTTCCTCCTAGATCCAGTACTTACAATCCGGTCATCTCCATTATCTCCATGTCCCTGTCCGACAGCCACTCTCTTTACCGCACCTAACGGCGTCTGTTCCTCCTCGTCGCGGACATAGGGCTTCAAATCATAATGCCGAACGACGCAGACCTCGGACAACTCCTTGTTCTTGCTTGTAGCGGGCGCGAAGGGTATCGAAAGATCGAGAATGGCATTCGGGGAGAGCGCCGGAGCAAGGACAGTGTGAGCCCGCGTCATGGTAGATATGGCGCAACCTGATAGCGCTTTCTTGCTCTCCGAGCTGCCTATACACCTAATCCGCTGTTAAAGACAACTTGGTGACCCTCCCGATCGCTCGTCGTCGCGAAATTATTTCGAGCCGGGGCCCGGCTGTGACTGTGCGAGAGTGGGCATCGAGAATGTTTCACGTTGAAACGCGGTGCAGCCCAGTGGCTTGTCCCGTTGCATCGGACAAGTCCGCGGAGGCCTGGCCGGATAGGAGAAACCTGCGATCAGGCGTTATATAACACTCGAGAGGGGAGGAGGTTCCCCGTTTCAGAGATTCCATTCCTCTGCTGAAGGGCGTTCAGGTGTGGAGGATCGAACTCGTTGTGGCAGTATATTCGACTAGACCTTGCTGAAGCTTCAAAATGCCAGTGACTGTCAGGAAAGTGAGTTCGGGTTACGACTCCTATCTCCTCATGAGTGCTGATGAGGTTCCGAATCCTCAGAGACGGCAAGACCAAAAGGTGACTGCAAAGAAGCAGTCGACCGTGACCACCATTGGTCATGACAACCCCAAAACGAAACAGCAGCAATCCTCCAAAACGGCCACGACAATTTCTCATGATCAAGCCTTGATGAGCCTGCAACAGAGCAATCAGATCGTCAAGACGATGCTCGATGCAACATTTGGATGCATGACATTCCTCCGGTTAGCCTGCATTTCCTTGTTTCGTTATCCGCTTGGAACCTGACGTCTCCTTTGCTCATTACAGAGGACTCCTGCCCGAAGGCAACTTTGAAGACGTTCAAATCGCTGCCCCCGAACCTGGACCTGGCGGGCAACCAGAGAGGGATGAGTCTGCAGCCACTACCAGCCAGAGCAATGGTAATTCTTACGGGGCCAGTCAGGCGAAAGGTGGGAAAGGGTTAAGGATCAAGAAGATCAAGCGGGGATACTCGTGAGTACACCATCACTCCCTTGCTGTCAGAAGCTGGCTTCGAGGCTGATGCACGATATGACAGACCAGAAGCCGACAAACTACTTGATTGGATTGTAAGTGCCAAATCAACAAACCTGTCATCAACATCACTTGAAACCCTTATCCTTCTGCTTTTACAGGATGTTGGCGTCTTAGACGCGGTCGAAAAGCAGTACCTCAAGGCATGCGTGTTTGCTGTATATCTCGTCAGTATACCTGACCGACAAGCTGCCCTTCATCGTTTTGATCCCCTGTGCCAATCAACAGGACCCGGAAGATCCCACAAAGTAAGCCTAAATCCGTACAATAGCGTCGGAGATCAGCTGAGCCATTTCCATCACCTGGGTCCGTCAGTCTCGTCGAAGCTCTCACCATCAACTTCCACTATCCCGAAATTGGTAACTCGGGTGTCAGGGTTCCTCAATTCGAGATCGAGGATTCTATCCACAACCTGCATATCGGAGGTTCTGCAGGCTTGGCGAATAGTACGGATTCAGCTCGAGGCCCTGATGGGTTGAAGTTGAGGTCGATAGGAGAAGTGAAACGTGCTATTAGGGTGTGTTCAAGGCCTTCTCGTACAGATGATTGAGCTCACCTCCTACCCCGCAGAAACTAATCAAGAGTCTGATAATCACTTGCCAAAGTCTGGGGGAGTTGCCAGGTGAGCTACCAAAAGCGTGCGAGCATCAAAAAACATGCTGATCATATCTCCATCACTAGCTAGACGCTGGGTCACTATGCGCTTGGAGTATCGCGACGCGACTCCCCAGGAGTAAGCTAAACCTCTGTTGAAACCGGTACAGATCGCACGTTGACGGCTAAATTTCTGGGGCAGGTATGAACCTCCATTTTTCGTACCGGCCGAACATGAACAGAAACTACACTTTGCGACAAAAGATGTCACCCAAGTCCCCGACAAGACCGCAGTAGGTCACTTGAACACTGGGTTCCACTCGTAAGACGATATAGACCTTTCCGTACATGTTTGCGCCTCGCTAATATAGTACTGCCTTTGCTTCAGACTTTCCCTGAAGATCACATCGATTACGGAATACATTCCTCGGACGCTCAACTTGGATGAGGAGGGAGAAAATTATGGAGGATTCGCAGCTTCAGCAGACAAATCATACGACATCGGCAGAAAGCGACGAGCGGAAGAAGCTGCACTGAGGTCCGATTCAGCCAAGCGGCGAGTGGTTTGGGTAAGTCAGCTTGATAACCCTTGATTTAGCCCAGTGCTGAGACAATTGTGTCTGAATGTGGTCACCAGAGCGCTTTGGATGTGAGTTGACATCCCGGTAACTGACGAACATGAATGATTTCTGATGAATGGCTCTGTTTAAGAATGTCGAAGATAGAGCCGATATCGATCCCTCTTATCAAGATGCTGAGGGCGAACCCGACAGTCAAGTTCCTAACAGGTTCCCGGAATCCAATTCCGCAAGACCTATTGGATTCCGGCAAGCAGACGGAACGATTTTGCCCTCCGACGCATCAACTCCAGAAGCCGTGGGCGTGAGTGCCAAACTTCTGCATACTTCGCTGCATATCATCACTGATATTTCGGAATACGCGAAGGTAAACCTGGATCCGATTGCTCGGGGAGATATGCACTCTTTGCAACTTGTTCCCACGTATGTCAGCAATGGTCGTTTGGGTCCTGATGATATCAGCTTGAA
Organism: Naganishia sp. PT2105A-2; assembly: GCA_023628115.1. Lineage (NCBI taxonomy): Eukaryota > Fungi > Basidiomycota > Tremellomycetes > Filobasidiales > Filobasidiaceae > Naganishia > Naganishia sp. PT2105A-2. Next base: position 222,099 of record JAMALG010000014.1, on the reverse strand, counting down.
CGGTTGGACGCCAAACTCGAAGGAAGATGTTGGTAAGTCAAACAAGGAGATGCACCCGATTGCAAAAGTTCAAGGTAAGCGAAAACTCTCGGACACTGCGAACTCTCTGACGATCAAATCAGCTCTGCTAACCGCATCAGGTAGGCCTAGAGATGGAATCTTTGCCATGCGGCCTGACTCCTTCAAAAGCGGCATTCCACCCAGTCACTAGCGCCATCATGCCTGAAGGGACTTCAATTTCTCAAAGTGAGCAGATCGCTACCTTTCGCCACCCGTCCTCTGTTCTTGTTTCTGATCCCGGAGATCGAAAGGCTCTGATACGGAAATGCGCAATGCCTCTGAGAATGGGGGAACAGGAAAGATGGCAGCGATGGCGGAATCCATCGGGTTTTTCAATGATGCCGTAGACAAACAGCAAAGTGCAACCTATAAAGAAGTCAGTCATACAGTCATCAACACACCAAGCCGGCCTCGACGCGCGAAATCAGCAAGACAGGCCGCCACAGAAGCCAAAGAACAGGCTGCATATCAAATGTGTCCCTGTGCAGCGAACACGGAGGACGAGGTCATGGTCCAATGCGAGGGTTGTTCTGTCTGGTATCACATACCTTGCGCTGGGTAAGTTCATGATTGATCGCATATCGAAGGTGTGCATTCCATTCTACCCGTGTTAGATATCTGCAAGAATCCGATCTTCCCGACAAGTACGATTGCGTTATCTGTCGCTTGAGAGCGTCCGGTCAGGTCTCCCAAGAAAAGCTCGACGACGTCCGCAACTACCTGCCTACCCTGACTTTGGAGCGCCGCGCGTTGAAGAAGATGTACAAGAAGACAAGATTTGAAAATGTGCATAACATGCAAAGAGAAGTCGGTGCGCTACTTTCGGTTCAGGTTGGATCGGCAAATTGCTGACTTCACCTGTTACGTCTGGTTCTGCTCAGGCTGTGACATAAATGTATGCCTGCACCGCATCCAGGCCATATCCATCATCGGTGCTCATCGTTTACCCTCCTTAGGACTTCCGAAACCTCCTCGCGCGTTTCGAAGACATGGGTTTCCTGGAGCAGAAGGTCACCCAGGTCAGCAGGAAGATTAATGCCAAGACAAGAAGTGAGTCTGATCGCAGTCTCAACCGTTGAGATCTGACAAGACGCCGACTCAGGAATGATGGAGGTCAAGACGTTTTACACAAAAAATGACCTGGAAACCTTGGAGCGTTATAGGGCCTACTTCAAGCCTGGTGGAATTGTGGAATTGAGCGCTTGTGGGATCAGCGAAGGTGTAAGTCCGAAACATGCCGCAAGGTCCGGTTCAATCATTCCGCAACAAAAGTCGCTGATCATATACTTTTCCCATCACACAGGCAGTAGTCGAGAAGAGCAAGATCGATCAAGCAGCGAAAACGAAGGCAGTCGTTCAGGAAACAGCGGTGGTAGCAGTCGAGAAAGAAAACATTGATCCAAAGTGAGCTATGGTTGATACTCGATTTCAGCGATCGCCTTCGTTGACATGAGGATGTCAGCAGCATTCGTAGCGCCGTCAGACCGCAAGCTTTCAAGGCCATTGCCTTGCCAAAACCTTCGCGCCCGGTCAAGGCAATTCCGCTTCCCAAATCGGAAAAGGACCCTCCGAGGGCCGAGGTCGCACGCAAGGTCATCGCGTTGCCAAGATCCAAAGCGGAGACCACCAAACCGACAAACCCCGGCGAGAGCGCTGGAGCCAAAGGTCTTTTCCACACCGCTGCCAGTATTGTCGCCCAGAACGCCGAGACCGAAGAGGCGGCAATCGAGACCAGTGAAGGTATGGACGTCGTGGGGGAAGCTATGTCGGCTGTGCAGGCAGCGATCCCCAAGGCTTCGGTTCCTGAAGAAGACGTTGACATGGGGTTTTGAAGCGGGGAATGGATGATGAGACACCAGTCAGGGGGTTGCTGACGATTCTGCGGGCTTTCACGGTATTTTCAAGGCATGTGCGATGCAGTGCGGAGACGCCTATCCGCTTTGCAAGGCTCAACATCCGCAGCACTTCCTCTGGAACATGGACTGCCTTATTTGGTAATTCGAAAGGTATTATACAATAACATTTCTCATGGAGAAGTACGACATACACAGAATACAACCATGATTACACACTGAGAACGACGAGGTATTAACGACGCGAAAATGCGGAATTCCTAAGCATCGGTTGCCATCTTGGCATCCACAGACTCCCCGGCCTTGTTGCCGACCTGGGCATTGATTTCGGCATTTATTCTGTCCTTGCCGTTGTCACGTCCCAGTCCGACCGCACGTTCCGACTCTTCGATAGTGTAGGCTGGGGACTTGAGCTCCTTCAGACGACGCCTGTACGATGGGGACGGCATGTCAGGTTTGATAAAATACGCGTTAATTCTGGGTTTCTGACCTGTGAACCTTGCTCTTTCGGTGGGTATTCAGAGCGAGATCTGTCTCGTAGTATCTGTAAGATGGTGCAGCGATGAGCTCCAGCTCCCACGTAGCATCTGATCTGAAACTTACTTGGCGCACTCTACACAATACTAAGCATTGTATCAAGGACGTCCATCAGTCGAGATCGCTATACTCATTGTGGCATGCTCACGTGTTGTCCCAGTCCCGGCTTCTCCTCATCAATCGGCTGATTTTCCAACTTCGCTCTCTCTTCCGGTTGCAAGTCATTGTGCTGGATGAGATCTAAATCTCTCGTCCTAACCCTGGTCCTCGCGGCTCGATGGACATCCCGTTGAGCCTTGTGAACTCTGCGCATGACAGGTAAGCCGGAAGATCAGCAAGGCATTCTGCACTCCTTCCGGAGGGAACTCACCTTGATCTTCGTTGTCTGCCCATGCTGTTGTTCGCGGTTCCCGTATGAAATGCGTTGTAAGAATGTCAGAATTTACCGACAACGGTGTCGTGATGCAGGCTGTTCAAAGAAATCTCTCTGCAGGTGGAGGGGCCGACAGCGGAAGCGAAGTTTGCCACGGATAAGCGACGTTTCGTGTCCGTCATGCCAACAACCCCGAAGGACTAGTGTACTCAGTATTACATCGACCTAATTGCTTTGCCCAGCAGCACTCATCTTTTAGCCCAAATCCAGCCATCATCGACAGCCTTGGATCAGCACACACGCAAGCAAAATGAGCAACCAGAACTGGTTCAACGCTGCCGCGGGCTCGAACGCCCGTCCTCTCGGCGTCTCCTCATTTCCCGCTCCCGTCTCTAGCTCCACCTTCAGTACACCTACAAGACCGACATTTGCAACCAATGCTAGCAGCCAGAATGTCATGAGTCCCAGTCTGTTTGCGTCGACCTCGAACACCAGCTCGATATCGATGGGTGGAAGCGCGTCAGGTTACGGGAACGCAGGATATGCTGGAGCACACGGCGATCAGATCAGCAAGGCCTTGATCGACGAGTCAGAGGCACTTGGCAAGAAATATATGGAGAGCTACACGCCAGGCGCGAAGAAGAAGCAAGTCGCGGTAAGTACTTTTGTGCTTCAGTGCGGCAACAGTCAACTGAAGTACTCGCTGTCACAAAGGCCAACCTGAAAGCGACCGGATCTCCGGGAGGTTCTGGCGGTTCTTCCCCGCGAAATGGAAGCGATAACACCAGATTCGGAACAAATAGTCTATACGGTTCGGGCGAAAGGTCTGTCGAAGCTGTTTGCTCCAATTATTACCGGGATCGGGCCTCACCTTATGCGGTATCTCTCGCAGAACCGGCATGTCTCCGTCTAGCGCGAATCGATTCCGGGCATCAGCTTTGTCCAATTCGCCCCTGAAGTCGAACCGGATGAGTCTCGGAGCGAGCTTGCCTCCAGACGGCGCGATGGACGAAGATCGTCCGCCAACCAAGACGTATGCGGATCTCGAAGCCAGTCGGGCTTTGGGTACGCCGATCGCTTCGAGCTCATCAAATCAGGAGTCGTTTGGCCATGGATCCGCTGCTCTCCAGCATTCGACGCGGGTATCTTTGTCGCAGCGGTTTCCTGTCACCTGACTAACGATGACTTTCTTGTCTGCAGAATGAATGCCCTTCCTATAGTCAGGTCCTCCACGAAACTGCGGGTCTTCGGCGTGCCATCACATCTTCAACAAGGCTTGAAGAAGCAATTCGAACAAATCGGCCCAATAACCCATTTCGAGCCGGGACCCATCGAGTCCAACTACGTCATTCTCGCATTTGCTAATCCGGCTCATGCCATGCGCGCATTACGGCAAAGCGGTGAAATGAGGTACAACGGCTGCTACCTGGGCATTAAGGAAATTGGAGGCGACGAGGTCGATATGGGACAATCTCTTGGGGAGCACAATCTCGAACAGCAAGACGACGACATGCAGGTCGATTCAACTAACGAGCAGCAACAGATGATTCAGATCCGTACCGAGAACCCGCAGCAGTCCTCCTCTCGACTTCCAACAGCACGATCGAGCTTTGCTTTGTCTTCCGGAATCGAAACCCTCCAACCACGACGCACGGATTCGCCTTTCCGCGTACAGGCTGCTAACAATGCCAGGAAGCAAGGGCAGAAGATGGAGCAGACTCCACCCGAGTTCTCGTTCGGCACTGTCCAGCCATCTCAAGCGCAAAATGGTCAACATCAACAACAACAACAGCAACAACAACAAGGTCAGAGCGGATTGAAGCAGAGCCAGTCTATGCGGTTCATGGGCATGTTTGCGGATGCATTGGTGGGTGTCTTTCTTTCTCGAGCGAGGAATACGAGAATCATGAGACTAACTGGGCCGGTTTCTTCAGTTTGGGAAATAATTATCTCTGTAGTATGTGTTGCATGCATAACGGTTTTGCCATTTGGAATACAGAAATGCTTCGATGTAACAATTGCGTGAGGTACGGCTAATTGCTCCCGAATGCGCTGTTTATGGGATCGACTGGGTCCAAATATGTCGAAGGGTTCTCAAATGCTCTGGTATGGCTTACTAACTGTATAATCGCGCAAGACAAGGTAAAGTAACACCCCACAAACATGAATGAGGCGCCAATCTCGCGAAGGCAGTCCGGTTCGGCGGTCTTAAAGAACTCAATACGGATCCTTCCCAAAGCTCGCGAGCTCAAGAGGTATGAGTGTTTTGATCGGATGAGTGAGTGCGAATTGGGCCCTTCAAGAGCTTCACCTTGAAGAAGCCGACATCATCAAGGCGGAGAAGTTTCTGAATCCCATCGCCGCAAGCCGTTGACCGGTTCAATTCCTTCCATTCTCCGTGGATTGGCAAGGGTTCATTACAGTAGGCTCCTTCCCTCGTCGTGTTCTGCCACTCTTGTATTGCTGATTGTCTGTGACGGAGTCCAGCTGCCGTTCCTCAATACGTCCTACGAGCCGATATGTATACGGAAGCTCGACTGGAAATCACGTAATCTACGTCGGGCATTCAACTTCAATATCTTCATCCGCAATGCCTTTCTCAGTGACGGGATATTGGCGTCAAGCAACCGTACTATAGGTAAAGCCATTGCCGGAGCGAGCAAAGGCTGTGCGACCCAGGCAAAACGGCTTGTGGGAAACGCAGATCCCAGCGATCTGCCATCAGCGTCCGGCCTTCCACCAGCGTAAACAGAGAGTCGCGGATCCAAAATGCAGCGAGAAGCAAGGTGGCAAATCGATGCGAGCCTCGAGGCGTCCTTTGGCCAACTCTAGGATAGGCGAAGCGCTTCTCGTTGTTTACATGGGGTCGGACGTCATAGCCATCGGCTCAGACGAGAAAGAGACCTACTCGTCGATACCGCCATCGAACCGTCTTCGCGGTTCGTTCATTACGCCTTCGTATAATCGGCTGGCATACCACCGCTATACCGCAACGTACAGCAACGACATTCGCTTGCATCACTATCGCTTCCTTGTCACTCGTTACAGCCATAAGGCTCGAAAGCATCTCGCCCTCATAATCAGCAGCCAAGTGTAAGTGCTGGACGTCTCTTGCTCTCATATCACTTCGTCATCGCCCCGTGCGACTGACCTTCTGCAGTGGTCAATCGAAGTACCCAGACTCGATACCGACGTGCCCTCGTGCAATCATACTAGGTGATAATCGTGCGTCATGACTTTCACGACTTGCTCGGCAAACCTCTCATCCTTCCCCAGACAGAGACGCCCTAATGCGGATTACCCAACGTTCACGGCACCGCATCAAGTCCATATCTTCCTTGCTCATAGCATACGGGTTCATCAGTGTATGTGCCTCACTGATTTCCGTCAGGACCGCCGAATTGACTCGACTTCAGTCAGCAAAAACTCAGTATTGAGCTCCAGATACCTCGTCTTGTCACGGACAGCATCGCCTTGGACCTAGTCCCGCAAGTACGTATGCGCACAGGCTCATTACTGGGAACTCACAGCTCACCTGCTGCATTACGTATCGCAGGATCTGGGAGGATCATTGGCTGAACGCCAGTCTACCGTATCGATAATCACAGCATCTTGACAGTCATACACCTGATCAACTAGGTAAGTCTCCGTGTTTTCCGCTGCCCGAGGATTCTCTGACCTTCGACGCGCATGCACAGCTTCGGCATCATCATGGCGGCCGTTCTTCCGGCCATACCTCTAGCAAGTATCGATGCAATGCCCATCGACGACCCTCAAATGCACCAGCCCAACCAAGCAGTTCCACTCTTCCAGCAACTCGCCCTCACTGCATCCGCAAGCGATGTCTCCATGGCCGATGTGAATGCACCTCTGCTCAACGCCCTTCTTGCCGGCGAAGGCCCCTGGCCGATGGAGCAAGACACGGATTACCTGCCCATCATCACCGCACTTCTCAACCTCCTCCGCATCTCCAATCAGCCCGCGCCTGGAAACGGAATCCCGGCGGTGGTACCGCCGATGTCGTCCGTAGCTGCGGCCGATATCGCAGCAACCGCACTGCAGAGATCCTATCAACGCGGCTTCCAGGACGGTCAGCGACTTGCCAATACCGATAGGGAATCGGTGGAACGTCTTGTGCACGACAGAGCGTACACGCAGGGTGTCATCGAATGTATTCGAGAAGCTGAAGCTCGCTTCTTTGCGGCGAGAAACCAGATCGCTTTCGAGGGATACCGTGAGGGTTGGATCCACGGTGAAGCGGCAACATTTGAGCAAGCCCTCGCGCAGGCCGTGCAAGCGGTGAATACAGCCTTCGAGCAAGTCTTTGCACTGGGAAGGTCGAGAGGCATAGCGGAAGCCACGGAAGCAGCAACCAGGTATGTGCAGGAACAAACGCGCGCTCGAGAGGAAGCGGAGAGCACAAAAAAGCGAGATGCCGAGGAGATCGCGGGCTTGAGAACACGCCTTGATGCAGCCGGAGTCAGCGCAGAAACAACAAAATCCGCGACAGAGTCACAAGCGAAGACTGCGGCGGAAGAGCACAAGAGACAGCTCGATGAACAGGCCGAAGACCACAAAAACAAGATCTCGGAGGTCGAGCGAGACCTAAGAATGAGTCGACAAGCCCTCCAGGACCATCAACTCGTTAGTGCAAGAGAGCTGTGCGCGAGGAAAACGCCATTCAAGATCTCACGACGCATATCGTTCGAGTACATGGTGCGCTAGACGAGTCGCGTTCGACTGTTCGGCGTTTGTGCGTTAAGGCGGCTACGGAGATCAGTTATCGAGACGCTTTGATAGAAGAACGAGAGCGATCAGTCCGCGGGCTTGTAGCTCAGCAGCCGGAAATGGAGACGAAACTGCTGGAGGATGTCTGGAAAGTCGAATTCCAAAACCATCGGCTCGAAGAGGCGCTGCAACTCATGACCCAAGAACACGATGCAGCGGTCCGTCGGGCGCAGGCCTCTCAAGGGGAAAGGGACGGTATTCAGCTTCTTAATGACCAGCTACCCAATCTGACCCAGGCGCAGCGCCAATTGCTGCACCCAGGGGAGGACAACGACCAGCTTGACAACAGGATGGCAGTGGAACAGGAAGATGTCGAGGGCAACGTCGAGAGTGATCACAACGTGAACGATAACAACAACGACAATAACAATGGTGACAACCTTCCAGACTATTCCGACATCGAGACCGAGGAACCATACGATCCCCACGATCCGTATTTGCGACGCAACGATGACGTCGAGGCAGGTATCAATGCCGAATCCGGGAGCCAAGGGACTGCAGGCGCGATGGAACCGTCAACGGAAGGTCAATTTAGCGTACTGGCCCCGGCCAATCTACTTTCCCGGGGTTCTCAGGCTACGGCGCAAATGTCCATGATCTTGCAACCCGCTGGACACCGGATGGACCGCGGCGTCGATGACATAAACGCCATGATGACCGACTTTCGTGTGTCCATTCTCCGCTCTACGCTCGACTCCAACATGGAAGGCCTATCGGCCCGATTAAATGCCACGAGCCTCGGTAGCAACCCGTCCGGAACGGATGATCAGCTCATAGAACGGGATCGCGAAGCGCATTCTGCTGTGCCTGCCCACAATGCGCGCGCTGTTCCTGGCGAGAGGCCGTCTGATGCTCGGGAAGATTCTCGAAGGATCGAGCGAAACGCCTTGCACGACATCACAGCGCTGTTTGAAGCAGCGGACAATGGGGGAGCAAGCCGAGAGGCACAGATTTCGAGGTTCATCACGCAGGGAGCAGATCCTTCGAACTGCCGCGGTGGGTCTGTTTGATTTCGGGGATCAACAGCACAGTAAGTCGCATCTAGGCTTCCGATGACGATGATCTTGGCAAACTGACTCGTCTTCACTCTTAGTCTTTTCACCCGAATTTTTTTTTGTACGCTTTCTTCGTGGTCGTCCACACTTTTCGTCTATTCGTTGAGGCTGCAAGCCCCACATTCGTTTTCGACCGCGGCACCGTCCTACTCATGTTGGATGCCGCCGTACATCGAATCACACCGCCAAAATTGGATCTATGCGGCTTTACCGCTCAATTCCGTTTGACTTTGGTTGCGAGCATATCTTGGCCTCAAGATCGAACTGTGCATCTACGTCCGTGACGTGCAAGCCACTAGCACGCGCAAACGTTCAGCATTTACCGACTTTCACTTCCTCGAACGCACATCGGTCGGATCAACACCTATTTCCGCTTCTTTCCTATCTCGACTTCATTCAGCCACTGGCTGCTGACCCTCTGGCCTGGTTATCGTCAATATTTCGCACAACGAACGCCGCATCACGAGCGCTTTTTTCCGCCTGGTCCCCTGTCACACGACTCTCCTTAAGAGGAAATCGGGAGAGGCCATCTGGACTTCATGATCACCTGTTAGGCGGCTTGCCGCTTTACATCTTTCTCCAAACATTGGGCACAAAGATTGGGCACATGCATCCGCATTCACCTTGTTTCTGCTTGGGTGTCTGACCCATCTGCGTAATAACCGGCGCCGTGCATATCTGGGAGGACTCGGATGTGATGCTGGTCGCTGATAACACTGTGGGTCGCTGTTTCCTGCTGGAGAGTTGGTAGCGAGTGCGAGCTGAGGATTTCCTCTGTCACCAGATCTTTGTGAGACCCTGTTCCAGGGCCGGAGGATGACGCTGATGGGGTTTCTGATGAGACGGGATTTCTTTGGTTGCTGGGTTAGAATACGCCTCTTCGTCAGGCAAATGATATCAATCTTTGCATGAATCGGGGGAGTATCGCACGACGGGTTCGAGCCTGCTACAGACATGCACAAGCTCAAGAAGACATTCATCATTGTCATAGAAATCGTATTGGGTCGTTACAAGAGAAAGGGGTGCCACCCGGCGCTAAACCCGAGCGTTGCGCGACGATTGATGTATACTACATCCCGCATGTCCATCGCTGATTTCAGCTATCTGTCGGTCTATTTGCCGATACCGAACCTGTTCTTCTTCTGATAACATCATCGGAATCGAAGATCCGAATCAGCATTATTAACGCATCGACTTCACAATGGGCTTACGCTTCCGATCTTGTCCGGCGTAGGTGGACGACCACTTTCCAGTCGTCTCTTGCGTTCTTCCAGTTCGTATCTCTGCTTCTCAAGCGCATCCTTCATCTCCCGGTGCCGAGCGTACAATTCCTCCTCGCTCTGCTTGAGCTTGGATTCCTTTTCTTGCACTTTCTGCTGGAATACCATCTTCATTTCCGCCTCCATCTTGGTCAGTTTTGCCTGAGGATAGTGAAATGTTAGTATCCAAACAAGCTGATGGGCTGGAACTCCGCTTACCTCGTGCAGTTGACGCTCTTCTGCTTGTTTGGCGGCGGGGCTGCGTGAGTTGTATTCGGTCAATTTTGTCGAAATGTTTGCATGTTATGGCTTCTTATCACTCACTTGATCTCGCGGAAAACGCTCGGATCCTGCGCGACACCCATCGACAGCAACTTTTGCGTCCGGTACTGCTCATACAGTGTATCGTTCGTGTGTTCCCTCAACTCCTCCATGTGCGTGTGGATCAACATCTGCCGCAACTTGATAAAGTCGCAGTGTGCCTCGTTATCCACCTCGATCGTTCCCCATGGATAGGATCTGCCTCGGACCTGTCGTCCATCGGCGGTGGTGACAAAGTTATCCGAGCCCACGACAGCGAAAGGGACTTTGCTCTGAGCGGAAATGGCGATATCAGATTCTGCCATGGCTTTGATGCGGGTCTACTACTTACTAGAATCTCCTCGTTTTCAGCTATTGTCTCTTCGTCGTCGAGGTCGTATACAGGCGGTTGAAAGATTTTGATGTTGTTATGCGCGATGTCATTCAAGATCTGCCAGCGCAAAGTGAGCTCTCGGCGTGGTCAGAGCAGCATAGGAGCACTTACTCTTTGCTTGAAGGCAACGATTTCCTCGTCGGTCAAAGTATCCGCTTTGGCGATCACAGGAATCAGGTTGACCTTGTGATGGAGTTTGCGCATGAACTCGATGTCGATAGGCCGGAGTCTATATTCAAATACTTTCAGCAAGGGCGCTAGTGCGAACCAGGTTCAGGGCGCTTACGAATGACCCGTCGGCTGTACAAAGTAGATACAGGCGTGTACCCTGTTATCCATCAGCTTTGCGCGATTCACCCGATTTTCTTGTTCGAGGTAGGCATCGAAACGGGATTCAATGTTGTCGACGATCGGCTTCCATCTACAAGAACGTGCGGTGTGGGGTGCAGTAGAGTCAATGTGAATGCTTAGCGGACACGCGTATCGTGAGCTTACGCTTCATCGTTGTTGACGAAATCGCCGAAGCCGGGGGTATCAACAACGGTCAACCTAAGCCGTACACCGTTCTCCTCAATATCTAAGAAGCGGAAGATCAACAATCTACCCGAATCTTCCTATGCTCGAAGGACGCACCCGCACTCTTCGATTCAATGGCCACCGTCCGTCCCGTCGCATTGCCATTCATACCCGCTCCATTTGCCAAAGAGCGTGGAGTACTAAGGTCATACAGCTTGTGCTCGAAAAGTGTGTTGATTAAAGTAGATTTCCCCAGACCGGAATCGCCTGAAGAGCAGTGAGGGGTCAGCATCCAAAGCAGACGTAGAAAGGGCCAACCTACTCACCCACGACCATTGCGACGAATTGGAATCCTCGTCTGGAACGGAGAAAGCAAGTTCATCATCAGTATGAAGAAATCGGAGGATGGTACTGCTGTTCTCGCCCATCGGCCCAAACAAGTACTCACTTGACACTCTTCCTGTGGACTTGATTTGGCAAATTTGCAAACCCGACAAAACTTCCCATCTTCTTCCGCACCATCTCGGCTGCTCCTCCTAATCCCGCGCCGTGGCTGCTTGAACCGTTGATTCCTGATTTGATGCCCAATCCAGCGACAGAGCTGTGCGATCCCGGTACGTTTGCAGTCGGTATCTGAGGTTCTCCTGGAGGATATGCATCTTCCGCTGGGTATCCATTCTCGGTGGACGAGTGTGGACGTTGATGGCCTGTCGAGGATGAGGACGGGATGCCTCCTGTCTGACTGATGCCGGAAGGAGAGAGAGCTCGGCCTTCAGCGGCGTCCGCTGTGGGAGACGTGTAGTCGCTCATCCTGTGTGTACCCTGGATAAAAAGAGCGTCGCGGAAAAGAGACTGACTTGCAAATCACGTCGACTCCTTTGGCACTGCCACCTCAAGTCTACGAGAATGCTTCGACAGCTATGTTACCACGCCGGAAGCTGAAACGGACCACGCGATCCGACGCGCGCGTCTCAGCCTCAGCCAGCGTTCTGCGGAGCCGAGGCTTACCTTATACGTTTCCCCGATCATCCTAGCTCGACGAGGGAGGCCTCTTGCGAGCTGTTCGACACCGGGGCATGGCATATTCATGGCATGAATACTAGTCTCTCGAGCGCGGTGTTCAACACCACATACATGCTCCGCGTTTTCCGTTGAGGTTGACAGACGAATCATACGGTGAAATTCCGCCATCCAGCATCTTTCCAACTTCGATCACACTCTGGCTTATTGTCGTCACGATATTGTCGACTTTCGCATAACGGCAGCAAGAAAGGAAAAGATTTTCCAAGATGAGGTTGACTCCGGAAGTGATGGCGCGGTCCCAAACGGTAAGTAGATACCATCATCCGTAATTCCGTAGAAAGGGATTCTCGCCACGGCGCGAGGGTATCTCACCTGATCCCAATGTGATACGCATGCACAAATTTACTGATACATGCATTCTTGAATTTGTTCAGCACCTCAACCCGCTCAAGGAACGAGAGCTTGACCTACGAGGTCAGTTCAACGCGACGAACACGAAGTCGAAATGCAACAAGCCGTACTAAACATTCGAGCGCTCCCTCCTTTCTCTTTCTGTTCGGTCCGAACGAATAACCCACCGACAACAGGCATGCAAATTCCGTTGATCGAGAACTTGGCGTCCCACCAAGGAACGTACGATACGCTTAACTTTACCGACAATTCGCTCGTCAGTCTCGGAAACATCCCTTTCGGTAAGTGCGCAAAGGGCTGGTGAAGAATGACAAAATGGATCGAAATCCTTCACAATTTATGCTCTTCTGTCATTGCGAGCCGCACGACTGTCTGTCAAAGCCCAGACTCCGTCGTTGCTGTCCGTTTTTCGAAATGCTCGATCAGGCGCATTATAGTGCCGAGGGGGCATGATGAAGTTCTTCCGCCCATGCTCGGTGCACTCCAGTATATGGCGTTATCGGAAAACTGATAGCCCACCGTGTTCTTCCAGCTCCGAGAATACGAACGATACATGCTGGCTTGAACAACATCTCCACTATCGCACCGAATTTGGCTTCAAACGTAAGTCCTCGCTTTGCTGCTCCAGATTCACCTCTAATGATCGCCTCTTTGATCAGGTTCCCCATCTCGAGACTCTAGGTCAGCCAGGGCTTCCCCACCTTTGAGATACCTGATCTTGACACCATCCTTTTCCCATTTCAGTGTTGACGTCAAACAACCTCGCAACATTCGCATCTTTATTGCCTCTCGCCAACTTTGCAAAGTTGGAACACTTGTCGCTGATCGGAAACCCAGTGAGGAGCCAGAAATATTATCGGGAATGGGTGATATGGAAGGTAAGCACTCTGCTAGATCCCCGTATCCGTCCCTTTTCAGGGAATTGATTCCTCGATATTATCCGTAGGTCGGAAAGGGAAAGCTGCGTACCCTCGACTTCAAACGGATCAAGGACGCTGAGCGCGCCCATGCGCGATCACTTTTCGTTGACGAGGAGACCAATCTACCGAGCAAATTGGCTCTTTCGCTCACATCGGACGCTACGACCGCTGCTCAGTCCGCTTCGGCAGAGGTCGCTGGTGACAAGTCTACTCAAGCGGAGACGGGTAAGGGTCGCTTGATGACATCGGAGGACAAAGCGAAGATCAGGGAGGCAATTCAAAAAGCCACAAATATTGAAGAGATCCGTAAATTGGAGAGGATGTTGGCCGAGGGCAGGATGCCCGTAGCAGAAAAGGCATGATACGGTAGATCATGCTCAACATGTACCATAGCAGTGATGCGGACTTTGCGCGATGTCTGAGTTGGTCCCCCTGCCTTCTCGCGAGGCCTATGGCGATGCAAGGTACTTCGGGAAGCTTGTGCGGTGACGCACGCTCGTCATGCTTCTTGCGTCCCAATGACACCGCTCGATGGATGGCTACATACGCTTTGCAAGGGATCGCCTCAAGCTCTCCCATGTCAGATTCTGGGTGGGGCATGGCCTGTTACATCGATTCAGTGTCTGCGATGGTATCGAATGGGGAAAGGAAACGTGTCTGGCGATCCAATGCTGTAGTTGCTTTCTTGCTCTCCCTGTTCGAAAACGGCGTCGCCCTCAGATGCCTCAAGGATCGGCCGCTGAATGGAAAGTCCCCACCCAGCTCATATCGACGTCTTCCCGATATATAATTCCGGACCGGATAGCTTCGAAATGACGGGCTTTCGTAGGGCTGCTGCGCCGGAGGGATTCTCATTAGCAGCTTAAGAACATTGTCCGTCCGGACCTATAAGTTCGCCAGGTGACCGTACTCAAGAAGGGTCTGTTCGGAGCGGAAGGGAAACTAGGGGAAGCGGCTGTGATTCAAGACACTGTAACTGGTTTTTCAGATCATACAGCACGATATACAGGTCGATCCTCAAGAGGATGGCGGTTCTCGTGATGATGCAGAAGCGACGAAAACCATAGCCAAATCGATGTCATCTGCATTGCATGGCGAGAGTCATTTGGATACGCTATCTCAAGCTCGCGGCGCATTCAGTCGGTCGAAAATCAGAAGTCGATCGAGGCGGCGAATGATCTGGGTCGCGCTTGGTTATCTATATATCGTGTATACGGCCCAACTAGATTCTTTTCGCGTTTCTTTACATTTGTATGTAGCAAGGTCCGCTTTTTGGGGCTGATGACAAAATGAATGGTTGATTAGGTCACCTATTTGAAGAATTTGCCATTGCCACTTACCTATTCGAGTCAGCAGGTTGTTTGTTCAGAAGCACAGATAGGAAGATGAATGCCAAGGGGGAAGATGAATGCCAAGTGGCAAGCCGCCTAACAAAAGATCCAAAAATCCGAGATAGGTTGTTCATGTCCCGAAGGTTTTGCGAGCTGAAAGAGTCGTCCGGCGGAGTACGGCAAGACAAGATGCGCTCGACGATGCCTCGCCGTTGCTGGGACCATGGTTATCACCAATGTAGGCCCAACAGTCGTAAGCTCAAGGAACTTGCAACCAGAAAGACAGCAGATATAGGTGTTGCATTTAACCGTTGAACGAGAGCAAGTAAGAATGTCGTCAAGTGCCCGACTATTCACATATGGTGGCGTGTTGCTTGTGGTTGGAGTGGTTAAAAAGCTCGTCCAAGGCCGAGAGAAGGTCCGTACGAGGAGTCTCAGAGGACAATAAGCATCAGAGCCGTACGGAACGAATCAGTATTGCGTTGATGTGAAGACGGTACCGTTTGAGATGAGTGAGGGTTGCCTTGATCGAGGGCGATCACATCCGCTTGGTTTGCGTCAAGTAAATTAAAACGCTGCGGCTGTCCCAGGGATACGCAACTGCAAAATTTTGAGAAAAGACTGTGAAAGAGTTAGATCTGTTGGTTTCAATGGCTTGCCAAGCAGAGATGCGACTCACTGTGCTTGTGACTGACAACCCGCCGTTTTCGACTGTCCCAAATGCTTCTCCTTTACCCATTCTTCATCATTCAGAGCCATCAAGACTGTACGGAGCTTGTGCCCCTCGCCTGATGGATCTTTTCACTTGGGATTGTGGTCTCAACCGACCGTCATGGGTGTTTCCTGCTGCATTTTGGCTGCCGATGATATCGCGGACCCTGGTCAGTGGAGCAATGACGTCTGCTTCCTCTCGGCCAGTCGAAGTCGTCGGAACAGTGGAAGCCTGCTGAGTCAATGCATGAGACAGAATGCTGGAGGTAACTCCAGTAGATTCGGCTACGCTCCGTTCTACCGTGGAAAACAGTAGCTGGCGCCGCTCAGCAGAGCCTGCTCCGCTCGAGAACTCCGCTCGCCGGCCGAGTATCTCGATTTCCCCGTGCGTCAAGGCACATGCATCACGCAAAACTTCCGACGGTCGGATCTTGAGAGCTCGAATGATGTTGGGCTTCCTTGTTCTGAGATCTTTACGTTTGAACAAAGTCTGCAATTCTTCAAGCGAGAGAGTCTCCGAGGACGCCAGCACCCGGAGGCGCAGAATTGGTGAATCGGCAATCAGCTCCTTGTTCCCGAATGCGCGACCTTCATTGAAGCCGTCCCTGTGACGTTCGTCGAGCCGGACCTGCCGGTCGGCCACGGCATCCGCACTATTGTATTTGTCTTCCACCGTCGCCTCACCTTTGGCGAAACCCTTCCAATATCCGGAATCATATTCGGCTTGTAATCGGGCTTGGAGAGCTGTCTCGGTCGCGACCTCCGTAGTATTATGGTGCGACTCCGTTGTTTCCATGTCCTGGAAATCATCATCCATAATTTGCCCATCATCAGCACCGTAGGATCGAAGCGATCGGCGGGGTTCATCAGACTCGGTCTCGGCCTCAGTGTCATCGTCTCAGTACATCGCGCTCTCGCCTTTTGTCTCTTCCGATGTCATTTCGGCATCGAACCCCGAAGTCCCCCGACTCTCTGGCGAGGTCTCCAAAACAACTGGGTGGACAAGCGGATCAAGGAAGGCTTCAGCGGATGAACTGGATTGGTAGACAACGGATCCAGGGCCGGAGTTAGCCTGGACTGTGTTGTTCGTCTCGGTGGTCATTCGCCGAGGCAGATCAGGTCGCCCAAGCAGAACTTGTACCTCGTCGTCGTTAAATCGCTGTTCATTCCTAAGCCAGTCCAGGCGGGATAGAACCGGTTGCCGAACTCCCTCCAACTCCGCAACCTGAGCTTTAACAAGGTTCGTAAGCTTAACCCGTTCCTGCTCTTTGGCTTCGACCTGCTTCTGGTATTCTAGGCTTTGACGAGAGCCTCGTCCCTTTCCTTCTGCATGGCTTTCAGGCATCCGTCTGCTTTGTCGACCTTCGCTTGGCTCTGAGTCTCGCTTACTCGAAGCTGGGCAGCGACTTCTTCTTGCTCGTGCTTCATTCCGGAAACCGCATCCTCCGCTGCTTGTAGCATCTGGCGCAGTCGCCGGTTATCTTTCTCGGATTGTTGATTGAGCGCTCGGAAATATCGAGCTTGAGCGCGTGCTGTAAGAAGTTGAGTCCTGCCGTTTTGAGCAGTCGCTTCTGCTTCTTTCGCTGCGCGCTGGCTATCCTCCAGCAGTTGACCTACTGACGTGATCCGCTTCTGTCCATACTGCGCGGCACGTCCGGCCACTTCTTTCTCCTGCTTCAGTTTATCAATGATTCCCTGATCACGCACTGCCTGAGCAGCAGCTCCGTCGGTTCCTGCCTTTAAGCGATCAAGTAGGTCTTGTTGCTCTTTCTGCAATCCCAACGCTTTAGTGACTGCAGCTTTCCGACCATGTTCTGCGATCTCGAGCTGTGCTCGTAAGTCTTTGGTCACCGCTTCTCGCTTGGCGTCTGCAGCCTTACGGAGGCGGACTTCTGTGCGTAGTTCTGTGATTTCTCGGATTTGTTGATCAGGCCGCCCATCGCGCTTCGCGATCATCTGGGTTGCATTCGCGTCTGGGTTGTTTCCCAGTCGCTCGAGTTCACTAAGCTGATCGGTACTCGTGGCATCAAGGACGGCTACCCTGGCTTCCAATGACGCAATCTTCGCTTGCTTCCTCACGTTTTCGGCCTCTAGCTGTTTATTGTGCCTTACTGCCGTGGGTAGTTCCGCCTGATTGGCGATTGACATCGCTTCGGCTGTCGTAGCACGATTTTCCAGAGCGACGATGGCTTGGTTGTGCTCTTGCAGGCTATGGCCAATCAGGGTGTCTGTGTTGCCTAGGGGCACTGCGGCTGCTTCTGGTTTGCAGCTTGTTGCGGGTGATATTGCTTGTCGCTCTGCGGCAAGTTGTCTCCTTCCAGCTTCCCATCCGTGCTGCAGCGCCTTGTCCAGAGCTTGGGACAAGAGTTCGTTCAGCAATCTCTCCAGATGCTCTCTGGCCGCTTTCTCGCATGAATCCCAACCCGCTCGCATTCCTTGATCCATGATTTGCTCCCTGACAACAAGGAATCGAGCTTCTGCTTCCTGGACACCGGCGGCTACGCCGCTGGCGAAAGCCACGTTGTGTGAGGAATTCTCAGCAGCTCCGACATTGAACTCTGGTGCGTATCCTTCCTGCCCAAGATGGAGCGGATATGCATCAACGGGAATAAAGCCACCGCCCAGGTGTTCAGGATTGGTATAGATCGCATGTGAAGGGTGAGAAGCGATGTGACCCTTCTGGTACTGCTGGCCGTTGCTGTACTGCTGATTGTCGTTGTATTGCTGACCGTTAAAGTATAGCTGAGTGTTCTGGTCATGCTGACCATCATGGTACTGAGAGGCAATGTGCGGCAGCTGGTTATTGTAGGATTGCACTTGATCATAAGACGGTTGTCCGGCATGGTACTGCTGTTGCGGATGGTTGGCTTGAATGGGTCGGTAGCTCTGCTGAAGCTGGGCTTGTTGTTGATCCCATTGGTATTGACTCCACCGCTGTGGAACATTCCCGTGCTGGTCGATCCATCGCTCTTCTTGCCATTGTTGATCGTTTCCATCCCATCCAGCCAGGAATGGGGACGGCATTGCCATGTGCATGGTCGCCATGGGGGGCTTGGTAGAACCTGATGACGGGGACAGAGCGAGTGAGCTCAACCATGACGCCAACCTGCTTGATGAATGACGACTAACCAACGGTGCTGCGATCCGCAGAAGCCAGAAGGTCTCCAGCTTTCCTGACAGAATGATAAGGTGTTGAATATTCGTATTCAGGCGTCGAGGCTATCGAGCCAATCCAATCAGTATGGTAATGACTAACATGGTATTCCATACGTACTGAGCTATGCGCTTCAGAGTAGGTGAAGACGATGACGAGAGGAATCGAAGTCACGGTTGCTGAGAATCTCAAATCGAGCTGAAGGTCTGTGGTCCTCGCTATATCGGCAGCGTTAAGGGAAGAGTCCAATGTATGTGCTTTGCTGGTCAGGAGGTTTGGGGAGGAGTCTTCTTGTCGTGTTTAAAAGCGTTGACGATTGTGGTTCGAAGCGATTTACAAGTTGTAGGGAGTCCACTATCCGGCGAGCTTGCCGATAAAAGGAGATTTGAGGTACTATGGGCCGTTATGAACCTGGAAATCCGATGGCGAGGAGCCGTTTACGTTGGCGAGAGCACCTCGACTGAAATTGCAATCATGACATTCGCACTCAGCGATAAGCGAAGTGAAGAAGAGAATGGTTCACCCCAACACTTACATCTGCGCAAGATTATGACGGCTTGATGACGCTTCCAAATTGCGCGTTGAAGGAGGGACAACAAAGCGATAGTGATGAGAGCGAATGTTGTTGCTGTATGTTGCGATACATGCGGTGGTATGCCAGCCGATTATAGGAAGACGTAACGAACGGCGAAGACACTTCGGGGCTGTATCAACAAGTCCGTCTCGATCCAAGCACGTTGCTATGACGCCCGACCCGATATCACTAACTCGCCAGACAAGGACCCGATCCGTCCTAGAGTTGGCCAAAGGACGCCTCGAGGCTCGCATCGCTTTGCCACCTTGCTTCTCGCTGCATTTTGGATCCGCGACCGTCTGTTCACGCTGTGAGGAGACCGGACGGTGACGGCAGATCGCTCGGATCTGCGCTTACCGCGAGCCGCTTCGGTGGGGAGGAGGAGTGTTCGTTGTCGGAGCTGGTCCCTTTCCGCGAGATACTGGATTCAACGAAAACGTTCAGGTGCATCTTCTTAGGTTCAAAAACGCTGTTATCCAAGGTCCGAGCTGTACCTCCATTCGCCTATCAGTGTGGTCCCTTCCATCGAATTTGCATAGCTCGTCTGGAGTCTCACAGCTTTGACAAAGAATGGCTTTAGGGAACCCACCGTATAAGGCTAGGAAGATCGAGATCCTCGACGGACCTGTGAAAGACGAGGTCTCATTGCTATCCCCAGCTTTTCGAGAGGACCGAAGAGTCAATGATGACGTTTACCGAGAATTAGGAGTTCAGTCTTTTTCTTCTGAAATGTATCTCGCACGAGAGATTTCCTCATGCATCGACTCGCTGCCGTTTCAACTTTCAAAACCCCGCTGAGAGACATTGCGTCATTCTCTTGGTGCTGCCGGCCGCCGGTGCCTATATCGCGATATTGATAGTCGTTAATAGCTTCCGGCGTTTCAGGTTGCTGCTTGCTTGCTGCCGTTAATAATTGATGTTTGTCTTCTGATTTCGAGTTTCGGGAGTCCAGTCCGTCAATCCTCTTGCATCGCATCAATTCCAGTAGACTCTGGCTCAAAGAGTGGGTGTCGACTGATTCTCTTGTCCGACGATAGCTGGAAGAATTTCTTGCGCAGGGACCGTTCACGGTTATACTACAGTATATTTGCCACGAAACACAAGAAGACTCGTATCCCGTTGCTTCCTTTCTTCAAAGAAGAACCCACTCTTGGGGATAGGATCTTTCAGTCTGCGGTGGAAATGTACGGCCGGACTTGGGGCTCATTCAAGCACAAGGTTCCGACCCATTATTCCCCATGCCTCTTCTCCCTGCATTGTCAAATCGCTCTCAATCAAAAACCGTACCGACAAGAAGTCTTTCAAGGCAATATCCCTGAGAATCAAGTCGATGATAATTCTTTTCGAGCAACAAAGTTCATCGCCAACCTAGTACCACATGAATCGTTTCGGCCACAGCAATGCAAACGGATGTGCGACTCGTACGCTAATGGAACAACGATGGCGATACCCTCCAAATCGCATCAGTTGCCCCCTTGAAAACTCAGTCAAACAGAGACCGAAATGGCCGCTGCTGTGCCATCTCGAGTGATGACACTTCACTCTGCTTTGATGTAATAGACATATGTTTTTTGGGTAACAAGCATACATCAGCCTCGGAATTTCTGATCCTTTCGTCCGTTAAGTTGGAAGTCCGAGTCATCAGCGGTACATTTCCCAGCCACCTGAAGCCTGAACTAGTCGTCAGAATAAGCGATACTGCTATCTTCCTGTCTAATATGCAATCATGAGTCCGCCAATACATTGTGCTTGATGTTGGTGGCTTTTTGCCGCTTGCGTTCGTACTCCGATAATTTCGGTTTTCGAGGCATTCTGTACAGAGGGGCCTTTACCAGTTGAGAGTTAGATGCGAATGCGACTACATCGGACGACTGATCTTCGGGGTATGGCATGTACGCGTTTAGCCCTTTTGTACACCGCCAGACGAGACGGCTCCCAAGACAACGATTGAAAGTAGCCCCGATGATAGATGCCCTGAAGCAGATCTGCAGGTCACTAAATGCGCATAGTCTACCGGTCATCAAGACGGCGATGCTCCTGGAGCCGTTGGTATAGCAGATCGTCAGTTCCGAGATGCCGATGACCATCAAGAAAGCTCTTGGTGCACAGATGCCTAAGGTAGATGTACCGAGTAATCAATCCCTGCGCGCCCTGAGTAGAGTGCTGACTGTCGCGTGGACTGTCAACGATGGGCCCGATTCGGTAAGTGACCGTGCTGACCCGATATAGCAATCTCAACGGGATTCGATGCCTATTTGTTGTCATATGCATATCGATACAATAGTTTTACTCTAAGGCAAAACTCCTTCCTGCCTACGTCTTTACAATGCATCTGTCACCCGCTCGATGAACCGCTTGAATCTCTCCATTTTACCGACCTGCTGCCAAATGCTCATCCACTCCGGCAAAAGCCTCGCCCCACCCACACCGAATCCCAACCACACATCGACAAGCCCCCGCGCGCACACAACGACAAACGTCCAGAACCAGATCCTGCCTGCCCATCCATGGACGCGTCGGCCCGTGAGTCGCTTGAAGGCGATTTCGGCGGTCATGCCCAGAGCGAACGATAGGAAGGCGCGGGTGACGAGGTAGGACGGCGAGGTGGCGCCGACCATGGTGAGCGTGCCCATTTCGTGCATGAGTGAGGAGATGCTGAATGCGATGATGGGGCTCGCGAGGGATTGACAGCGCTTGGGCAGGAGAAGGGAGGGCGCGACGAATGCTTGCTGCAAAGAAAGTCATGTCAGCTGTCCCGAGATGTCTGAGAAGTCGAAGGCGTACTCTAAAGATCTGAAAGATAATCAGCCGCGACTCATGCAAAGTCCAGTATAAACTCACCTGATGCCACCGCTTGCCCCAGAACTGCAATATACTGTCCGCCATCAACGGCTGCTGCATCAACCGCGGCCATTGCCCCGCATCCTGTCGGAAGATCAAGAGCCCTCCCACCGCCGCAAGGTGATATCCGAAACACAAGCCCTGGTAGAATGCCATTCCGGTTGCAAAATGCACGAACACGATGTGGAGTTGCCGGATGAGCCATGCGATCGTTGCGGCGTGCGATGTTTCAAAGAGCGACGGTAGGAGTTGTTGCAGACAATGGACAGCGGAGTCGGCGCTTGCGTAGATGGATCCACCGCGCGGCGATCCGATACCGCGTCGTCCGAGGGCTTGGAAGGAGAATGTGAGAAAGTCGAGAATGAGCCAATGAATGAGGGCATATCGCGCGTGCACCCGAAGGGTTTTGCGGTTGACTTCTTTCTGGGTAAGGGTACGCTCCGGTTTGGCAGGATCCGTCCGAGGAGGAAATTCCGGGTATGGATCGTATGGTATTGGTAAGCCGCCGGACCAGCCGAGGAGGCGCGTCGATGTGATTAGATGTAGAGCGTTAAGCGACGGTCGAGTCGAATCAGTGCGGGTCGGTCCGTAACGAAGGGTCGAGTAGACGAGGGAAATGACCGTGTACTGATAAATCCGGAATGAGCGACTTGGCAGCAGCTATTGTTCGAAACTCACAAATACTGCCGTACATCCTAGAACGAAATTCCATATCAGGTAACGCTCGTCCGTAACCCTGTGATCCAGCCATGCATTCTTGATGCTCCATAAACTGAACGGAATGAGCGCGAGCCGAACGAGACGACTTGACGGGCCGTATTTGAGTAAGAGGTACGCTTGAACGTAGAGGATCACGAAGGGTATGATCAGGGAAGGGGTGTCGCGGAGGGTGTACGGTGGTATCCGCGTGATATCGATGGTGAGAGGCATGGTGGATGCCGTTCTCGTCGGGTCGTGCATTCCCAGACGAGAACGCTGCGCTGATGCACAATTCAAGCAACCGCGGGATTAAGCTCGATCTCGGCGGGAATGCTGGTTTCGTCATCCTGCTTGTTTACAATAATAATGTCAAGGAATAATACACGTCGTGCCGGGAATTCCCTCGGCATGATTGGATGCTAGCTAGGGTGAGTGACGTCGGTCGATCGAAGGCGAGTGTTTCACTTGACGATCGGCGCTGAACTCTTGAATTCGGGTGTTCGTCACTCCGTCGCCTCTTCCTCTTCTTCCTTCCCACAACCATGTCCGTCCTCTCCAAGTCATACAACCTGCGCAGCCAGGCATTCTCATCGCCGTGGAGGCGGATCGCGGCGGATGGTCGGCGAACGCTGGTGACGTTGCAGGAAAAGGCGGATGTTCAGGGCAAAGCGTGAGTCTTCTGGTTTCATGGCGTCATGGCGTGGATTGTTGAAGCTGACTGTCTCGCAGACCGACAGGTAAGACGGACGAGTCGATTCGCTACCAAAACTAATACGTCCAAAAGCTGTGGTCATGATGAACATGGGAGGACCCTCAACCGTAAGTCCTCGGATACCCGTCAAGTCCATCCCCCTAACCCGTTCCGTTAGATCCCCGAAGTCCATGACTTCCTCTCCCGTCTTTTCCACGACCACGATCTTATCCCTTTGCCCTTCCAAAACTACCTCGCACCGGTCATCGCCAAGCGCCGAACGCCCAAGATCGAAAAACAATACACAGAGATAGGCGGCGGCTCCCCGATCTTGCGTTGGACGCGCACGCAGGGCGCCGCCATGTGCGCCCTTCTCGACGAGCTCAACCCGGAATCCGCACCGCACAAGCCATACGTCATGTTTCGGTACGCCGAGCCATTGACCGAGACTTGTCTCGAAGAGATGAAGCGCGACGGCGTGCGTCGCGCCATCGCGTTCACGCAGTACCCGCAATACAGCTGTTCGACGACGGGAAGCAGTCTCAATGAATTGATGCGTGTTGCAACACTTAGCACGCGTGCTGGAAAGGCGCGGTCGTCGACGGATGCGATGTTGGCACAGGAGGCAAAGGAGGAGGCGGGCAGTGAGGAGAAGCTGATCAAGGGTGGATTGGCGTGGGGTGGCAGTGGAGAGGTCGAGTGGAGTGTCGTGGATCGATGGCCAACACATGCCGGGTTCATCGAGGTGAGTAATGCGCTAGTCTTTTTTTTTTTGGTTCGTTGCTGATAGACTATCTGCTAGGCCATCGCCAAGAACGTACGGGAAGGACTTGAAAAGTTTGCGCCCGAGGACCGCAAAGACGCAGTCATCATGTTCTCCGCGCATTCCCTGCCACTCTCGGTCGTCAAGTGAGTTATTCCTTCCTCAGGAAGGCGAATCTTGCGCTTACACCCCTTCCTCAGCCGTGGTGACCCTTACATCACCGAGGTTGCCGCCTCCGTCCTCGCAGTCATGCAAAGCCTCGGTCACTCAAACCCGTACCGGCTCACCTGGCAATCGCAAGTTGGCCCTTCGGCGTGGCAAGGGCCGCAGACGTCGGATTCCGTAAAAGGATTTGCAAAGCTCGGCAAGAAGAACATCTTGTTGGTGCCGATCGCTTTTACGAGTGATCACATCGAGACCCTTTATGAGCTGGATATCGAGGTCAAGGAAGAGGCTCACGAGGTAAGTTGAAATATAGGCTTTGCTAGGGACGCGCTAATGTAATCTACGCAGCTTGGCGTCAACCTGCAACGGGCCGAATCTCTCAACGATTCACCGATATTCATTCGAGCGCTCGCCGACATCGTCTCTAACCACCTGAAGGACTACTCCGCCGGCAGGTGCGGACCGACGAGCGTACAAATGGGTTTGCGGTGTCCCGGATGCACGAATCCGAGATGTGGAAGCAGTAAGGCGTTCTTCGCGAACGCTGGAAAATTGGAAGCAGTGGCCTAGATCCATCAGCTAGCGGTTGTATCATGACGCTATACATTGCATCATCGCTCGACCGTGATACTTGAATACAACGGTACGAATGTGCAATTATAACTCCATCTCGGCCTTCGCGTCTTCATAGGCCTTGTGGACCGCTTTCCGCGTGTTTTCGCTCTTGAAGGATCCCCTTCCAGACTTGTCTTTGCCCTGTAAAATGATCTGCATGAGCGATGGACATCCGAGGAGAAAAGGCGCGACTTACGCTCAAGAAGGCATCATCGACCGCTGTTGCGAGGAGTCTTTAGCCGGGAGTGTTTCTCTTTGTCCTGTCTTCCAACGCACCTCGATCATCACCCAGATTGGACAAGAAACCCTGGGTGACCCACGCATAACTCTTTGTTCGATCATAGAATCGGACGAGCCATACCCTCTCGTTTCCGGTTTTGGGCTTCATCTTCCAAACAACCTCCTGTATCTCGTCATAATCCGTCTCTGCGTTCACAATCTCGGCCGGGTAATATGGAAATCCCTTGACTATTGGTTAGCAGGTCAGCGAAAGGAAGGAATAGCGATCCGACACTGAACACATACTTTGCGCCCATACTGTATTGACGGAGTGATGATCAGCGAAGATTCAGCTCTCTCGCAAATCTCTGCTTACCCAAGGTTCCGTCTGGGTACGGATCGATCCATTTTCCGACAGCTGTCGAGCCATTGGTGCCACGTAGCGACGCTAGTCGCTCGTCCCTCTGTTCATCCTCGTCCGGTTCCGCATCGTCCTCCTCCTCTTCTGGCGCCTTCACTTCTTTCGATTTCGTTACTTCATTGCTCTCATGCGATAAAATTGACAAGTCTGATTCGGTCGGTGTTATCATTTTGTTGACTGAGTCCCGCGCTCCGTTGATCAAGGCCGACGGGAGACGAGCTTGTTTCTTGAGTGGTCGTATCAGATAGTCGGAATCCGAGTCGTATGTGCGCTTGCGCAGGCGTTCACTGGTAGGCGGAGAAGATTCGGGCATGGGCTCGTCCTCGACCTTGGCGTCGCCGTCTGGTGCATCGTTCTTCAAGGCTGTTTCGGCTTCAGACTCAACTGCATCTTCAGACAGATCACTGAGCTCGGATAATTCACTCAGCGAGCTCTCGCTAGAAAGCGAGCGAGAGCGTTGCCGTAAGGCAGTAGCGGTAGAATCCACCTTGACGCCCGTTTTCACCGGGACTTCGGGCTCTGGGCGAGAAGCGTCCGCGGGATCATGTCGTTCGGCGTCTGCCGCCAAGGACGGTGTGGATGCCGATGTCTCCGTAAACTTGCTCGCTGTGGAATCAGCCAGACATGTCAGTAAGATACTCGACGAAATAACGGCAACACACACATTTTCGCTTCTTCGGCACAACTGCCGGCATATGCTCCACTTGACGATCTCGTCGGCCACCTCTTTTGGTTCCTTCCGGCAAAACCCAACCGACATTGAACCGCTTGAAGTTATCCCGACTGTCGAGATTTTCGACAACCAGCTCCATGGCCATTTGCCTGTCGCGCTCACGGCGCTCTCTGGGACCCAGCGGGGAATAACTTTCCTCTCCGACCACGCCTCTTTGTAATCTGTTGCGTCGTGCGGTGTCTCCAGAGCCTGCCGCGTTCGATTCGTTGCTAGTACTGGCGCCAACGGAAAGAGCGTTTTTCTCTCCTTCAAGCCTTTCTGCTTCACGCCGTCGAGCGGATGATCTGTGCCCCGTAGTGTCCCCTCTAGACGCCTTTGATTTGCCTTTCATTAGCCAAATTCGTTTACCATGTGCGAAAGCGACGCCTGTACTGGAGTCGCTTACAGTGCGCAGCTGAACGCCTTCCACATTCTCGCGTTCGTCACCCGACGGTGTTGGCTCAGCCGCCTGTTCGACGAGTTTGTCGATGCCGAGAGCCACCGTATGACGCGTCGAACGGCCTGCCACTCGAGGCAATTTGTATCTGGCAGCTCTCGCCTGTCTCCGTGCCGCTGCATCAGCTTTGTCGACTTTTGCCTTGGGTTTCGGCGGAGGTGTAGGAGGCCGATAGGGTTCGAGTTCATACGCGAAGAGCTCCTCAAGCAGTGTGGGGTGATTCCGTGAACCCGTCACCAGTAGAGCGCGAAGGGCTACCAGTGACGGCTCGAGTTGCATATCTTCTGCAGCTGATTCAGAAGAAAAGCCGCCGAGTAGCCTTACCTCTGCCGTCAAGGACGTGCAAACGGACTCGGCGGCTTTCTTGATTCTGATAGCCAGTTTGTGGTATATGCTTCCCGGATGACTGTTGTAGAGTATTGCATTGTCAAGAACCAGCGTTATATCGCGCTAAGCGCATATTCAGTAACATCCCGGAAGTATGTTGTGGAATGAACTTACAAGAAAGTCCGCGAGGGTGATGTAAGAGTGCTCGAGCAACTTTCGCTCGATCGCTTTCCAATACATTGGTTCTTTGATAATGTCATAGTAATCGGGCGCCTCGGATGCAGGAACGGGGTGCATGAATAGCTCTGAGCGATCCATTCTTCATTCATAAGAACGTCAGCGAGTGGGACAAGAGCTGGTTAGCCAGCAGACATACTGTACAATCTTGTTGAAAGCGGCTCGAATCGCAGCATCGAACGGAAATATGGATTGCTCCACGAATTGTTTGATTATGCGAGCTTGACGCAGCTTTTCTTGCTCTCGCTTGCGGACAAGTTCGGCGAGCATGCGAACTCGTTCCAGATCGTTTCGAACCTGGATGAGGTACTGTAAAAATACAGGTAAGCACATACTTTGAAATGAGGTTCTCGGACTAGCAAGATCTACGTACTTCGAGCCTTTTCGCCTTCTCGGCATCCGTCTGCTCCTTTGACTGATTTGACGCCGTCCAAGGCTGCACCAAGAGGTAGGATACGATCAATACGAGACCGCCAGCCAAGAATACTTTTCCGACTGCTTACCTCCAAGTACAACCTCTTCAGCAGGGGTGCTCCCCTCCTTGCCTCTCGCTTCAAACTCCAATACCTGCATACTTTTTCGATATAATCTCTCGTCCGCTTGAGTTTGACTTTTTGCACGTATTGTAATATGCTGGCGACGATGATCCCCGGCACTAAGGGTGGCCCCGAGGAGTAAGATTTTGCGTGGGCGCGTGCTGATTTCGCAGTAGCCGTGGCAGGCATGGTGCCCTTGCCGATGGAAAAGTATGGTCCCATGGTCGATTTCTCTATCAGCGAATTTTCGGATGACGCGCCCTTCTGTTTGCGTGAGCGTTTTTCAATACCTGATGGCGTGCTGGCCTCTTCGCGATAGCTAAGCTCAGAAAGCCTTGCTGTCTTTTCCGCGCCCGCCTCGCCTTCTGCCGCCAAGTTGGTTAGGCGATTAGTCTGATAAGGGAAGAGTTCCGCACAGTAAGTACATTTAGTGAGAGCTACGTGCCTGCCCACTTACCGGTAAGTGCCGATGACACTGAGCACGCAAAACACCGTCATGATTCATGCTCTTCATGCTTCCCAGCAGTCCATGAGACCGCGCGCAAGTAACGTGGAACGCCGTGAAGCACGTCTTGGTGTCGCATTGTATACATGCACCTCCTTTTTGCTTGCAGACATAGCATGTCTTCGCAAATTTCGGCAGTCAGCACCCGTTGAAGAGAAAGTTCCAATGAGATGAAGTCTCACTCACCAATTTCCACCTTGACTTCGGAATAGTCTCTACCCCCTCGATAGGCTCCATGTAAACCGAATTGCTAACCCCGACCTCTGGTATCCAGATGGCGCACAATAGATGTGCCCAAGCTCCCTTGTTCGTCTGCTTGTACGCCCCGCCTTCGTTCGGGCAGAATATGCAGTCCTGGAGAGCATGAAGCCTCAGCGGCCATGTTGCAGCGTTGAAGATCTGCCCACAAACGTACTACAGGGTTTTCGGGTTCCACTGTACATTTCCGACAAAGCCATTGACCTTCCGGGATATACGGCACACCATAGCAATCTATGGCGGGATAGACAGATCAGCAGCCATTCGGCAGGAAAGATGAAGAGAGCTTGCTCACCTTGATGCACGGCCAGATTACAGCCGTCACAGAAGACTATTGCGTTCGAGTTCTCTCCCTCTCCATCGTCGCAGACGGCACATTTGGAGTCTTCGTTCGTCAAATTCGATTGTTTAGACGGGATCAATTTGACCTAGAATGTTCGTGGTCAGTTCAATGTAGAGCAGAGTGTGGTATTGCTTAACTGTCTGACACGCACCAAATTGAACCACTCCTTTTCCAGCTTGTCCATTACGATTTCAAACAGCTCATACGACATTCTGTCCAAGCCTGCTTTGTGCCGTTCCTCATTCGCGACGTCCAGCCACTCTTTATCTTGCTCATCCATATCATATTCCACTTGGTTTGCCAATTCCACCTCGATGGGTTCGACGTGCCGGATATAATGATCGTCCACCTTGAAGTCCTCCTGAGAGACGTTGTATCCGAATGATTCCAGGAGAGGCAGCGGCAACTGAGTCTTGTCCGCCTTCGTTCTCCGCTCAAATGGTGTTGGCTCATCTTCATCCTCGTCAACAACCCGGAAAGACACCTGCGGCAGGTCCCCCGGTTTTATGACCTGCTTGTAGGCTTTTGTCGCGAAATCCATCGCGGTGGTGGGGTTGGAACGCGCCATGGCTGCACCCCAGAGCCACAAGGCGTGTCTCGAAGTGTCAACACCTGGCCAGCGTCACCGTGGAGTCTGGAGACGGCAGAAGACGGCATGGATATGTTTGGAAGACAAGCAGTATCTATTGTGGCTGCTAGCGAGCTGAGTCACCCGCGCCCACGTCTCGATCGCTCGACGCCGCTCAGCCACCAAGGAAGTTCAGGCGTGAGTGTCGATCAGGCGAATTCATTGCTTCTGTTCCCACTATCATATCCTCTACTTCCCGTTCGTGACGACTCTGATTTAGAATGGGTAGAAGAAAACCTCAATACATTGACGATTCCGACTCGGATTCCGACAACTCGAATAAAGACTCGGACGGCTATAATTCACAGGAGGATGCCGATTCTCGTGCGGAAAGGCAATTATTCGAGCGGAACAGCAGGAAACGGAGAAGGACCGGTGGGAAGGAGAGCGCTTGGGAAGGCATATTCGGGGAAGACGATGATGCTCCAGCGCGTCACGGAAAGAACGATCGGCGTGGACCTAAAACCAATGGTGCTTTCAAGTGCGTCCATCCTCTGCTCTTTTCAAGTTGTACTGACATCTAATTCTGCGATAGGGCACCGAACTTCGTCCAACCAAGCGCTCCAGTCTCGGAGAGGGAAGTCGTCGATGAAGCGGAAGTGTCGTTGGAGGGATCGAGCGATGATGACGATGACAGCGGAAGTGAGGAGAATTCGGAAGGGGAAGCACGTCGTCGTTCGCCAGTCGTGCGAGAGCCATCAGACGATGAAGAGGAGCAAGATCATCCGAGAGGACTTGGCATTGGAGCAGGGAGGGCAGGTATCGGAGCAGGCGTTGGAGCAGGTATCGCAGCCGAAAGAATGGGAGGCATCGGTTCTGGCAATACTTCAGCCTCCAACACAGGCCGCACCCCCGCCTTTGCTGCAAGCACAACTAGTACCTTCGGCCTTTCAAAGCCCACTATAGCCGAACAACCCAAATCTGCGACCCCTCCGGCCAAAGACGATACTGTTCTCAATATGCAGAGTGGTCTAGGAACGGCCAATCGCGCGCGACTGGAACAGGCCGAGGAGGAGATACTCTATCCAAAGGACGAAGAACATGCTTATCCTCAGGGATTCGGGAAGCAGTACACCCGGAAGGGATTGGGCTCGGATGACCAAAGTCGCCCGGGATCTCGGGGATCAACTCCGGGGATTGGGGGAGGCATCGGTTCGCGGCGCTCGACAAACTTTACGGTTCCCGCACCGGCTTCTGGGTCAAGCACGCCTACTGTTCGTCCTGAAGTAACAGCAAAGGATCTACGGCATCTGAATTCCATCTCCAATTCATTCGGTGCTCGAATGCTCGCCAAATTCGGTTGGGAAGCCGGTAAAGGTCTCGGCGCGGATGAAAGCGGTAAAGCGGTACCTATCGAAGCGAATGTGGGTCTGCAAAAAGGCCAGGGTATCGGGAAGGGTGTCAGAACGGAGCAAAGTCGACGCGATGCGAAAGCTCGCGGTGAAAAGTTCAGTTCGGATGAGGAAGTAGAAAAGAGAAAGAGGAAATCGAAAAACCGGGCTGTGGGCGGTGCTGCTCTCGTGGACAATACAAGGGGAGAGTCAGCAAGCTGGAGAAAACAGAGGAAAGTCAAGGTCAAGGTCGAGCACAAGACATATGAGCAATTGATTGCGGAAGCTGGAGAGGAAGGGAGGTCGGCGGACGCAGGGGTTAGCCTTGTGCTAGATGCACGAAGCGGCGAGGTGAGATTGAAGCCCTGTCCAGTGATGGTGAGCAACTAACGCATCGCCCTCTCGTTCAGCTCAAGGAGGTATCTTCGGTCGCAGCTGCTACTTCATCGTCCCACTGGACGCCCTCGAGTGACAAATCGCAATTACCTGAACTTCGGCACAATCTCCGATTGATTCTGGATGCTGCTGTTTCGGATGTCGCTGCTCTAGCGCGAGAAGGCAAGGGAATTGAAGAAAAGAAGAGATGGGCTGTGCGCGAAGCAGAGAGACTGGAAAAGGTCAAAAAGGCGGACGAGCAGAGTATGTCTCACTGTGCAAAGTCAACTCGGATCACCGCTCATCCTCTACTACCTTCGCGCGCCGCCAGAGATCCACCGACTACAGACAATACATGGAATCACGCAGCACATCTCGTCTTTAGCCTCGAATGCGACCATCCCCGACGCCGAGGATCCGCTCGAACCGTTCACAGTCGACTTTTCCAAGTTGATCGAAGATTTCAGAGAAGAGTACGATGAGTATGATCTCGACGAAGTCGTTGTGGGCGCTATCTCCCAGGTCGTGAGTACTGACACAGGTTGCGCTTTATGATGTCTACTCACGGGATGCACAGCTCGCGCCCACGTTCAAGGACTTCCAGCCACTGGATGATTCGGATGTGTTGCTGAAGATACTTGAGAAATGGAAGCGAGCATATCGATACTCGGAAACGGATCGCCCTCAGGTCAACTCTGTGGAGCTGTATGGCGCAGCGCAAGTGCCCGTTGATGGCGATCGACAGGCAGGGTACGTGGAAATTTCTCCCTCGCGGTTGCTCTTCCTGACTTATCCTTTCCGACAACCATAGGCTTTCCATGACACCTTTTGAAAGCTTGATATACCACCTCTGGTTACCTAAGGTCAGATCCGCACTGAAGTAAGCCGTCTGTAACACTCTAGCGCTTGTTCTTGCTAATATTTCCTGGCTCACGCTAGCAACGAATGGGATGTCGCGAATCCTCAGCCAGCAGTCCGGCTGGTCGAGAGCTGGGGACCGCTCTTGCCCCGCTTTGTCCTTGATAATGTGGTGGATCAACTTATTCTTCCAAAATTGCACAAGCAAGTCCAAGAATGGTCTTGGAATTCGCGAGTCGCCAAGAGCGGACAATCAACAGTGTCTCTCGCGTCCATCATCTTCCCCTGGTTGGCTCCGCTCAAGTCACGATCCGATCACATCCTTGATGAAGCCAAGATTCGAGTCGGGGAGGCGATGAAGCGCTGGAAAATCAAGGATGTCATACCCGATGAGCTTCAACTCTGGAAAACCGTAAGTAGGCTCGAGGGCTATGTGGCGCAGTTCTGATGGGGGTGTGATCCTTTAATCTAGGTGTTTTCTCGTGGTAAATGGGACACTCTCATCCTGCTCAATATTCTGCCGAAACTTGCTCAACATCTCGACAGTGACTTTGAGATCAATCCTCGCAGCCAGGACATGGCACCCCTCGATCGTGTACTCGGCTGGAGCCGTCTCATGCGGGAATCCACTTTTGGACAACTATTGACGGAGAAATTCTTCCCCGCTTGGCTTGACACCTTGCATTTTTGGCTGGTACAACCGAATTATAGTGCCGGGGAGGTTGCCTCGTGGTGCGTGACTGGTGACCTCAACTATGAGTATCCGGTTACTGACGGGCACTTCTTCTATATAGGTACCACTACTGGAAAGACTACCTGGCCAATTTCACTACTGCTCGCGACGAGAAGCTGACGGAAAGTCGCGATGTGGAGCATGGTTTCCGAACCGGGTTAAAGCTCATGAACGAAGCCATGTCTCTTGGCTCCGAAGCGCCAAAGAGACTGGCAAAGCCTGACCTCAAATCACTGCCGGACAAGAAGTCTCGGCCTGCAAATTCAACTACGGGTCGATCTACAGCAATGGCGAGCGATCAACCCGAAATCACTTTCAGATCTATCGCAGAACAGCACGCTGCGAGTCACAACCTGCTGTTCGTACCAACAGGTAAATCGCATAGCGCAACAGGCAAGCAGCTCTTCAAGGTCAGCAAGAGTTTCGACGGAAAAGGTGGTATTACGGTGTATGTTGGCGAAGACGCTGTCTACGCGATGATGGAGGACGGTACTTTCCGACCTGTCTTGCTCGACGATATGGTAAAGATGGCCGAGAAGCGATAATGGCATCCGTCAGAATGAATACCCCTCATTTTATATCTGATATTGTTGTATACGTCGACATGCCGCAGTCACGCTCTGATCGATCCGTTCTCCTTTCCTCGGCGAACTGCTGAGAATGACCATCAACAGGCGACGTAAAGCAGTATCGTCCGTCGATGTTAAGGAGTCCAGAACATGCAGTTTACCGGTGCTTTGGACCTGTTTCACCAGAAGATAAAGCGTGGTAGCAAATTTGATGTCGTAAGCCTTGGTGCGTGTGCTTTGGAGAATAGATCGCAAGACGCTACTGCAAGCGACTGGCACAGTCTGCGTGGCAGACGATGACCCTAGAACCGATATCAGCAGGGTGACGTCGTTAGAGAAAGGGCGATGGCACTAACCGCCTTCCTTCTGGGTATGGGTACCTAAGCGCGCTTTCTTCTGGATCCCAAATATGTCGATGTTCGAGCTTTCGAGCACAAGCTCCAAACCATTGCCTTGTTCAAAGAGGCAGAGTATATCTTTTCCTGTAGCCTTGAGTATAGATGAAGGGAAATCCCCGGCTTCCAGCAGTGTTTGTAGAACGTCGAGATAAACGTGGGCGTACATCCTGAGTTAGACTGTTAGTCACCGAGCTGTTGTAGACTGATGATTTTTCATACCCTTGGCGTTGGATCTCCTGACAAAGCCAGAGAACGATACCCGTCTGACACCAGCTGAGCAGAGGCTGAGAGAAGTATGACAGTCCGCCTCGGAGAGTTTCTAGGTCGATCACTTGAGCTGTCGCGGCCAAAATCGCTTGGGAAACAACGGTGGTCGACAAGGTCAAGAGCTTTATAGGAGATGTCATACTTTTCCAGGACATCAGTTATGTCTGCTGCAAATTTCTTCTTCTGCTACGTACTGCAGTAGGTCGTCTCCGATTCCGCTCGAGCCAAACTGAGATGGGCGTGAGGCTTGTCATTTTTTTATAGGTGCCACTTACCAGGGCTTCAATCCAGCCTCGTAAAACCTGATCATCCTCAGCACTGAGATCCTTGACATTGAGTATGTTGCTGCAGGATCGCAAGAGCTCGGGTTTGATAAGCTGTACAGCACGTCAGCCGACAAAATTTACGAGCGGGACATGTTACTTGCTCGGTATCGAACGCATATCGCGTGGGCTAAAAGATACCAGGCCCCAAAAGTGCTGAAGGTCGTTTGCGGATCATCTTTGAGCGTACTCCTGCTGTAAGATACTTTGAGGCGTGTCGGAAGTAAGGCGCTTACCATTGCTTGAGCGTGATCGCTGATCGAGATTTTGGAGAGTCCCGAGAACCTTGTTCAAGAGGACGTCCGGTGAAAGGTAATAAGAAGTGAAATCCAACATTCCGCTGCAATCTGTCAGGATTGTGAGGGAATTATCCGGCAAGGAGACATCGTCATCGATACGCTGCACGACGTTGTATCAATCTGGGTTTTGTGTATTTTTTCGTGCAGCAACCTACTTCCAGAAGTTGCTGGACGAGGCCTTTCCATGATCCAGGCGACATCATTGTTTCGAAAAATCGCCCAGGGAACTGGCTCATTTGAACATTCAAGAGGTTCTGCATGGCCCAAAGGACTCAGCTCCGACGAATTTGTCACTTGGGAAAGGGACTCACGGTGTTAACTTCCCGCGTCGTCGTCTGCTCTACTTCGGACTGCACGGAGCTTTCATCTCCTTGTACCAACAGCTGCCCCTCTTCGGCCATATCCGTGAAAAGCCGCATCATAGTGAATGTTCTGGGCAATCTATCAGTATGAAAGGCGGACGCAACCAGCCCCTTGTCGCTTACCGTGATGAATCGCTCACAATGCCGCTTTGTCGTAACTGTCTCAATATCTGATCACACCTTTCCAGCTTTTGCGCATTTGCAGCGCTAAATTTTTCGATGACCTGTGACAGCTGTTTTGAAGGCTGAATGTCGTGGAGCAGCCGTAAGGTTCTCGACGAAGGAGCAGAGTGTGAACGACTTACTGGAAACTGCCACTTATTCGCAAAGATTCCTTTCCTGGAGTCCTGGTTGAACGATTTCCAATACTGCAAGACTTTCAGGAGGCCACAAAAGCACCACATCCATTCCTTCCATCCATCTCTTGCTATGAGCTCCTTCATTTTCGCAAACTTCAGGCTGTCTGACATTTCACCGGACGAGCCGCCATTGAGGCTCAGCATAACTTCATCTGCGGTATCCATAATGCTTGTGCTCTGCTGTTCCTCCAAAATGGCTGTTTGTTGCAAATCGTCTATGCTTGCGACCAGTAAGCCGAAAGACGCGCACAACAGATGATAGATGAAGTTGAGTGGTCGAGAGCTGACCTCTGGGGCGGCATGAACGATGCGCTTGTAGCTCACAGGTATCTCCGTCGCTAAATTTCCGGTGGTGGATTTGGCTCGTCCAATAGGGTTTCGTAAGCTTTCTATGGCATCCTGGACCAAAAAAGTGATATAGGGGGGCGCTTGAATGCTGTTGCTACTGTTTGGCGACCCATTCGAGGCTGGTTTTCTTTCTTCCGTAGACCAGGGATCGGGGCTGAAAGGCGGGTTCGCTTCCGATTCCTCTCCTTCCGTATGGGCGGTGATGCGAAGCTGAGGAGGGCCTCCCATGATCGTCGCTCCAAGACCTGGCGGCCCCGAAAGAAGGTTCAAATCCTGGAGGACCGTTTGGGAGAACGAAGCCACGTCTCGGGATCTGGAGCACAACGACCCGACCCGTTCCCGATCAATGTCTGAAAGCGAGTCGATATTGGGAATTGTGGATAACAGAGAAGCAAACACTTGAGACAAAGAAGGGCGATCTTCGGTAACGTCGGGTAGTAGCGTAGTCAAGTCATCTAGCAATTCTGCAAGCGAATTTGTGAGGGGTACGCCTATGTTCTCTTTGGAGAGCATGTCGCTTGCCATGGCTGGTGGGAGACCGGTCACAATAGTGTCACATATGGTTTCGAGGTCGTCTCCTGAGAAAGCAGGCGTATCTTCTGTGTCCATATCGTCAAGCGCTGTTCTGCGCCGGGACAGCAGGCATTGAACGACATGCCGAGCCGAGAGTAAGTCTTGAAGAATGCATTCTCGCAGATATGACGTGATAATAGGTCTGGCTGTCGAGGTCTTTTGAAATGTGTTCAAGAGGCAGTCTTAGAGAATGACGGAATCGATTCAATAACAGAATAGGGTGGCCTAAGGATGATCTTACTGGCAAGCTCCGATACCGGATCCGCCTTCGGACCTGATGCATTCTCCCTCGCGAGAAGTCTTCTGGCCAGTTCAGCAAACTATTGCTCATCGTATGCATGGTAAGTCATACCATCATGCAAACGGCAGTGATCGAAGGGAACATACTCTTTGCGCCGGCACAGATGCCGCGATAGAAGCGTATACCAGGCGATGCAACGACATGTCTCAGCTCGATCCGCACGTTTCTGCCTGAGGCCTTCGGTCTGCTTCTCGGTTGGGGGTCTTTAGACCATCTGATAGCGTTCACGTTGGTCTCCCAAGTGTTGCTTTCTTCCAGGAAACCCGTGTAGATCTATCATGTAGTTTGACCTTGTTTCGACCACCAGGCCGACCACTGCTTGTATTGGTGATGAACGTTGGAAACCTCGACGCCGATCGAGCTTTGTTTACTTTGTGAAAGTCTAGCTAAGGTGATCCATATCCCCGACAAGTCTCTAGGCAAAGGTTTGACAAGGACTGCGAGATGCGAATATCTAGGTAACTCATTCATGCGACGACGGTTCAAATAATGTCCGAATCTGACCGTAAGAGATGGCTTTATAGTCTATAGTCTATTTACAAGAAGAGGCCCATAAGAAACATCATGCAGCCCAACAGAATCGTTCCAAGCAGAAGGACGAAAGCGTCTTCGGTGCCCACCGGTCCCATACCCTTCGCATGCACACAAGCATCCTCCATTTCTTTGCCCAAGGTGTCCAGGGAGAACATTTCCCGAACGCGCCTTCTCCCCGCTTCCCCTATTCGCTTCCTCTGCTCCGGGGAAAGCTGGCATATGATTTTGACTCCTTCCGCCCAGCTTTCGACCTGGGGTTCGCGTAAGAGTCCTGTAGCATTTGACGATACCATGTCGGGTCCGAAATCTATCAAGGTTTCTGTCGGTCCACCGTTGTTCACCGCAAGCACTGGCAATCCGCAAGCCATTGCTTCGACGGGAACGATGCCAAAGTGCTCATTCTGAGGGGTGTAGAGCAATCCCAAGGTCCACGGGGAGAGAAGAAGATACGAACGCTGAGCCGTGGTGAAGTTGAGCAAGAAGATGACGTTGGTTGACGAAGAAGCTCTTGTCGATCCAGTAGAATTCGATAGCGTGACATGGGATAATCCTAGTCGGTCGCAGAGCGAGGAGAGCCGAGCGAGTGTCTGGATGTTATCCTCGAGCTTTTCATCGTATCCACCTAGAATTGGTAACCATCATTTGACATGGGTGTCTAGTCCCACCGGTGTAAACTTACCTCCTATGACCAGGCGCGTTGTCTGGTCGAAAGTCTTTTCTTGTCGAGCTAGATGGAAAGCCTCAACTGCCAAGGCTACGTTCTTCTTTCCTTCGAATCGGTTCAGCGACAAAAGAGTCGGTCGATCCCTGTCCATCATCAGCAGTCAATTTTCAAGCCCCTTCGCAATAATCTCGAGAACTCACGATTTGATCAAGTCGACGTCTTCTCCGCTGAAATCTTCACTGGAACCGGAATAGGAGGCAAGGTTGATGCAAGGATAAACGACTCTGGGAACCTCCCTCAATGAGGGGAAGGCGCGGTGATAGACCCTCGAAGTAAATTTCGAATTTGCCAGAACAACGTCCGCTTCTCCTGTAAGACAATTTGGTCATTTGAGTACGAAGTACACGAATGCTATCCAAAGATACTCTACCTGTTGTGATCTCCTCCAGTTTGTCAAACGGCCAGCGGTACAACCTCTTGAGAAGTCCTGGTCCTCTTGTTCCACGTTTCTCCTCTCCCGGTGTTACGCGCGCTCTTCCCACACGGTCCGCCGAGATTTCCCACCCTCCACTCAGAAGCTTGTCAGGAAAATGGCAGTAGAAGACGACCCGAGACCGCGTCATCCAACGAAGGACGGGTACGCAGATGGACAGCTGATCGACGATGAAAACATCGAAAGTGTCGAGCGGTGCCAGGGGTGAAACGTGCGGTATGCGGAAAGGCAGATAGATCGACAGAATGAGCAGAATAGCAAGGTGTAGTTGGCGAAGAGAGGCGAGGATGATGTTGAATGCGTTCATGAAATTCCGGGGGAATATGCTGTTGCCGAGCACATGGACTTCAAGAGTGCCTGCGAAACAGAGTACGTCAGCTTTCGTGCAACGCGTCGCAAGGTGCATGGGGATATGCTTACCATCTCTAGTCTCCTCGAAGCACCGAGCTGGGTCATGTCTCGAGGTGAATAGCACGACCTCATGGCCACGCTGTTGCAGTGAGACCGCAGCATCAACGACAAGACGTTCGGCTCCACCGATACCGAGGTCGGGGTGGATGAACCCTATACGCAGCGGACTTGGTGTTTTCTCCGGTGGAGGCATGACGATCAGCGCCGACGAGATCCGGGATATCCCGTTGCGGCTTCAGTTTGCGTTGCGAGGGAGAACAGCACGGACACCTGGTAGGGATGGAGTTGGAAGTGCGCGAGAACAGGCATGGTTTCGTCATCTTGCCAGAGACGGACATCTGGTTTACAGTGCCGCCAGCGATCGAGGCGGAGCAGCTGGCGGAGCCGTCCGGTCCGGCTCGTGCATTAAAGTGCTGAACTCTGAGACACGGGGGCAAGTAAGAAGGCATCCATCTATTGTTCGAGCACCTCTGCTCATGGTGTCCCGCATGCAGACCCTCCTGCCCTCAGAATGTACCGTCCGACAGCCTCTGCTCGACGAGAAATCCCGGGCGATGCATAGCAAGGACCGTGCACAGCGCCCTACACCAGAATTAGGGATCTGGCCATCTGGGAAAAGCGGATACTGGTGGAACCATTGGTCAATACGCAGGACAGGAAAGCAGGGAGAGGAAGAGCAATCGTGTGTGCTGTGCAGGTACGTTGTACTGTATATGCGAGGATTGAATAAGCTTGTCGCCAAGCGGCGAAGAGACGGGGCGAGACCGCACTCACACAGCTCGTCTACGGCACAGACGCTCGAATTGAACAATCGAATAATCTCATCTGTGTGCGATAACGGAGCCCCTGGCTGAGCGACAAAGAAGATCGCGTTTGTTCAGTCCCCTCCCACGATCAGGTCAAGCCTTCTCGGGTGTTCCCGATCTCGCACAGTGGCTACGCAAGAGTGGCTTGCTAGGAGCTTTGCTGGGTCCATCAGCTCTTCTATGCGGTCCTGCTGGAAAGAGACGAGAGGTCGCAGCAGCTGTCGCAGCTGAGGCAGCCGCTAAGGCCGTAGGGTGACAGCTGCTGTGACAGGTCAGCGCCAGAACCATATGCGTGTTGGGATCGTATTGTTCAAGGCTGTTGCTCTGGGTATGCTCTTGTGGAGGTCGAATTCAGCATTGTGTATGGGCGGGGTGCTCTGACCTTTGGCCAGCGCAAGGCCGACTGCCTCAAGCAGCTCGCTAGCCCGCCGTAAGAGGCGATCATTTCCAGCCCTGTTTCCTCGCCGGACAAGGCAAGTGTCAGCCAGCTTGTCACCAGAGCTGAGGGTCGGGAAGTCAGGTTCGAGCGGTCCGCCGTATTCTGATCAAGTTCTATTGCAAAGTGGAAATTCCCGGTCGACTTACAGTCGCTAGGCCGAGGCCTCTGACTCAGCGGAAAACCTCTTGACTTCTTCATCCGCTATAGCCTTCGAGCATACCATCAGAATCTGCAGCAGACGTTGCCATTCGACACCTTGGTTCCGCTTCTCTTTGCCTTCCTAGCTAAATGACCCTTGGCTTCCCGCTGACCCTTCCTCCACTGACTGCTCAAGGGCCAGATATGCTTCTCAATCCGAAGCGGAATGGTATGTCAAGCTTTTGGCTCTCCGAATTGTTAGCTCACCGTTGTTCCCAAACAGGCAGGTCGAGACTCAAGGACTCTGCATACGACTCTGTACACCTGCCCTTGTTCTACGTAATGCAACAGCAATGGTCCAGATGAAGCGGGTCACCTTTGAAGGAGCAGGATAGAGTCCTTGACGGGTATCAACCTCCAACCTCGTCTGCCTCATACAGTATCCGTCTCTCACACGGAGTCAGCGTTGTCATTTCGCCAGACTTGGAACTCTTCGTGAGGATCACGTCGTCGTGATGGACATCAAGAATGCAACTTCGATCATGATGGAAGGTCTGGCTCCTCCACATGCTTCGCCACCGATCGCAGCGCTCGGTAGCCCATACTCTGGCTCGCCCGCGCTTTCGTCGTCCTCCGGCATCTCTATCTCGTTTCCATCAGATATGGCGGAGGGCTCAGAAGACGAAGATCTGTTCTGGACTGCAAGACACGATGAACGTTCTGGCAATGCGGTATTCTGTCCGTCGACTCCAATGTCTCCGGTTCATCATCGTTTTACGCCTGTCTCCTCGAAGCGGTACAGCCAAGACAGCCCTACCAAGCTCGGAGGAATTCCCGTCGAACTCGCGCTCTTCTCCGACAAGGAGGACACGCTTTCCTGTAATCAACGACAGCTTGGACGACCGCTCAGCTTGGAAATCGAATGCGAGCACATGCCAACATGTTGGAGATCCAGGGCAAATCAACTAGGGCAGTATTCAACACGAGAAGGAAGCGTTCAGAGACACGTGACGCCACCGGCGACGCAGTTTCCGCCTCCAGTGAGTAGGGTTTGATTTTCCCTCTTTTTGTGAGAACTTTGCCGAATCTCGAGTGCGCATGTAAAGCCTTGTTGGCAATGATTCATGCTGCGCCACCATTATCAAGAATACTGACCAACGTCACGTATATCTCTGACAGCCTAGAAGCTGACTCCATCTTCCCTTGTCTTCCTCCAAGGAGTTCAGGCTCAACAGTTGGGCAACTCTATCATCGTCGTCGCGATACACAGTCGACTCGGGCATGCAAGAACAAGAACCGCAGTTAGCGCGGAGTGTTCAGCAAGCCGATCAGCACTCCCGAGGTCCGGGAATGTGCAGTGGGAACCTGGATTCTCTCGACGGCACCGAAAGGAGGTCGGCGACGCCAGAAATCGGCGCCGCTGAAGATGCCGAGGGGCTCTGCCGGAAACAAGGGGATCGATTCGGGCGTGAGTATGCGTTTCACAGCCAAGCTGGCATCAAGGAGCTAAAGGACCAGTTGATGCATTTTCTATCCTTCCGGCGCGGCTGTGTATTTTTGTCAATTCTGGACATTCTTTCCAAACAACCTGCTGTCGCGACATTCCGTTCATCACAAACACCTTTCGTTTGCAATCGGGCGTGATCTGCTTGGTGCTATCGCTACCGTCACAAATGTTTATGTCGCGTACCGCCAACGAACATCGACCGCGCCTCTCATCGACATATCGAAATGATCGATTCCAAATCTCGAATCGTGCCCAACCCGTCAGCACTGAATCAGCACAGCGAACCACCTATCGTGCAGGTGACAGGTCCAGATCAATCCGATCATCGCACAGATCGCAGTGGCAGCTCCTCCATCAACTTTTCGCTGTGCACTCCAGACTCGCCGACAGCAGTCTACGAATTCGATCAAATTGCAAGCAGATTTCCGTTGCCGCTGGACCACAGCAACGCTTCACCTGTTCGGGCGGAGCGCGACGGAAAGGTCGAACTTTTGGATGTCCCCGAGGAAATTGCGGTATTCAGTGGAGAAGAGGGACTGACACCATACGTCGACGAAAATCTGCTCGAGGACTATCGGCACGGCACAGCTTGGATCAACAGCGATCTAGCCGCCTGGAGATTCCAGTGCCTTCGAAACGCGAACCCGTCCGCCACCTCCCTTCCCATATCTTCCACAATGCCCGCAAGTGAGCCGGGCGAGCGGAACTCATCTGTCATCTCTCTTCCGGCGTCCTTGCCAGACCTATCCAACAGTACTGCGACAAGCGCAACTTTTGCGCCAAGTCCGTCTCACGATAACACCTTCAATCGCTCCCGACAAGGCACTATTCTGGAGGGTAGTATGCCCCAGCAAACGACCTACGCCTTCCAGTGTAAGGGCGACCTTCTTCAAGACGGAAAAAGCGATTCTTGGCTTGAATACAGTCAAGGTATGTAGCCAAACTCTGCATACCTCGAGTAGCGCATTGATATATACCCTTGCTATCAGGAAACGCTACATTCCACTCTGTCGCGCGGCTAGATGTTGCGCTTCCCGCTCGGCATGCTCCTCATGGCTTGACATCACCATTTTCGCTGCCTGTACGAATGTCTTCGGTTATGCAGACCCCACGATCGCTGTCAAGGGTTCTGGAGGAGTCGCCTTCCAAGATGGATCCTGGTGACTCCCCTCTCTTCACGATGTCGCCTGAAGCCTTCAATTCCTCCCCCGCGCGATCCTCGATGCTTAGCTCGCGGATAATGTCTAGCGCATCACGGAACCTGACATACACCATGGGCTCAGTTATCGATCTTCAGCATCAATCAGGGCCATCTACGGCAGCATCCAGCTCTGCAACTTTCGGAGCACACGGAGCTCAAGAAGAGCCGACCAGATCTGCCTTGGGCCTGATATACGAAGGCGGCGAAGACACGGAGGACAAGCAAGCCCATCTGGTTCACGACCTGTCCGCTTCTCAGCTCTACAATACCGCTAGGTCTGCCAGCTTCAAAAGGAGAACTGTGTCAAAAGGCCTTTCGGAAAGGGATATGGACCGGCATCCTTCGGCTCCAGGTCGACCGCCACCTCAGGGTCCTTTGCCACTACCTGACAATAGTCCTTTGGATCGGACAATCGGAGGGCAGCCAGATGGATATATAGAGCAGGAAAGAGAAAGGGACGTCGAGCAGTATGGGTCCGGATCAAGGATCGACGTAAGAGGTATCTAGCCTTCAAACATAGCCTATCAGATCGGGCGAGCTGATATATTCTTTCCGCGGACAGCCCATCGAGAGCCAGACTCCAGCAAAAACCTCCTTTCCTCTCCGACGCCAGGAAAAGACAACGAAAGTCACCGACATTATCCCCAAGGTGTCACTCTCTTGACTCCGCTTCATCTCAGCAGTACTCTTCCCATAAACAGTTCTGGGCGGCCCCTTTACAAACCGGGTGGTGCAGGGACTTCAAAGCAGAAGGTCGGACGATCATCCGACTCCGTACACTCCGGATGTTCTGATAGGTCTGGCGATTTCGCTTGGCGCGCCTGCAGCAACCGAGAACGACTAAGCAACGGAGAACGATCATCG
The DNA here is from genome assembly GCA_023628115.1 of Naganishia sp. PT2105A-2. Lineage (NCBI taxonomy): Eukaryota > Fungi > Basidiomycota > Tremellomycetes > Filobasidiales > Filobasidiaceae > Naganishia > Naganishia sp. PT2105A-2. The sequence goes on along the minus strand of JAMALG010000014.1, from coordinate 178,270 downwards.
AGGATCTCCTTTCGAGATACGCTTTCCATCAGCCAGTATCCCTCGTCCCCTTCGTCTGTGACAGCCTCCGCAATCGGAACCGAACTCTCGGCTTCCTCTGACCCCTCGAGGCTTGCGCCGTACTCACACCCAGACTCTCGGTGTCGATATCCCAGGGACACCGACATCGCACCGGACAGAAGGCTTCTGCGACCATATGGCTCGACCACAATCCCGAGGATGGCTTCCTTCAGCAGTGTTTCCACCACCATCTCTTCGGAAGGGGCTTTAGCAGCTCGTTCTATTCCTCTCGGTACATCGTCTGGTTTGTCGCCCACCGCTAGACGCCATAGACCTCCATCGCCTCCAGCGAGAGGTCCACCTCAACTTACCGTCGTATCCCAAGAAGAGTTACATGGATCGAGCGAAAATAATTGCCCGGTTTGCGTGGAGAGCCTTGATGCATCCTTTCGACTTCCGGGGGAGAAAGCTCACGTAGTTCCGGAATGTGGACACGTCCTCCACGAGGTACGCTTTCTCCGCTGTCTAGTCAAACAAAAACCCTAACAAGCATCACGCGATGGGACCAGGCATGCTTCGTAGCCGTCTACGGCCCTGTACCCAAGACTTTCAGCGCAAGGCGCAAAGACATTGGCCTTTGCGGTGTTTGCCGTGTCCCGTTGCGGCTGACGGATGAAGATGATATGCCGAAGGGAGGGCCAAGGGCAGGCGGGACCGACAGTGAGTCGCGCTCAACTGTCTATTAGGAAGTCTCTAAAGATCTTTGCACAGAGTTCTCTGCTCTAGTGGGACTGAATACCGATGTGCCGGGGGAAGGGGATCGAGAAATTGCACGAGAAGTGATCGGCAGACCATCGTTGCCAAAGTATCCGACGACGTCATCCTTCGGATCTTCAGCCCAGGCAAACGGAGATGCAGATGACGAATTGCCACCCCCATCACCAATGTCGATACACGCCGACAGGCGCAACAAAGCTGCGGTAGTCGTTCCCGACATTAGTGTCAAATCTGAATTCACCACCATCGGTCGCAAGCGCGCTCATCTACCAGAGCAGACCTTGTCTTGCTTGGTGACCGTCGAAGTGCCTTCGTCAGGAGCGCGGGAGAGATACGATGCCGCATCTCTATCTCCAATACACATTGATATTCACGTTCCTGCTGGCGATCAGTCTGGTATCAAGACGGAGAAGCTGTTGAGCGGGAGATCTGCATATGTCAAACGCGTATCTATGTCCTCGGGTGTGGCTGGGCTATCGACAACGAACGCACCAGGGCAAGACCACAAAGATCCTTTCTCGCACATCATGTCGGATCTCAGGTCTCGGATGGTTGATTATCGTGGGAGTGGTGTCGACAAGCTCGGAAAAATCCGTTTATTCGATATTCTCCAGGTTCGGAAAGGTGGCGTTGTCGTTGACATATCGGTCTACCTCTTCCAGTATGCACTTGTCTGCGTGACGGAAGAGAAAAGGAAGAACATCCGCAGCTTTCTCCACTCTTCGCCATCATTTACGTCCTTGCGCCATTCCTCATCTGACGAAAAGGGTAATCGAAGGGATAAAGGTATTTTGAAACTAAAGGGTCGAATATACTTCAAGCACGTCAAGAGGGTCGTGGACTCTTCGATATCTGGCGAGCTCAGTCTCACCATATCAATGGAAGACGAAAACGTGGATAGCTTCATATTGGCCTTCAGAGACAAGAGCAGTTTGGAATTGTGGAGAAAGACAATCCTAGAGGCGGTGCAGGAAGCCAACATGAATGTCGCTCAAATCATCAGTCCCGTTTCTCCAGCGACATCAACCACAACCTCGGTTGCAAGCAAATTGACGAAGATGGGATTCGATGACTTTGCTGTCGGTGCGACACAGCATTCTCCCGACTCAATCTCCCACGATCGTCGCGAAGTCACAACGTCTTCCGCCAAAAGCTCCCTAGAACACAACACCTTACAGACCATTATGGATCAACGCGCTTCCACCCTTCCGATCCCGCTGCTTCCAAGACATACTCCGCTCGACCTCATCATCGTTTGTTCCGTTCCATCATCATTCTCGATGTCATCCTCGGCAACCCTGAAAGTCCGACTTATTAGGACTGCATTGGAGCATGCGTTCCTGTCACTCGGACCCCTTGACAGATTGTCGTTAGTGACTTATGAAAACGGTCGGGGTGGTAACGTCCGGAAGACCCCTTTCGTTGTGATGGGCCGAGTCGCAGGACGGAACACATTGGAAAAATTTCTAGCGACACTTGGTACATCTGTTTCTCAAGGAACGCAAGCTGAAACCGATAACGATGAATTCGACGTCCCAGTGGATAGGGAGATCCTTACGGACATGATTACTGGCATCAATATCGGCCTTGATAAGCTCCTACAGCGCAAGACAAAGAATCCTGTCGGAGGGTTGATCCTCATCCACGACGGCAGTGAAACGGTCAAACGAGCCGCCATGGATCTTGTACTTGCCCGTGCTGAAAGCGCCAAGTAGGTCTCTGCAAGAAAGCCACAATAATATATCATTGCTGACAATACTGTCCCAGCACTCCCTTCCATACGATCGGCTACGGAAAACATCACGATTCTTCAAATCTATGGCATCTTTCGAGTCATACCCATGGTACATACACGTACGGTAGGTCACTGCACTATGTCCAAGAGATTGAACTAAAAAGTCCGTTCGATAGTCAGGGAATGGTACCATCTGAAAGAGTGCTTAGGAGGGATCCTGGCCGGTCTGACCAGCATCGCTGTCAGCAACTATCAGCTCCGCCTCAAGGCTCAAGATACCGACTTCAGGTGTAAAAAGGTCTCTGGGGCCCCCCATGCAACTATCTCCAGCGACGGCAAATACGTTGACATATGCCTTTTTGAACTTCAATTCGGCCAGAAAGTCGAGATAATTTTGGAGATGGTGATAGACAAGAATGATAGCAAGGTGGCATCTCTGAGAGTCACAGATACCGGCGAGCTTGAAGATCCAACAACTTCGGTAAAATCGACGACCGGCTCCGAAGAGGGTCAAATTCCCAAGAACTCAAGCTTCACGGGAGAATTATATGGGTCGGCATCCAGCGCTTCACATTCCGAGGATCTAGATCAGATCTCGAATGATAGCCTGGCAGACGACATCCCCGTCTTCGAGCTAGACTGCACGTACCAAGACCCTGCCGCTGGCCGGCTGATCTCACGACTCTCGCACCCAATTCTTTTGACGGTCGGCTTCGACCCTCGGAGCCTCACTGGCGAGCTCAAGCCGCAATGCGCCGACCTCGTCGTGGCTCGAAGGAGGTATGAACTCGTGGCTTCCGAATCCATCACTCGCGCTCTTTTGCTAGTCTCGCGCCAAAACTGGCATCAAGCCGAGCGGGTCTTGCAGGAAATAAGCAATATCTTGGAAACAATCATCGCAAATACCATCAACGTTGTGTCAAGGCAGGTCGGTAGTCGGGTTGGAGTCAGGAGAGAGGCGCAAGCAAATATGTTGCTCGACAGTTTGAGAGGAATACTATCGGACATCGATATACTCTTGGAAGGCATGGAGGAACCGAAAGAAACGTTCGATCGAGATCATCGCAATTTTGGAGCCCAGCAGGTAAGCACGATAAAGCGTCTTCGCGTTCAGCTTTGCTCTGTGCTCATGGGGTTCAATAGGCCCTCGTCCTTCGGACGCAAAGAGCTTGGACCACTAGGACGCGCACTGAGAGGCGATATCTTGGTGACGGGGCGAAGGAAGCCCTTCTTGCAGAATGACGTTGTAGGGAAGAAAAGAGCCCAGACTAGACGCGATCGCTAGGGCAGAAAGCGAATAGCTCGCGTCGAGCTCGCAACGATATATCGGGATATCTTGGCCATTATACATGCGACACATATCTGTGTCTGGAAATACAATTATTTTGTAAAGATTGAGACTCTGTAAAGGTTATATCAGCAGGGAAGGAGGATACATAGGCTTCGCCGGAACGTACACATCTTCATCATACACTGGATGCGTGAGACCAACCTGTGTATCCAGAAATCAGCGATCCTCTTCAATTTCCTTGCTCACTCTGGCTGTACCTTTTGCGGTTGTGGAGAAAATTTGCTTGACTTGCCCCACACCAGTGCATATTTGAAATGAGAGGCCAGACCTCGATGAATACTGTGACAGACGGTTTCGATAGTCGCGCCAGGGCGCAAGCAGATCGGATCTGACAAGTCCGGTAGCGTGCCACGCCTCTTCGTATAGACCCTTGAGAAGGCGGGAGGATCTATAAGCTTGTTGCAGTGAGAAACGGATGGCGCTGTCGTACTTTACGAGGCGCAATTCTTCCCATATTCTCTCTAGCAGAATGTCCAGGCCAAGATCCATCTCACAACTGATCATGACATTCTTTCCCTCGTTTTCGGCGGCAAGCCGCTCAACCTCCTCCAACGAGACAGCGTCGATCTTGTTGAAAACATAAAGGCATGGAACGTATTTCCTCGTTCCCAACAGGACATCGATGAATTCGTCGGTATCGATCTGTAAGAAGGGTTGTGAAATGCTGCATTAATAGGTCACATCCATGCATGGACTTACATCTTCTCGGATCATGACATCGCAATTATGTACTGTTCGTGCGTGGTCAGAGAAAGCTGCAGAAATCGTTTGTCTGGATAAGTTGACATACTTTTGTATGACTGCAAGATCGACCGAATCATCTTGTCGTCGATTTTGGTCAACTTTACCGTAGCGTTAATCTATCCACCAAGAACAGTACTTAGATCGGAACTCATGCTGGACCGGTTCCACTCACGGTAATCTAGTAAGGTTTGCAGCATCATTCGAAGAATCAGTCTGCGAGCCCCATTATTAATTGGGCAGTCTGCTTACGCCACCTGCTGCTTTCTGCCTAAATACCACTGTGAACACAAAGTTAGCATCATCCGAGGTAGATGCGACGTCGACGTTATCTTACCGTCAGGCGCCTTTGTATTCAGCCGGATACCGACTGCCTCCAATTCTGCCTCCAGTAGCCTTCTCTGCTCAGTGGATTTCGTCGCATCCACTATGAACCGCAGGATGACATATTAGCAAGCGGTATCATACCTGGATTGCTCACGGCATTCACTCATGATAATGACCACATCTGCAGTCTTTGCCACACTGACAACCTGGCGACCTCGACCTCGGCCCATGGCAGCCCCTTCGACGATACCTGGAAGATCCAAAAGCTGCACTCTTGCACCTTCATACTCCAATACACCAGGAATAGCCTGTAAGGAGAGAGGCGGTCAGAAACGGACTTCCGGGGAAGTCGCGAAACGCACAGTCAACGTTGTGAATTCGTAGGCGCCCGTAATACTCTCAGTCTTTGTGACTTTGGACAGCAGTGTTGACTTTCCGACGGAAGGGAATCCGATCAGAGCCACGCGTGCGTCTGTCGTGAAAAGGATGAGATTCTGACCGGGAAGAGTCATCGTTGACTAGCACTCACCGCCACTCTTCAGCACATCGAAACCTTCTCCCTTGGCTCCCTTTTTCTCCGGCTCCAGCAATTGCGCTCGATACTTGGCCAACTTGGCCTTCAATGCTACGTTGCCAAAAAATCACAGTAAGCTAGAAAGCAGTGGAGACAGGGGGATCGAGCTATACTGACTGCCTAAATGATACTGGGCCACGAAAGTCGATGCACTTTAGCCTTCTCCAATGAACAAGCACCGTCTAGTTTCCCGCACCTCTGTTGCCTTGCTGAGCGCGCGCAAGATTGCGGTGAGCATGCAGTCTTCTTCCTCAATACATAAGCTTACTTCTTTTGCGCTGGAAAATGCAGGCATTATGAAATCAGCTAGAGACTCCTTAGCTTGTAGATTGGGCACCTACTCCTCTGCATCTCCTCTGCGCCACGACAAGGTAGACGTGTAAGCCATCAGTTTTTCGTACGGAGAGCTCAGGAGAAAGACATACTCTCGATCTCTTGAATCTGAAAAGGTTGGGTCGTCAGAATTCTCCTGTGAGTCATTATTCGGCGGTCCTCACCTTTTCTAAGACACCCATCTTGATTGATTGTGGTTACCGGTAGGGTACTCTAACAGTCGGGCAATGCGGAGGGGCTGAAGCGACCGTTCTTTTAGCTTCCAGAGAGTGCGGAGTTCTCAGCAATGAACGAGAAGAAGAAGGTCCTATACGGTTTGAGACCGTAGGGACACCGAGTTGTCTGAGATGGTAATGAATCAATCGCTCGATCACTCGCAAGCCGCATGTTCCTAGCGCGCGACTCTCCCACCGATAGCTTTCCTGCGCCCTACCCTGCTGCTCTCCTTTCTTCCTATCTCATATCTCATTCTCATGGTACTAGCTGTACAAGTATCAGATATCACCCGCATTCACGTCTCACCGGATACCCTGCGATGCCAACTGTATCTATCGTACAATCGATAACGGGTGACTCATAGTTTCACGGGGTAAACCCTTGTCACTCATCTCTCATTCACCGGCCATGTACTGGAATCGTCCTGGAGGAATTATGGTTTGACCGACCATACTGAGCCATTATGCGCAAGTATTTGCAGTGGACACGACGTCTTATAGAAGCTGCCTTGATCTACCGGGAATTGCAAGGCATCCACCTACGTCTGCAATTCTCACGTAGCGATTCCAAGAAGTCTCCTCCTGGGTGTTGATCAGCTGATCCTACGTTATCAACCGCCGCTGGCGTCATGACATGATCGAAAATCAACGCTATCAACACTCTCTGGGATCGCATAATTGATTCCAACGTGCTGTGCCTGAGTTTGAGCCCAGGTGGCTCCCATGCTGTCTGTGCGATTCCTACAGCTGGAGGTAGGCTAAAGTCAAGGTGGAAACATTCTGAAGATACGTTCTGGCCGCCATCAGAATCGGCAGCGATCCGGTTTGGCTCGAGTAGCATGGATCTCGATAGAAGGACTGGTATATTGACGGCGACCTCCCAAAGCAGCCTCACATGTCGAATAGTGCCCTAGCACACACCTAGGCGGGATAGAGCGTGTCTACCGCCACATGCGATGCGCGAAGCGCATGCCATATCCGCTGGAGGGAAGGCTAAGGTTCCTTGCGGAGATTCCTCGCTGCTGCTCTGCATCATTTCATGCCCAGCTATCGCTTCGCCATACAGCACGATGTTTGTAGCCACTTCCCGGTTGATACCAACTGTCTAGATAACGGTATGCACAATCGCAGGCTGCTTTCGCTCGAGATGTCTGCTTGCGGATGTCCGTGCGCTTCCCAGAAAGATTTCTGTGTGTCGGACACCTTGAACTCTCCGAGAAACAGAGTATGATAAGGGTTGCTACCAATCGCCAGCGAGTAGTGCAGACAGAAGAAGCTCCCGAATCCAAAGAATGGTCTCCCGTCGAAGGTAAATCGTTCCTGCCTGGGGACGGGCCAGGTCCTTCGATATATGTTTCTCACGTATCGCATGAAGACCTTGGTGACAGAATGGTAAGGAGGAGGAAACACGTCGCCGGAATCCTGGGCCCTTTGTGTGAAGAACACTTTCGGAAGAATTAGAGGATCCCGTAAGCTATCTGGTAGCAGAATGTCTTCGAGCTGTGTTGGCCAAAATCAGATTACAGTAGGGGAAGTGAAAGTTCTCTTGTGACTGCGTGATCGGGTGAGGAGGCTTACATATTCAGATAAACGGTTCTGGTCGCCTTCCATGATCGTTTCCGCTGGCAGGTGAAGGTATAAAGTACGGTAAGGTGGAGTCCTTAAGTCGTTCCCATTTCCAATTGCATATGCATGCTGTGGTCGGAAGTTGACGGGGACGAGGGTGGTCCGAAATATGTGTCCCAAAGTTTCCAGGGCATTATAGTCGTTCCTGATGCTGACAATCCCCAAATTTAGGCAGAGATTGGAAAGGGAAACAAAAATTGGTCCTAGCGCTGGACCAACGATACGCCCACTTTGACACAGAGTCACCTGTTTGATAAGCCAGGTTTTGCCATTTCCGGTCCAGCTCGCCAATCTGTGGAAGCGCAAACAATCGGCAAGAGAGGCGGTGGTGACCGGTTGGTGCATGTCGATGATGAAGGGAGCGCTCATCAGACATTCTTCAAATGAATGTCGGGAGGTGTACTTACTGGGAAGCAGGATGGAAACATGGACTCGGTTGAACTGATCTTGTAAACTTCGCCAGCCAGATCTTTCTGCAAGAACAAGATTCCCTGTGAGCTATCGAAAATAGAGCAGAGCATGTCTTCGCTCAAATGCACCTGGGGTGTCAGAAGTGTTCCGCTGTCGGGTGGTGGTGCAGTTGTCAGTCCCGAAGCGCATCCTCTTCTTTGAAAGCTCTTGTCGCACAGTGATCCTGTCTTGCCGTCCTCTGGCTTGGCCGGGCGATCATTCAAGCAAAAGTAGCTTGCACAGTGCAGGCAAGTGTCGAGAATATGCATTCGATATACGGGCAAGAATCACAGATTTACATTTACAAGAGTGCAGTTTGTCGTTACCACGGAGACCGGGAAGCATCACAAGGAAACGTGACACTTGCTGCCAAGCCCGGTCGATGTGCAGCGACAATCACAAGTCGAGACAGCGGGTAGTACATGCACAGGTCCACTATACAGGGGCTTATTGATCTGTACGGGAGCGGTATGGTAGCTGGCGCAGATCGAGGGCGTACGGTCAAGGCGTTGAAGAAGTTAGATGATAGATGCTAGATGCGCGGTAGACTGTATGGGTAGGGTGTGTATTCTGGGCATTGAAGGCAGATCTGAGCACGTCAAGAAAGTTAGATCAGCATGTACTCCAACCTGACTTCGGACCGCTCTAAATTACCGATTTCATGGGTATGAGGCAACGACGGCTGATCAGTTCTGATTTAAACGTGTGACCATCGCGTCGGCGCAAAAATTGGTTGCTGAAAGTAAGGGGGGTCGACTTCTACTTCGCAACGCTGCCACTTTCGTGAACCGTGAAACTTTCGTAAATGTGATCCATTCGACTACGGCAGACGGTCGCTCCTGCGTGAAGAGCTCGTCTGGTTCCGATTGCGGGGTGACGCCCCATTTTCAAATAGAGAGAGGCTGTTGCCCCAAGGTGTCGTGGCGCAGAGAGCAGTGCCTTCTCGGCTGGCCCGTCCGTCAGTGGACAGGCGATGGCGGAGATGCTGAAGTTTTGATACCCATCGATGAACGGACAGGCAATCAATGAATTGCTGAAGAATTGATACCCGCTTGTGGATAAACAGGCGATTGGCTTGCTGAAGAATTAACACCCGTCTGTGGATAGACCAGCGGTCATTAGATCGCTGAAGAAGAAGCTTTCCGGACGAAATCATGAAGTCAAGAAAGGCAATTGCCAAAATGTCGTATGCCACCAAAAGTGCGAAGTATTGAGGGCGAAGTCACGGAAGTAACCCGGGACCTCGATGGTCGACGTTGACACAGGCGTGCACTTGGAGTGTTTCACTTCGATCACGCCGCCCATCCTTTCGGCCAGGATCGGCGGTCCGGAGAGGATGGCAGTGTCGACTTTTCCGCGTCCGATCTTTGCGCTGAATATCATGGCTATCTCATCCTCTCCGGACCGCCCATCCTTGGGGAAAAAAATGAAGACCTCGTCGGTAGGTCGAAGTTGACAGCTTCGAGGCGTGCATCGGTTCGTCCACCTCTTTACAGCCTGTCGAGCAGCCGCATTGCTGTCGGTGAACCGCGGGAGATTTCTGTACAGCGCAACATCGCAGCATCGATGCGAGATCGAGGAAATCACTAACAATTCGCATTATGAGCTATTGACTGCGATGAATCTGGAACAGAGTTATGGAGCTCACCTCTGCATCCAAGTAAAATTATTGTGTCTGCTTTTGGCCCTAGTCCGGCGAGAATGGAGACCACGCCGTGTATTCGGAGAGTAGCGACTCGGGACAGCGGGCTATCTCTGCCACTATAATGTTCAAGTAGAATCTCCCTTCATCGTCCTTGCGATCAGCGCCGTAAGGAAGGAGGTGTGGGAAAGAAGAGCTTACAGTCAATCGAAATCTCAAAAATCCCAAGAAGTGCGATCTCGTTCAATTGCCCAATATACCCATTCCCCTTGTGTTTCCGCTCGCCGGGTGTCTTGCACCCAACCTCTTCCATCGCTTCGTCCGATTGCCCCCAACCGACTGAGCCACCTCCCATCCCTCTGGCTTCTCTTCACTGCCATTATCAGTAGCGGGTCCTGTTGTCGCCGGCGTTTTCGATGCTGTCTGAATCCCCGCCGCGGTTCATACCATCCTCCTGCTGCCCCGGCTCGGAAGTGTAGATGATGTGGCTACTAAATCTTTCTCCGCGATCGCTCTCGGCGTTGGAGATTCTCTCTCCGCTAGGAACGGCGCCCTGATGCGTCATTATGGTAAGTCGGTGTCCGTTCCGTGTGGCGCTCCTCGACCCAGAAGTTGTGCGCGTAAAAGTCGAGCTCATCGTGCCTGTCAGCTGCGAAGGCCCACGGCGAGACGATGAACGCGACTTCTCGTAGGCTCGCTGCACGTCTTGGCGCTTCACTTGTCTGGAAATATTCGCCCTGGATTGGCTACCGGTGGCGGAGTTGGGACCAAGAGCCACTTTCCGCTGAAAAGCATCTTCTATGCCATCCACAGGATCACTGAGCACTTCCTGCACCCTTGTATAGCCGATGGCTTGAAGCAGGATCCGGACATTATCCTTCCATTTGCGAGACTTTTTCAAAAATTCCCCGACAGCTCGGATGTCTCCCGACCGAAGTTTAAAATCACTTTGTTGAAGCACAGTGCACAAATCGATACCGAGTTTCTTGATGAAGACGCAGACATGATGCCCCATTTCACCGTCACACCTGAGCAGCTTCTTGATCTCCAGACGATTCAGGTCTCCTTGCTTCATGAGCTCGTCAATGCGGTCGCCGCTACTCGATTCGATTTCTGACATATCAGAATTGTCCGAATCGGAATCGGAATCGGAAATCGGAATCCGAATCCGAATCCGAATCCGAATCCGAGGTCCCTTCTTCGTCATCCTCCATAGACGACCCGCTGGAGTCCGTCTCTTCGACTTCGACCGCGCCTCCATGCAAAGTGCTATGATTCGGATCATGCGTCAGAGGCGGGGCGAGCAGTGGTGCTGGAACGACATCGCTCGTCGAGCCTGCCATCTCTTGCTGCACGAGAGCTTCCGACGTGAAACCATTTTCTGAAGAGTTCTGGTACGCAGCGGTCTGCGACGCTGCCTGTCCATGAGGCTGCGCCCACCGTGCGGCAAGGTCCAGGTCCGACTCTCGGACGCGCTCCACCGCTGTCGCAAGGCGACTGGTGTCATGTGTTGATTGATCTGCTGCTTGTGACCTATGATAGTCTCTGTCGCTACTGGCTGTTGTGAGGCGGTCGAATTCAGCCTCGAGAGTCGCAATGGTGCTGTTTGGCTCGGCAGAAGTCAAGAGCGACACGTTATCGCCGTTTTCTAGCTGCTATCCGTGCTGCTTGGCGTTGCACTGCGGTCAAGCAGCTGGTCAAGCTGTTTCTAAGGGTTTGAATGTCGCCGGCATGGTTGTTGTTGAGTCGATCCAGGGCATCAATTCGTGACTGGCGACGCTCCAATTCTGTAGAAAGGCCACGATTCGCCGCCGTGAGGGCAGCCTGCGCTGTCTGGTACGCTCGGATCGCTGCCTCGAATTCAGAAGCCAGCCGTGCGAAATTCCCTAGCATGTCTCGTCGTTCTGTCGCCCATCGCTCTTCGGATTCACGGAGAACCCTGTCGCTGTGAGCAGTCAACTGGCGCTGTTGCTCTCGAAGGCCCATGATCGTTCGTGAACTCTGGTTGGCCCGCTCACGCAATTCCCTACCAGTGGTGCGCTGTGCTGCGATAACATCTCTGAGTGCGGCGGCCTATTTCTGCGATCTGCTTTGGAGTTGGTCGAAACGCTCGGCTGCCTTCTTCAGGTCTGTGATCGTCCGGTGCTGCTTTTCGATTGTCGTAGCAGTCTTTTTATGGGATTCATTGTTTAGCCTGTTTACTTCTCTTTCGTCTTTGAGATCGCTTTCAGCCTTCCCCACCTTTTCCTTCAGCTCCTTCAGCTCCTTGAGCTCCCCTTGCTGGAATGCGAGCGTCTTGAGAGCCTTCTCGGCCTTGGCAGCCTCCGTTCTACACCGTTCTTGCACTTCCTGCAATTCCGAGCGCTGCTGCTCGATAACGCTGGCTTGTTCACGGGAACGAGCGGCTACACATCTTATAGCACGAAGCAGGGTGTCGCGGTCGGGTCTTGCCTCTGTTGCCGTCTTTCGGTCGCCGATGCTGTAGGGCTGCCTGGACGATGAAGTGGCATTGGTTGCCTAGCGCAGCCGCTGCCTGAGGGCCTTGATCTTGGTGTTGAGCTCTTTGATCTTGTTGTTGGCTTTCTTGGCATCCTTCTTTGAAGCGGCACACTGCTCATTTTTCACGAGGTATGTGGTCAAGTCGTTTTGCGCCGCTTTGAGCTGCGCCTCGAGCCGGGTAATTTTCTTGGCCAGAGCTTGCTGGTCAACACGAGCTTGCTCCTCAGCCAGCCTGCGAGCTTCGCCGACGGCGCCTTCCGTCTTTGCGATAATGTCCGCGATGATCTGCGCCTTCTCGTTCTCGAATCTCTTCTTCTCGATTTGAAATCTCTCGTTGGCTTCGTTGATGCATGCCTTCCTGCCTTGCAACCGCCCCGCTTCCTTCGCATCGTTTTTTTCCTTCTCCCTCGCAACTTGGCCGATACTCTGTCCCTCCTGGAAACCGACATGATCCGCTTGACGTTCGAGCTGACGTCCGATGAAGCGACCGGCGGTCATGCCTTCTGTGTACGACATGTGATTGGCGGCCGTATTCAGGCTGCTCGCGTCCCAGACTGTGACTCCCGCGAAGATTGCGCCCGATGGACAGCACGTATCGTGAGAGGGAGAGCCTCCAGAGGTGTTCTGGAAGGGGAAGAGATTGTCAGCAATGTTCGACGGCGTAAAGCGTGATCAAACGCACAGGCAAGGGGAAGATCTGGTTTTCTGGCGTGACAGGTGGAGACGGAGGGAGGTTGTCGAGGTCCATGAACGCAGAGGCGCCGCCGGGGAAGGCATCGCGCTGACGTTGCGTCCATCCGGTGGCAGAATGTGCGTGAACGGGGATCGCAGAGACGTTGGGAGCTGTTGTGGGCTGTGGAAGGGGGTAGACAAGTCCAAGCTGGTTCGTGAAGTTGGTGTAGGCGTTTGTCATGGCGATAGTTGGCAAGGCGAGTGCTGGATCATCCGCGCCGACTGCAAAGGACCCCATAAGATCAATGGGTGATGTGTGCTGTGGCAAAACAGCGAACTGCGACTTACTGGCGCCGTTCCAGTCGTAGCTGGACGACATCCTGACGGGTTGATCTTGCACGACGTATACCAGCTGTAGTTGCACTCGAGTCTTGCGGATGAACAAAAGACGATGTCGCCACTTTCTCCTTTCGAAGCCGAGAGCATGCCGGCTGTCAACCCGTCAACAAGACTTGCGCCTCGAAGCCCGCGCTTCCGACCAGGACCCCGGGCGCGCTCGGAACAGTTTCAGGGTAGGGTGTATTGCTGGCTCGCAGATCGTTGTTCTCCGTCTCCCGCATTCCGTTTGACTGTAGCTCCGGTAGCTGCAGATACAGGGGATCAGCCTGCTGCAGAGTGGACAATCGAAATGCTCACAATTTTCGAAAGACGTCGCCCGCGTCATAGCGGACAATACACATGAGATTCGCGTAGACGATCGTTCCTTTGCCACATTCCCGCTTCGATAGCACGGAGTCCGTGTGAACAAGAATTAAGGCGAACACTTTGCCTTCACAGATTCTCCATACACCCGTTTGATTATGCACCAGCTTACGTAGAAGATCGAAGGACGTGTTTGCGAATCGCTGAAGGGTAGTCAAACCGATGCAGAAAAGTGTCGAGTCCGGTGAACATACGTCATAATCAGCTGCATTGCTTGGTCGAGGCTCGGAGACTGCTCTCCAAGGCACGGCGATCAGTAGACTTATCCATGGATCGCACAGGCTCACCAGTCGTCCATCAGAAGCCTCTTAATCTTTGGCCATCTTGCAGCGGAGTCTTAAAGCGCGAAGTGTTCTCTCTGCCAGTGCACGACATTTTGGCATTGCCACGTCACTTGCATCGTGAGCAACAAGGTGATCAGCACGTTCTGCTCATGTTGTACGGCAGCTACAGAACTGCTCAGGGAGATACCGCATCAGTGCGCATGTCTCCGCAACGAAATTTTGGTGAGCTCAACGTGAGAAACCACTGCATACGCCTCCCGTAGCAATGGCGGGATCACCTTACCCAGTCCCTGGAGACTCTAGTGGGCAAGGCGATTAGCATGCTCTGCCTGGCACTCCATAACAGCTCACTATGGTCGTAAAGCATGGATCGTCACATGTAAATGCCGTAACTGTACATACAAACACAGGGTTTTGCTTGTCCCAATCTACAATAGATGCCGTCAGTCTCGCCGATGCCCGGTCGTTATAATGCTATGCGTCGCGATCAGAGACGCTGTTCTATTGGATGCCGGCGGCGGTGAACATCTCCGCGGGCACAGTCGACCTAAGTGCCAGAAGCAGTTGTTCGAGCTTCTGTTGTGTCTCATTGGTGAGCTGGCCTTGCTGTGCTGGTTGCAGCACATAGCTGAAGACGGCCAAGAGGTGTGCAAGATGCGGCTGAATGAGATCCTGTCGCTTCTCAAACAACAAGAAGATGGCGTCAAAGACGGGCTTGTTCTCGATAAAGTCCTTCGTCAGCGGGAGACCTCCAAGCCAGACAGGCAGGATCTGTTCGAGCGGCAGAGCCGCAGCATTCTTGATGATCATTCGCGCAATGCATCCTGCAGCGTTGTCTTTGGCGTGGACTTCATCTGGTGACGAGTTCGAGTCGACCTTGAAGAAGGCGGAGAGAGCGGTGAAGAGCGCGCCGAATTGAGGGCTGAGATCAACCTCTGACCATTCAATCAAGGCGCCAGCTGCGAATGCTGAGTTGGAGCGCACTTCAGCTTCAGGGTCTTGTAGTGTGCGCGACAGAATGGCGAGAATCGGCTGAGTGTACTGGGTAATACCGCTCTGAAGACCGGTGATGACCTCTCCGACGGATCCGATCGTGAATGCACGCTCGTTGCCCGGACGGCTCGAATCCTGCAGAAGATGAAAGATTACCAAGTCAGTCTCGAGCCTTCCGCGCCGCATCAGCCTGACTCACAGCATAAGCCAGCATCTGGTTGAAGAGGACCTGAAGCTTTGGCGCGAATGCCGGGCCGTACGTGGAGCACAAAGCGCCAGCAACATCCATGGCATTGCTGATCAGAACGCTCTCGTATTCTGATGATTCGGCGAGCAATTCAGAATCTTCCTCCTCATCAAGGTCAATTTGGCATTCAGACTTCTTCTCGAGGATGAGTTTGACGTGATTGAGAATCTCGTCTGATCCTAAAAGCAATATTTAGCACGGCGTCAGAATGGCAGCATAAGAGAAACTCACGTCCTTCGACAATGCATTGCCCGCATGTGTTGATCGTCTCTTGTAGAGCGGAGCACAGCAGAATGACGACTTGCCTAAGCAGGACAGGACAACAGTCAGTACATTATTGCATGTATCGCGGCGTCTATGCTAGCGGATCGAGTCAGAGATAATCTTGTTCGGATATGTTCATCTCATAGATCCTTGGATCTCGAGGTGAGCTGAGTAAATGTCTCATCTTGTATCGATGCTGGCAGAAAACGGAAGAGCCGAAAGCAGAACAGGAAAGAGCGCACTCACTTGTCGTCTTCGTTCTCCCACATTTCCATAACCTTAGGCATGACTAGGTCAATCAACTCCTGGACCTGCGGTGAGACACCCTGCTCTTGAGCTGGCTGCATCTCGTAAAAAGTTCGCAGAATGATCAACAAGCTGCTGACGGTGGCCTTCCTGATGCCTTCGTAGAAATGCGGCAATCCTGTCTTGAACATCTCCTCGAGAACTTCCTGCAGCTGAGGCAGGTATGGCTGGGGACAAGCCTCGAAGACTTGTCCCAGAACCTCGAAGGAGATCTCCTTCTCGATAGCAATCTCGCTGTTGATGTTGCCATAGATGTTCTCGAGATCTTCGTAGTCATCATCCGCGTCGTCCTCGTCACCGTTGACATCGATGGTGGTAGAACCGGAGCCGTTGCCAGCATTGAAGGCGTTGACCATGGCGGTCAACTTTTCAGGGTTCTTGTCCTCGTCATCCATTTCGCTCTGCTTGACACTGGCCAAGAGGAACTGTACCGATGGCTGAACATATGGTGCGAACTCCTCTTTGTAGACACCGGCCATAGTGCCGAAGAAAAGAAGGGCGCTCTCCTTGAGACGCGACTCCCCGGTGATGAAATGCTGAGCGACGTTCATGAGTTCCTGGAAGTAAGGCCTGAACATGTCCTTGCCAACAACCTCGGCGAATGTACCGAGAGTATCCAAAGCGACACCTCGAAGCGAAGCTTCGTCTCCCTCGCCCTCGAGCGTGAAGAATTGCGCGATCCGCTTAATAGTTTCCTCGAAGTAAGGTCGGAATCCCTCCTTGGATGCAAACGCAGCGGATCCAATGGCACCGGTGACCGTGATTTTGACCTTGGTGGGTGCGGTTTCGAGCAGAACCAAGAGCTTCTCCATCAACAGAGTCAAGTACTTGGCAATGTTGTCGCCGAGAATCTCGAGATAGGCTTCGAGACAGGCGGTGGCCGCCTTTTGCGTGGAAGCATCGCTGACCAAGTTGAAAAGGGTCGGAACCAGATGCTCGTGTCGTTCAGCGCATTCATCAGCAAGCCACTCGCAAGTGCAGGCAAGGGCAATGCAACCAGCCTTTCGAACCATCGGGTCGGCGTCGGCCAGACCGGCGTCGATTAAAGGCCAGAGCTGAGCGATATGTGGGCGGATGTATTCGCTGACACCCTCGACCGTCACACCGAATGCCATCAAGGCGGCCTTCCTCATTCGAGGATCCGACGAGGTGGCGTACTTTTGCAATTCACCGGAAAGAACAGGGAAGACCTGCGATGGCGGGAGAGCCTTGGCCAATTCATCGAGAGTTCTGAAAGCGATCTTTGAAGGCTGTTCCTCGACATCCTCGTCGTCCTCGTTGGGGTCCATGGTTCCTTCGCAACCGATGGGCAGGAGCCGCTCGATAATCATACCGGCCAGACCCAAAGTCTGAACCTTAGTTTTCTTGTAGGTAATCAGCCACGTAAGACTGTTGAGAGCAGCTACTCGGATATCGTCATCGCCGTCCTGCTTGCCCGCAGCTGCCAGACAAAGATCGGCATACTCGCGGCAGTGCTTGGCGATGAGCGGTGTTTCAAGAATCAGAAGGGTTTCGAACACGTCAAAGGCAGCCTTGGCCCCGTCAACGTTGTCGAGGGCGATGGTCTGGTGCAGCACCTGGAGCATGCCCGGGATAAGAGCTTGATAACGAGCCTAGACAAGTTGTGTCAACACTAGCGGAAGCTCATCATCCGAGGTGGCTTACAATCAATGCCTTTTCGTCCAAATCAATGAACTCTGCCATCTTGCCTAAAGCCCGCAGGGTCATCAACCGGACGTCCTCGCTTTGGTCGTTGAGGGTGACAGCGAAGATGTTGAACAGTCCGTCCATCATCTGCTCGACGAACGTATCCCGTACGCTCTCCAATATGCTGTGCAAGATAAAGATGGCGACTTCTCGGTGCTCGGCAGCTACGGCCTGCGTATTTGTTGTCAAGAATGGGAAGAGTTCGGGCCATTCTGCCAGAGGCTGAGTTCCTGCTTGTGAGGATGAGGCGTGTCCTGAAGGGCCGTAGAGCTCGACATCTGCGATGGCAGCAACTGCCCGACCGAGTGCATGCCTAACGATTTTTCTGTAGACGGCCCCGCAACATTAACAATAATTCAACGAGAAAATTATGTTACTCACATAGGCTCGACAAGACAACGCTCCAATAATCCCTGCTTGATGCGTGCCTTGAACTCTGCAGGAACGGTACCCCACATCTTTCCGTCCTTGTACCAAACTCGTTTACGGAGTTCGTTGGCGGCGAGTTGACGGACCTGAGCCATTTATTCTTCGATTAGACTATTGTCATTCTGAGCCTCCCCTTTTTTCCTTACACCCTGGTTGCCACTCTGTGCGGAAGCCTCGAAGAGGGCCGGAATACATTGCGGGGTTTTGTAGTAATTGGTATTTAGCTCTGCGGTGGCCTGTTCGAGACAAACTCAACACCTCGGACTTGCATATACTGTCTCTAACACACACCTGCTTGATCACATTCGTATCCGGGGCCAAGGTGTGCTCAAGAAGCGTATGGAGGCCTTGATAGAAGTTGGGCTGTGATGATGCAATAAAATCAGCGACCTGGCTCGAACGATAAACACGGACTTCAAACTTACGTCCATCTTGAAGACTGGTGATCCTACAAAGCGATGGAATGGACTGTCCAGAAGGCGAAATGTCAAACTATCAGGCAAAGGGTTGATCAAGATGGCCCGCGCGTCCGCCGAGCAGGCGATGGAAGCTAAGCTGGTTGAAATTTCGAATGTCGGTTTGATTCCGAAGCCGGACATGTCGGTTCTGTTTTCCGATGGACGACGTCCTGGTTGAACGACTTTCTACACGCAAATTGCAGTAGCTAGAGTTCAGTGGGACTCTCGAACGTTGTCGTGACATTCGTAGTGGTCCCTGCTCGGCGGATGTTTTCTTCGATGAACCTTGCATGATACGTCGAGTAGAAGCGTCTCCTAGGTCTCCATGTAACGACAAATTTGCGCTCGAATGCGTAGCTATCCATACCGCGCAATGCGATGTGTCATCCCTCTCCCGTAGTCGTTTTGGCTCAGTACCCCTCGGTCAATCGCTGCTAACCCGCGGCATGTGTGATAATCTTCACGAACTCAGACGCCAGCGCAAGCGACGTTGAACCGAGGCCGTGCATCCACCGTCTATAAGATCAGATGCAACTTCGAATGATGCTGCTTCATCGCTTCTAAAAGGACTATCTATGTTTAGGACGAGTCGCGGTGATCGCGGTGGCTGCATCCTGTCTGACTCCTGTGCCAGGATTTGGCTTTAGGAAGTGGAACAGAAGGATAGCAGTTTCGACCTTATGCAGCCTGGAGCCGATGTCTGCCGAAGTCGCAGTAAATCGACAGGGATAAAAGGAAGTCTATTCTGCATGACGGCGAGCTTCCATGGAGAGAAACTTCGGCAGGGTTCCGCCTGTGCGCTCCATTCCAAACATCGGAAGGTGAAAACCATTCGGCAACGCGCTGAGAATTGCCTAGCTGACTCCACAAAGTCCCGTATGACTGAATAATGAGGACGAAAGAGGTTAAAACGGCAGATACCAGACGCACGGTGTGCTCAGTCGCGTATTGCCACTCTTGTGAAATGTTATCCTCTCGACGGCCTCGTGAGCGGGCAGTTATCATGTTTGGCTATAATCGCAAGAGGTCTTCGCGTCGCGCATTCATATTCCTCGGCATTCAGTGCAATGGATGCGGAAACCCAGAAACGCTGTCAGTACCAAAGACGCAAAGACGCTCCACTAGACGTTCCTAGTGTAGAACGGTTTGCCCAATATGTGCTTACTCGCAGTATCAATACAAATGTATATAGAGGGACAGGAGCATCCCGTCATGTGACGAGTCGTGTGGCTGTGACGCCATATCCCGGCAGCTCTATATGTGCGAGGTACCGCGGCTAGTATGACCCGCATGATTCGACAGCCGTCACAGCCCTATTAGGGATTCAGGGATCAGCCTGAGAGCGAATGAGCCAACGCAGGCAAGCGCAAAGTAGTTGCAGAAGATTGAATAGCAAAAAGAATGGCTTTCAGCAAGTATCGACCAGTCTCGCGCTTGAACACGCGCTTTTGATGCTTTTTCCACGCTTAGCGCTGCATCGGAGTTGTCGGTTCGGCGGGGTGGGTGGCCGGCGTCGTTGGTGTCGGTGTCGGTGTCGGACGTCGATCCGCCATACCGATCAAACGTTGAGGGACGACGTCCAAGATAGATTGGTATACAGTTATCTCCAGCCGGCAAGTCAGCACCTCAAGGTCCTTAGTTGGAATCAATCGGCCAAAATGGTGCGTTGATGTCTTCGTGGTTTCCTGCGTGTGCTAATCATTATCACTGTGCTCACAGACTAAAGTACGTATCTACGAACCATGATCCTTTCGGGGAATTGGGGGAAATGCAGCAATGCAGCAAGCTGACGGAAGGCTCTCGTATTTTTACGTTGTTGTCTGGTCGCTTCCCACTCGTTAACAGGGTACACCCTCCTTGTAAGTCTGCCACGTCGGCAATTTTTATTCACGGATACTGACAAGAGCTTGGCACCTTACAGCGGTAAACGACACACCAAGACCCACACCTTGTGCCGACGATGTGGTAACAGGTCGTTCCACAGGCAGCACAAGAGTTAGTAGGCATGATGAGGTTGGTGACATTGCAGCAGTCGATATTCGGGAGGGAATAGCTGCGGGTTCTGCAGACGGTCAGGACACGGCGGTCGGGTCGAAAGGGTGAAGCAGTTGCCAACATACCTCGACTTTCTCGCTTTCCGCCCACCGCTGCAATGTCGCCAACGGCCAATAGCAGGAATCCTTTGCTGACTTCAGAACTTTTAATAGCCTGTGCTCAGTGTGGTTACCCTGCCGCCAAGCTCCGATCTTACAACTGGGGCTTGAAGGCTAAGCGAAGAAAGACCACCGGTACCGGTCGAATGAGGCACTTGAAGGATGTCTCTAGGAGGTTCAAGAACGGTTTCCGGTAAGTATAGTTGATTTCGTCGGTGTTTTGAAAGGGTCCCCTAATCAAGTTGGGATCGTGCAGAGAGGGCACCGTCGCCACCAAGAAGGTCAAGGCCTCCTCCGAATAAACGTATCGTCATACATGCAGACGTTCAGCAGTCAACGGGTGTTGATTTATGGGCAAGGATCTCTGTTGAATTGTTCGGTTGTATCGGCAGGCTTGTTGTCTGGTGGAAGTCCGTTTTATGGCATACTGCTATTCCCCTTCAATGATCCGTGCTTGTGTTCAGGAACGTATGAAGATCCGCTGAATCGTCTTCACTGTGATCATGCGAGTACTCGATCTGCGCGTCTTATTGGGCTTGCATTCTGCTGTACTCCGCTACCATTCCGGCCTTCGAACGACTGAAACTGCTGGGAAGGTCGTCCAAAACCTGTCCCAACTGCCCCCTCGTCGTTTCCTGCGCCTCTGCCGTTCATGTATACGTTTTACTATGCTGATACCGTGCAAACCATGGAGCCCTGGTGATCTTCTGGTCTGTCATCCATGAGCGCCTTCGAGTAAAGAGCCATGCACCCTGAGCCCGGGCCGTTTCTGTCGTCACTCATCATAAGCGTCGATCGCGGTTTCGAACGCGAACGCGGAATATTCGGCGAGCGGACTATTGCATCAGCTTGACCAGCTTGACATGGGTTCAAGGGATTCGATCAATTCCATAACAATCTTTTCTACAAATTGATACATCGCCAGCTGGACTTGATTCAACCGACAACAGCATTTGCCAACAGAACCCTTCGAATATCAGCAATCTAGAGATACGGACGGTAACGCTTGACCATGTCCAGTCGTTACGAGGAAGAACGGTCCCGGCGATACGACGATCGTGACAGAGAAAGCAGCAGCTATCGAGACGGCTGGTCTGAAAAGGAATCCCGATCTCGTGATGACAGGGGCGGAAGACATGAACGCGAGCACAGACGAGACCGCAGCAGAAGTCGAGATAGGGACAGGTCGCACAAGAAGAGGCGGGACCGCAGTGAGAGCCGGGACAGGGAAAGATCTAAGAAGAAAGACAAGAAATCCAGGTAAGAGTCACGAGTCTGGATCATCATCTTGTGCTTAAATTTCTCGACCAAAGGGATAGATCCTTGTCACCGCACTCCAAGGCAAAGGCAGAGAAAAAGGCCGCAAAAGCGGCATTGAAACGAGAAGAAGAATTGCGAGCCGCGAAGCAGATCGCAGAACTCAACATGTATACGGCCGAAGACAATCCCTTCCACGACGCAAACCTCGGTCAGCAATTTCAGTGGCACAAGAAACGGGAGAAGGAGAAGAAGTCTGGTATCACAGAGGACGAAGCTAAACGAAGGGAACAGGCTCGACGGCTCGAGGCGAAGGTAGGCTGCTGCTTGTATCGTCTGATCACTAGCTTACACCCGACTCCCTGCAGGAGGAGCTTGAGCGGCTCAATAAGCGTCGCGCGGAAAGAGAGGTCGAGATGCAGCTTCGTGAAGAAGAGGAGGCAAGGCTGGCCCGACTGGCGGAATCTGCCCAAATGGCACAATGGATCGCCAAGGAAGACGACTTCTTGCTGGAGCAATCACGTCGACGAGCCGGTATTCGAATGAAAGAAAACCGCGCGAAGGCAATCGACTTTTTGGCCATTAATTTGCGGTTCGCCGATCCCAAGGGAGCACAAAAGGGTATCAACCCTCTCGGCATGGACGAGGACGATGGTTGGGGCTGGGAGGACGCGGGTCTCGAGTTCGAGATCGATGAGCCGTGGCTGATCTTCGAGAACTTGACACTTGCCGACACAGAGGAACTGAAACAGGACATTCAGATGTACCTCTCTTTGGAAAAGTCCCCTACCAACATAGAATTCTGGGAGGTAAGTCGCTGCCAGCGGGAAAGTTCAAAGAACATGCTGATCATCTTTCTGGTTGCTCTCAGTGTATGTTGCTGATTTGTGAAGACCGACTGCGGCAATTGAACCTGGAACGAGATCCCAATATTGCCGCCGTCCATGGCCAGTCTTCCAACGCACTCATTGAGGCTGACATTACCCGACTTCTCGAGGGAAAATCATTCGAACAATTACTGGCTCTGGAAAATAATGTAAAAAGCAAGCTGGCGAGTAGGGAACCCATTGATGTGGACTACTGGGAAGGCCTTCTACGCAGCTTGCAAGTCTGGAAAGCAAAGGTTAGTCACACAAACGCATGCATTTGGCGTTCCGCTTATCGGGATGCTTCATAACAACCAGAGCAAGTTGCATCAGATCCATGTTGCCGTGATTCAGAACAGGCTAGAGCAATTGCGTCAGAAGCAACGCACTCAAGCACTTAGGGTACAAGAGGAGCTGGGCGGTACCATCACCAATATGGCAATCGCGGCTGCCACCGAGGTCACCGAAGAGGAAGCGGCGGCGGCGGAAGAGGAAGAGATAATCGAAGAATACTCGAGGGACATGAGCCCGGAACTTCTAGATCCCGCCTCGCTTCCCCAGGAAGACAGGAATTTGCCCATCGTCGACGAAGAAGATGAGCTCAGAGCATTGGTGAGTCTCCTCAAAAACAATGACCGGTGTATCTCAGGCTGACTGTTCTTTGCCAAGTTCGCTTCTCGTCACCTCATCACGTCTTCAAACTTCTTGCCTCGAGCTCAAAGGGCGACCAATTTCGTCGAGGACGCTGCTGCGCCGTCCATGGCCGATCTCGCAGCAGAACGTCTTTACAAGGACGAAGCGGCCAAACATCTGGATGAGGACGAAGAGTTCTTCAATTTGGAAGAGGGCCTGGACAACCCCGGTACCTACAGCTGGGAAGACAAGTTCCGGCCCCGAAAACCACGATTCTTCAACCGAGTGCACACTGGATTCGAATGGAACAAATACAACCAGACGCATTACGAGTATGTCATCAACATTTCATGCCTACCCCAAACCGCTCACTGCGATCTTATCTGCTTCGCTAGCACCGACAATCCTCCTCCCAAGGTTGTGCAAGGTTACAAGTTCAACATCTTCTACCCGGATCTCATGTAAGCATTGGAGGCTTTTCTGGACTGTATCATACTGATCGGCCGTCTGTCCATCGGCTCGCAGCGACAAAACCGTCACCCCGTCATACAAGTTCATCAGAGACAAGTCAGATCCGGACACTTGCCTACTGGTATTCACAGCGGGGCCGCCTTACGAGGATATTGCCTTCCGTATCGTCGATAAGGAGTGGGAATACAGTCATAAACGGTAAGTGGGCAACCGCCCTGCACCTGGCCATCTGACTGATTGGCAAACTGTCTTGCCCTTCTCTAGTGGTTTCCGAAGCTCATTCGATCGAGGAGTACTGCAATTGTACTTCAACTTCAAGCGACAATTTTATCGGTCAGTAACCCTTAGATAGTCCACGTTGTGCGACATTACTAACGCCGGCGCGTACATGACACAGCAAGTAATATGGAGTCTGGTTTTTCAGTCGCAAGGCTGTTCGATGTGTTGCACATCGCCTTTGATTCCTCCTTCCATGATCATTATTTAGCCAGATATCACTCGTCAGACTATGAACATACTTTTCAATCGGGTACAAACCGCCTTTCTCGGAACTCGTCTTGACTGCCCTACCTCGATTAGGCTGGACAAGTAGAACGCTCTGGATCTAACCTTGAGAGGCTCTAAGGGATCCGATAGGACACAAGTACATCGTCGATACGGACAGGCCGACTTGGGTGTATCAAAGTCGTAACGGTGTTCTGAACTCTAAATACATGTCGGGGCGCTGCCGAGGCGGACGGATGTCTCGCAAGCGCACGAGTGGTGTATCGTTGACATGCGGTCTTCTCGCTCATTCCGACGCGATGCGATATGCATGGCGGTGGTTTATCGTCTCTTCTATGCCCATACCTTTTGGACCTTCAGTATTCGCACCAGCCAGTTAGCTACATTTGATGATCAAAAACGCTGGCATTCCTACGTTGATGGCAGAATCATATTCACGTCGCATTGACGGGCCTTAGCTTCACCAAACAGCCTATTGAGCGGGAGGCGTACTTTACAGGAAGAAGGATGTCACGGAACTCCTCGCGCACAATGCGTGCATGCACATCGCGCAATGTCAGCTTCGTACGCACGCGCGCACGCCTATGGTTCGGGGTTCTTTGGCTCATGGTGGATTCTGCAAGATTGCTTCCCCGGCTAATCTCACAAGCTATCTCGTAGCACGCGGTCGACGGCGTTGCTGGCATTGAACCTTGCTTCTAGACTTTCACCTACTTTTACCTACATGTCCTCCTCTCCAGCCACGCCCTCATCTGCCAGAGCTTCTGCCAGCAAGACCCCGATAAGCTCCCCGATACGATCACCCTCAAACTTGCCCAGATCTGCTCAGCTATCTGCTCTAATAGGAAATTTTTTGCATCCGTAAACAGGATCTGCAGCCAATGTTTGAGGAATATTGAAGGGTCTTCCGAGGCGGTTTTCTCCCTCTGAATGTGTCTTCAGCGATCGTCCCATGTTGCTGCAAGTGATCTGTGCTGGCACAGCGATGCACCTGAAGTATCGTCGTCCTTGGATCGTCCCAAAGCGCTCCAAGCTGCAGAACAGCAACGGCCCGGGGAGAAAAATCCCGCACATAGCAATATAATGTAAAATCGGGGGAAACACGCAGAGCTCTGCGCGTGCAAATGCAATCGCGGCCGCTCCGGGCTCTGTTGGAGGCACTTCGAGGCACATTTCGAGGAATAACAAGATCTGTACTTGCTTGCTTCATACCATTCTATATTGCTATCACCGTTATTTGCTTTTTGCTGTGTGTCATTCACGCGCATTGCAACACGTTGCACCAGTGGACATCACTAGAGGACGACTCGAAGCGATCAAAGCACGGCTCCCGCTGTGCCAGACCGACATCTCGCGCTTGCGCTTTCGAGGCTACAGTGATCTGATCTGGAGATCTGCCGAATCGCTGGCGACATCGCTTTGATCCACGATATCCCGACTTCGAGCCCGGCTCCTGTTCATTCGTT
Organism: Naganishia sp. PT2105A-2; assembly: GCA_023628115.1. Taxonomy (NCBI): domain Eukaryota; kingdom Fungi; phylum Basidiomycota; class Tremellomycetes; order Filobasidiales; family Filobasidiaceae; genus Naganishia; species Naganishia sp. PT2105A-2. Next base: position 152,528 of record JAMALG010000014.1, on the reverse strand, counting down.
CGACATCATTCTGACAACAGCCCACTGAGCATATACAAAGGCTCGAACTCGCTGGCGAAATCTCCTACAACCCGTATCATTCCCTCGAAAGGAGCTCGCTCGACGCGAACGACGTTGAAATTCAGCAACAAACCAGAGCCTTTCAGCTACCTTTGGACCACATTGCCGGTTCCGTTATTGCACCAGTCGACTGGAAAAGGGAGTGCGACATCATAAAAGGGATCTCGAGCGATTGTCACTTCGTCTGTGTGGAACGCTGCAGAAAAGGAAGGGAACGGTTTGATACGAGAAACGGAAATGACTTCGTCGACGGCGAAATCAAGTGGAGTTGGGGGCAGTCCGACGAGGAAGATCAAGCATCCGCAAGCGGCTTGTAAGTCCCCCGTGACATCCGCCCGGCAAGTTAGGGGAAAATGTCGAGCGATCTAACACGATTTGCCTGTCCTCGTCAACAGATAACGGGGCTACTCCGCTTTCCCCTTCGAATGGAGCTCTACCCGCCTTCAGCATCGCCAAGAACAACCTTGCCGAGAGTCAAGATCCCTCGGTCGTGTCGAGGACCATCGAGTACACGCGACCGACTCGAGAATCCGCTCTGATTACCCCTGGAGGGGATATGTCTATGAGTATGGGCATTGCTTCGTCGCCTTCCAAACTACACACGTCGAAGCTCATCAAGTCACCACTTGATGCACCGTGGGACGCCTCGTCACTGCCAAAACCAGGTCATTCGGTACCGATCCCGGCTGTATCGGGCACCAGATACCCGGGAACAGCACAACAAACGAATGGGGTAGCCCAACCTTTGATCAATGGGCGGCGTGACTCTACCACTGGTCAGATAATGTCCAACTCACCGAGTCGGAATGGCAGCGTCGGGGGACATGGAGGTGGATCCGCCAATGCTTCACCAAATCCAAACAGATATTCCGCAGGGTACGGAAAAGCGGCTACAGCTATGAATGGCCTAACCGCTGGCGTATCGGGAAGCTCTGCCCAAGGATCAGCGCCACCGCCTCGACCCTCTCGCGCGGGAACTCTGCCACTCGACGGTCTTCTTCCGCTCGTTACCAATGGATTGTCTCCCACTAGCGGAAGCGCCAACACCGCAAATATTACTCCCACAATGACCTCCCCACCTGCATTCATTAGGGCGCCGGCATCCATGTCCAATATCCATCATCAACCGCTACCAGCTCATCAATACCAGTCGATGGCAATAGGGGATCAGCCGCACATATTGTCTCCGAACGGTACAACTACCTCTTCAGCGCTCTCTCCCCCTCCCCTTATTCATCAACCCTTCTCGGCACCGGGAAACCCGTACGCGGGTGCCAATGGCTCTGAGACTACAGTTGTAGCTCAGCTTCCACTCCGTAACAGCGGAGGAAGCGACGAAAAGGATTTGCCAGATAAGCCAAAGGGGCGAGAGCGGAGTCTCACCAACAAGAGCAATAAGGACGGGAAGAAGAGCGTTTTCGGATTCATGAGCGGTACGTTCCCCGATTCTCCTCTATCGTTGATATGTTGCTAATCTCGGGAGCTGCAGACCTGCTGAGCAAAGACAAATCACCTGTTATCTCTGGTCCGTATGATCCAGTCCATTTGACCCATGTCGGGTTCAACTCGGATACGGGGGAATGTGAGTCATCTTGAGTCGCCTGTGTGATCGGTGCGTTAACGATTTGCTTGCTCAGTCACGGGATTACCCAAAGAGTGGCAAGACATGCTGCAAGCCAGCGGCGTCAGTCGGCAGGAACAAGAGAAGAACCCAGAAGCTGTAAGTCAAAATGCCCCGTCGTTTGAACAGTATCTCATCGTCCTTCGCGCTTCACTCTGCTAGATCCGCGAGGTGATGCAATTCTACGGTTCCCACATGGCTAACGGAGAGATCAAAGATGACGACGTCTTCGATAAGATGAAGAACGCGGCTGGCGATCGTCAGCGCAATAGTGATGAAGTTGAGGCCGAACGTCAACCCGTCAGCTTGTCAGCGGCGGCAGCGTTAGCCCAACAGTACAGCCAAGAAAACAACAGAAGCCAGGCTGGGGACAACTCGACCTCTTCAAGATTCAGATTCACCGCTCCTCGCGCTGCGCCTCAACCCCCGACGGAACAGGACAGGTTGCCGCAAGGCGCAACATCGCTCTCGAATCGGAGTAGAGGGGGCTCGCCTTCCCGCGGCGTGCCGGCTTCCGGTGCAAGTACGCCTGGTGCTGGATTGGATCGATCAAAGTCCGCTCGTGTACCATCGTCACAATCGAATGCTAAACAGGTAGACAGATCGGTTTCCTAACGCCTCGCTCCGTCAACATCTCGGCATCAGTCAACGAGGGCGCCGCCTCCACCGCCGGCTATTCAGAATTATCCGCCTGTTCCCACTACTCAATCGAGTGGTAACGTGTCTCGGTCTGCATCGAGGAAAGAACCTTCAACGGGAACGGCGACGCCGCGACGCAGGGAAAAGCCCAAAAATGACGCTGAAGTCGTTCAAAAACTGAAGGCTATCTGCACGGCTGGCGACCCATCCAGGTCCTACCGTAATCTCAGCAAGATTGGTCAAGGGTAGGTTGCTATGCTCGATGATGTGGTATTGAGTGCTAATGTTCCGGCTATAGCGCGTCTGGAGGCGTGTACTCAGCATATCAATCGGGTACCAATATCTGCGTGGCCATCAAGCAGATGAACCTGGAGAAACAGCCGAAGCAGGACCTCATTATCAACGAGATCTTGGTCATGAAGTCCTCGAGGCACAAGAACATTGTCAACTTCATCGACTCATATCTCTGGAAAGGTGATCTATGGGTCATCATGGAGTACATGGAGGGCGGCAGTCTGACCGACATTGTGACTTGCAATGTCATGAGTGAGGGTCAAATCGCCGCCGTGGCAAGGGAAACGGCCGAGGGGTTGCGTCATCTCCATCAGCATGGCGTCATTCACCGAGATATCAAGTCTGACAATGTGCTACTAAGCATGGACGGAAACATCAAATTGAGTCAGTCTTGAATCTTCGCAGTCGATCTGGGACCAATGCTGATGTTACCATCGTTACAGCTGACTTTGGCTTCTGTGCACAAATATCCGATCCTGCTCATGCGAAGCGTACAACTATGGTTGGCACGCCTTACTGGATGGCTCCAGAGGTGGTCATGCGCAAAGAGTATGGCCCCAAAGTCGATATCTGGAGTTTGGGAATCATGTCCATCGGTTAGTATTGGACAATACGCACGACGGTCTGCACGACGGCTAATATGTCTCCCAGAAATGATGGAAGGGGAGCCGCCATACCTGAATGAAAACCCATTACGAGCATTATACCTCATCGTCACCAATGGTACACCAAAAATCCAGAATCCGGAATCACTGTCACCTGTATTCCGCGATTTCCTGCATCGTTGCTTAGAGGTGGATATCAACAAGCGTCCAGACGCAAACAAGCTATTGACAGTGAGTTGTTTGAGTGTTGGGTCAACTTGAAAGAGGCTGATTGTCCCACTTATCAGCATCCCTTCTTTAAATGTGCCGAACCTCTGAGCAACTTGACGCCGCTCATCAAGGCCGCTAAAGCGCAACGGCGATGAGCGATGATGATTGTTAACTCAAGCTTTTGTCGTTTTGTTCCGAGGAAATCCTTACTGAAGTCAATCCAGCTCGTCGTCCGGAAGGGCAAACTGCATGCACAATCCGCTTCGCCGAACGAGTTCGACGCTACCAACACTTCCACCAACACATCGCATTCTCCGTCCACGCCCACACGCTGTAAATTCCTGCACCTTGCCTTGCGCGCCGGGCCCCCATCTTTGTAACATCATCGTATTTGCCGCGATATAACGAGTGTATCGTTACGGACAGTAATTCTTGACCGCACTGTAGATGACGGCGTACATATGCATATATCTCTTGGTTCACGTCCGCTCGGCTTTTGCAGCTCTCTGAAAGTATTCATAGAGGCCAAAAATCAAAGCGAAATGTCGATAATGATACAACTGGAGTTCTTGAATCGCATGCTTCGTGACTGCGGCGATCATGCATATTGTCTAGAATGAGTGGGTGTAGGAGGGCCCCTCACCCAAAGCTTGTCGTGGAGCAGTCCATAGGTTCCCCCCGTTACTGTTCATCGGTTTCATCCTCAGGTGACTCTTGCGCCATCAACGACTGAGCCAATCTCATCGCTTCGGCCTCGTTGGAATAATGTCCCTTTCGTTTCTGCTTGAATTCCTTGTGCTTTTCTTTGTCTAAGAAGCGAGCCAGAGTATCAGCAATATACTGCTGGATGAGCGCAGAGCCCAATACAATTTACCTTCTGGGTTGAGTGGCTCGTCGTCATCGTCTTCGGCTACCTCACCTCCAGGACTGATAAGACCGCTCATCTGGTTCCCACTCTTTTGACCGGGCAGACTGAAACTCGCGCTTCGAGAATTGGTGCCTGAGGATGTACGTCGACGGACAGGCGAGTGCGGAGGTGAGTCTGAGGCTTGAGTCATCGTCCGGAGCTCAGAGTCTGCGGGGACTGAATCGGAGCCCGCTACGTTTGGGAAACCGGGCGGGCGAGGCTGGCCGGCGTTGCGAGCCGTATTTGCTGCTACGACAGCAGGATCAAATGTCGCTTGCCAGCTACCAAGGGGGCGTTAGATTGTACTCTGAAGATGACCGGACGCCACACAGAACTCACTTGATCCCGTTGGGACTAGTCGGTCCGTCCATACCTGAAGCCGGAGATGGTCCCGCAGAATCTCGTCGACCAGACGGAGAGCTGAGTGAAAAGTCGTCTATACCGAAGGCCGTCACATGCGCATCAGTGAGATGTTACAGGGAAAGCACTCTCTCGTAGCTCACCGTCGATGTCCAGTACGTCCTTTCCAGGGTCAGAACGCACAAAAGGCGTCTTTGGCTCGTCGATTATCCTTGCGACGTGCGACAGGATCAGCAGGTAAATTCATTCGAACTCATTGTTGACTCACATGACCGAATCCCGTTCAATCTCCGTCAATGCGATGTTGTTTTCGTCCCAGTGCAGACTAAAGGAAAGACGTTACTCGATTGCTCGTTGTACCTGCTGTACCGGGGCCACTCACTGCTCCCCAGGACGAATTTGACCATCCAGCGTCAGCATCTGCTCGGAACCCGACTGTGACCTCGAGTTCTTCAAGATTCCTCGAGCTGAATGGTCGAGAATCAGCCATCAACCATGCGATGCAAGCTTCCAAAGCTTACGCTTGAAGCTCGGGTCTCCCAGCGGCGTAAATGGCCCATTCGGTGCTCTTCTCCTGTTCAATTCATGTTCGTCCTGTGCAGGAGCATTCTGGCCGTCTTGCATCTCGATATCGGCTTCTGAGTTCGTGGCTGTTATTCCATTCCTGCCACTTGACGGGATCTCGATATGCGTAGGTCGTTGGCTACTCATGATCGGCTCGATAGCGGCTCGGCGTGATAAGTAGTGTGGATATTGCTGTAAAGGTGTCTGCGGCTGGATGCTGTTGTACACCTGAGAACAAAATCAAGGCTTGTAGCGATCAAGGACTGTTCCTTCACCCTATCAAACGCACGCACGAGAACGGAAATGACGTATTCGGTTGTAAACGCCCTCCGCTGGCCGCTAATAATCCGGTTGACGGCGCTGGCCGAACTACTGAACTCAAGTCACGCGCCGCTTCTGGTAATGGTATGGCTATGGTCGCTGGTAAGCGTTGCATGGCACGATCGCTACTCCCTTGAAGGCTCAGTGAAGATAGCATCGGTCGGAAAGCAGATGTATTACTACCCTGCTATAGCCGGACAAGTCTCCCTTGCGAATCATTCCGACGATTCGGCGAAACGCTTGCATGCAATCGATTCGCGAATACGACCTACAACTTGAAAACGATGCGAATCATGATTGAGAACCGTACAATTTTCAGACTAGGAATATTGCTACCCCGATCCCGGAGCCTGTCGAGCTAGCTCAGTTTATTCATCGCTTGTAGACGAAACGACTGTCGCTATGTATACCCCAAAGATAACCATCTCGTTCTTCTTCACATCTGTTCTCTTCCTCCTCTTCCGTCGCATCGTCGCCCTCTTCCGTGAGTCCAGTGATACTGGGCGGAATTTCTTGCATCTGTATACTGGGTGCTCCATTGAGAACTCTTAGCTGTTCGTGGATCTTCCGTTTGAGCGCTTCGAGATCCGCATATGTATTCTTGTTCGGGATGAGATGACTGTTATTCAACGTCGGATGGAGCTCCATTCCAGGAAAGTAACCGTTGTAGAGGGTGTTTGGCAAAGTCGGAGAGATGCTGACGCCGGCGAGGACTGAAGTTTCATACGTCCAGCATCGAGACACGCTCGACTGTCTGTACCCACCGCCTCCGAGCACGAGCAGCGGGAGGTTAAACTGTTTGATGAAGGCGACACATTCGCCGTGGGCTTTGATGGATAGATTGAATGATCCGAGGCGATCGAGTCCAAGGGAATCGGCTCCGCATTGCAGTACGATGACACTCGGTTGAAAGGTATTGATGGTGGGTCCCATGACGTCTTTGAACAGCTGGACGTAGCTCTGATCATCAATCCCATCTTGCAATGGCACATTAAGTGAAAAGTATTTCCCCTCATTCAAACCGGTCTCGCTGACGTCGCCAGTACCGGGGAAAAAGTGGTCTCCGAACTTGTGGAAAGACACTGTCAAAACCCGATTGGAACGATAAAAGGCTTCTTGCACGCCGTCACCATGATGAATGTCGATATCGATGTATAGCACGCGAGGGTGCAGTCTGCAACGAGCCATATATCAGGCGAGTCCTCGACACGGGCGACCGAAGACTTACCTCAAAAGCTCCAAAATTGCCAACACGATATCATTCACATAACAGAACCCGCTCGCTTCCCCTTTCTTGGCGTGATGAAGACCCCCGCTCCAGTTCATAGCGATATCCGTCGCACCGATATTCAGTTTTCGAGCTGCCGCCAGACTCGCTCCAGCATACTGTTGACAGAAGTTGAAGAGACCGCTGAAGGCCGGGCAATCATCATCTCCGATCCGATGGGTGTGTATCTGGGACTCGGCGGGCAGAGTCCGATTGACATCGATATCCGCCGCAAGGGAAGCAGGGGTGACTCTGACATATCAAGTTCAGCTCCAAGCGACAAAAGCTGCTCTAACATACCCACCGTGATAGGTAGTCTACGTAATCTCCGGAATGGAATTGGCTGATCTCTTCCGCTGTCGCCTTCCGTGGTGCGTAGACGTCCATATATTCATGCAGACCATAACCGAGGACCAATTCATTTGTCAACGTCAGACGGAAGGGCTTCATGGGATGAAGAGGCTGTACAGAGGTCAATGGCGTAAGCCTGCACACAGCCGGAGAGCATGCACCAACGCTTACACCATAATGATACAGGCCAACATCTTTCGGATGATAATATGCAACCTTTCTGTTGAAGTGGTCCTGCAGGAGAAATCAGCGATTACTCGATCCGCACCGATGAGCAAGTACCAACAGCCAGACGACCGTCTTTTCGCTGAGCTAGACTGCTGGTTTGTCGATCATAGAAGAAAGCACTATCGGAGAACGTCGGATCATAATACGATGTTTGCACCATTGCATTCTCGTAGCGCTGCCGGCGGAGGAACGCGAATTTTCGGATGTCGCTATGTTGCCATCGGCTAGTATTCGGCCAGAGCGATTTCGAGATTGAGCCATACTATAACGGACATAGCGCAATAGGAACATCTACGAATCGCTCTTGACAAGAAGAAAGGGTCAAGCTCTCCTCGATCACCAGCTTGACGGTTTCGCATTCCGACACCGGCCGCCGACGGGTTTGCCATCGCGCCGCTTGCTGTATGCTTGCCTTCCAGTCTCTCAGTATCTGCTCGCACCACTGGCCGTTCCCTTCGGATCTCGCTCGAGGTTCTATGTGGGTAACACAAGATGATGAGCACCGACTCCTTATCCGGAGATTATGCGAGAAGCGAACGTGAGGGGGGGGGGGGGCGGGGGGGAGAGCTGAAAACCAATCCTGTCGATGCGATTTCATAAAAGTAGGGCCAGCAACTCGCCAGCATGCGGTATGGCCAGTATGTGATAGATACACGGAGCGAATTACATGAAGTCGTCATCGCTATCTTCTTGCCTCGCGCGTTCTTCGAAAGCTTCCTCCGTAAAGAGATTCTCATACCGCTTGGATTTTTTCTGGTCGGCCCATTCCTTCTTTTGCTGGGCCAACAGCTTCGCCTATTCGGCAATGACCAAAGCATGAGAAGATTAATCGGACCAGGGAGCATCGAGACCCAGAGATCTGCTGCTTACACTCTCGATGGCTTCCAATTTCTTCAGACGCCCTGCTTCTCTTAATCGCTCCTGCCTGACTTCCTCATGATCGACTTCCTTTTCGACCTTGGACTTGTTCAGACGGTTGACAATAACATTATCTCGAGCGGGGACGTGAACGCGCTTGACCTGTAACGCCACATCCACTTGTAAGAAAGACATAATGGGCTTTGCGTGAAACCCACCTTCTCATTTTTGTGAAAGGATACTTGCCCGACGGCCATATCACCTGTTTTCTATACAGGGGAAAGGGTCTCAGCATTAAAGTAAACTTGTCATGCAGCGCTTCCCACCTTGAGATTGCTCCACGGCGTGTAGATGATCTAGGTTCCGGTAGGGAAATGAGCTGAGATGAGACGAGGTATAGACGCTCGGTATGACATACTGTGAGATTGTTCTTCTTATTGCCTGCCATACGAGGCCTGCTCAGCATTGCGCAGGTTCAACGACAGGCTTATATCATACCTTCTATGCTGTTCGCCTTGACGAGCTGCGCAGCATCCATCACGAGCGCTGGAGGAAGGTTATCCCAGTCTCCATACGGTTTCTCCGGAGGAAGTCTTAGGTACACGTGCGCGGACGAGAGCTTGCTTTCCGCCACAACAGCGAAAGGTTCCAATGTCGGTGAATCAGTTCCTCAACGTAGACAAACCTTGGCTCGTACTCACTCCACATGGAACCAGACGTCCTCTTCAAAGCCATACTTGATGAGGTCTTCGTCTGTTCAGGTCAGGGTGTGATCTCAAGGTTTTAGGATTCTTTCATCAGTCGCTAAGCAGGTTTGGTACTTGCTCTCGACCTTGTCCTTTCCCCTGAAAGAACATCATTTTCAGCATAAGAGTATTCGCAGGAATAGCAATACTCACATATAGATGAGCGCCGGCGGAGATACGCCTGACGAATGTACATGCAAGCAAGGAGCAAGCGTGAGATTGTCATGTCTCGTCGCCTGTTTGCGGCACTCACTGGTGGACGTGAAAAACAGCACCATGATCGAACGGGAATCGAAAATGGGACAGTAGATAGGCGAGAGATGGATCAACGAAGAAGCCTCCGGCGTGTTCCGCAGGAATTTGAAGGCTGCAGATTCGAAGAGCCCAAGAAGCGAGTGTCGAAGAGATTTAACGATGAAGTGAGTTTCCTGAATTCCGAAGACTGATCAGCCGGTGACTCGAAAGTAGACACTTGTACGCTCTTCGTGGTGATCGACAAAAAGCTGAAACACGGCTCAGTATGTACAGTGAGGTACAGCTGAGACGTGCCATTGTCGGTGAGATATCACAAGATGACCCGGCCAGTATTAGCCTGCAATGAGCTAGCTGACCAGCTCAAGCCTTCCCTGTACTGCCGCGACGCTTAGCGAGCCCTGTACTGTCGCCACGCTTATCGAGCCAAAATCCGCGTGCGGTTTGACTTTACACATGGATATATGGGGCGTTCTTCCGTCCAAACCGATGCCTATACTAATATAACAGTAACATACACCTTGATTCCACGTATTCACTCTCGGTGGCGACAAGCCATATAACCCAGACGGCATGATCTCGGCCACGTGCCGTTGCGTCGAAGCCTTTCGTGATTTGCCCTTACTCATAACGCTGCGAAGCCTCGCTAATCTCTCCAGCAAAGCGACTCGACAACGTCTTCGACTTCTGATCCGCGTAAGGTGATTTCCTCTATGAGACCATTCTCGCACGTCTCCTGGATGAGCCAACTTTCCAAGCCGACAGACGGCACGCGTCCGGCAGTGTCCTGCACATCGTAGGCAAAGGCGCTCTCCCAATCGGAAGCTTGCCCGCGCGGCTCGGCTATCAGGCTTTGGCAGAGCTCCTCTCGTATGCGATCCAGGTAGTCGTGCTCGAATTGCAGAGGAGGACGGTCGGCAGGGTGCCGGTATCGCTGATGCAGACCCGCTAGCTCGGTGGAGACTGAAATTGCCCATTCCTCGTCTGAAGGACTGGCTCGGTCCCGGCTTTGTCGAGATTCAGCTTGAGCATAGGCCGAGTTCGGTTTTGCGCAGTGACGGCCAATCTCCCATAGCTTTTCGACAGCCTTTCGTCCTTCAAACACGACCGGCTTCCGCGTCATACATCCGAAAAGCACTTGATCAAGACTCGGAGGCAGCTCTTGTGCAAAGAATTGGGGGCTGATAGCGTCTGCGCTCAGATGTAGATGTCGTATCCCTGGAACGGTCTGATCACAATGCATTAGTCGAGAGAAAACAGCCATCTGCAAAGTCAGCTTACTTCAAGAACATCATCCAGAACACCTTCGGTCGTGTTTCCTCCAGCGATCTTGATGGCGAGAATTTCAAGGGGACAGTTTCGAAAGGCTCGATACATCGCATCCCGGCTTGCGGTATCGCCGAAGACGTTCCTGCTGATTTCCAGCATTTCCAATATTCTCAGTGTCGAGTAAGCGCCGAGGACCACGCTGATTAGGTTCCCGCTGGATGGCACTCGACTCATGCTGACCCGAGTTAGCGGTAGCAATCTTTCTGCTTCGAGAATGCTGCAAGCAAGGCGATCGAGGCGTGAGTTAGCAGATCATTTCCAGTGATCGTCGCGGCGCTTACGCGACTTGATTGCGTTCCTGATAGCCGCCTTCACCACAGTCGCTACGAAGCCAGAATCGACTCAGCATCTCAATGGGAATAGAGGTATTCTGCCTGCTCTTACCGTGAGCACCAGCCTTCGATATCCCAGCCGTATAGACGAGGCGACATTGCGACCTACCATGTCATGTCGATTAGATGAAGCGAAGACTCCCTTGAGAGGGATGAAGACTGACCAGTCGTGTCGCCCATGACGAAATCCTGCGCGAGATCAGTCAGATCTTCGCCCTTGCTTACACCTCAACAAAACTCAGGCCTAGACTCACCATTCACCTGAATACATGATCCAGTCCATAGATCCTTCTCTCTACGGGAGGCAGCAGAGCTTAGCCTGGACTGATACGAATGCCAACATGCTCACAAGTGACGGTACGAGACAGGTCTCCGAACCATCAAGGACTCACCCCTGTACCGGTGTAGAAGCCCAGATGTCTGACAAAATATTGGCGGTTCCCGACGGGACCACCGACAACCTTGCCAGTCTCTTCGTTCACATCCACCCCCCAAAGATTTTCGGGATGGGCGAGACAATCATGAAGACGCTCAATCGCAAATTTGCTGGTCAAACGCGGCGATCGGTAAAGCGAACGGAGCACGTAGGGTGTCCATGATCGATGAATCAGGCAGAACTTGCGGTGCAACGCGGCATGTTGCTGGAGATAGCTCGACTTTCAGCTAAAGTGCCTTCTCTTGACACCCAAACGTATAGCGTACTCACTTTGTGTGCCTGAGCGAATTTGGCCTTGTCGCGCTTCGCTTCCTCCCTAGATGCCCATTTTCCATTCTTGCCGAAATCGGGTTCCGTAAGGACGTGATACAAGATGAGATGCAGAATCTCCTCGGATATGGTATCAGTCGGAAAGGGCTGTAGATCGACCTCTTCAGCAGCCGAAGTGAAAGTCGCGGAGTCTGTCCGAAGGGTCCTCGTACAGCTCTGACTTGTTAATCCGAACGGCAGAGTTGCTGGACTTGCTTCCTCTGCGTGAGGTAGATGCGCGACGGTGCCACTCGTTCGTCGGAAGTCGACATCAACGGCCATGTTATCTGCCGACATATGTTGTTGCTCCGCGCACTAACTCTGTTGTGAAACTGACGAAAGATGCTCAAGGGTCTACGAGCCTGAAGACCTGGAAAGCTCCGATATCCCGCCTCGTCACCTTAGCAATGGTTGGCAACCGTACCCGTAGTCTTCTCTTGCAGACCAGAATGGACAATTTGCTCGCTCGCGTAACCTCGGGCGGCGAGGAGGGGCGCTCGTGTTGGGATTGAAGCGATCTGACAATAGGCCAGAGCGTGTTGAGATGCTACGAGGGATACGAGGGAGAAGTCATGAATGAGGGTCACTCTTCTCTCAGCCATGACAAATAAATAGGATTGCCGCCTCACAGATCGCCTTATAGCGGTCCTTCTGCTGTGTGCGAAACGCTCGGTCGTCTGCGTGCGTCTTGCTTCCTCACGTTTTCTTCGGGTATCGGAAGCTAGTGGTCCGAAGATTCTGTTCGCCGAGCCTTTTCCCTTCAGCTGTCTGCCCCGCTGTCTACGGCTGTCTACGGACTCCAGCTCCGCCAGTTCGCCACGGCGAGTAGTCGGGCAAGTGCATAGTAGTGTGCTCGTCAGGCGGATCTGGTAACGTATTCGGCGCTGTGAGAGCCCAGCGAACTCTGGCGATCTGGCGCACAGAGAGAAAGTACAGAGATGAGAGTGAAGTGAATTTCAGTACTAATGAGGAGGCCTGGAGAGTCGAGCTGAGGACGGTTAGCTGAGTCGTGTGCCCTCTGATCAGCTGGGGGTAGAGATAGATACGTTGATAGTCCTTCAGCTGATCGTCTACTCCATAGCTTAAATCACTGCAATTCGATAAGACCGAAGATACCTGGATACTCGCGCTCGTCAGATCCAGTCGAGTATCGACAAGTAGCTTACATCCGGCCAGCCATCGAGCAGATCTGTTGGTGAAGCTTCCGGCGCTTTTGGGAAGCCTCGTGCGCACAAAGCTGCGGACAAGAAGCTGAACAAGGTTACTTTCTTGCGAAATTTTCGTACACTATTGTATTGGAGTAGGAAGAGTCTGCTCGGGTGGACCATCAATGTGGATTAGTGTTCCAGTGGATAGTCTGATACACAGCAAAGTCAGTTGCGAGCTCTGCGGAATGACCTGCGGGATCCGTCGGCCCCCCCTCCCTTGCGGCACAGCGCTTTCGCTATCAATGCCAACTAGATCTCATTTGAGCGAGTTTTCGAAAACGACACAGGTTGCGCAATGGCGGGCCTCGCCCGAAGAAGTGGCTGAAGAGCTCGGCAGACAGACAATCATACCAGACTAGCGGACATTACTAGCGGAGACAAGATCAGAAAATCAAAGAGCTATACAGCCAGAATGGTCTGACAGGAGCAGCGGACGAGTCTGGTACAAGGAATTGCCGTGCGATTGCCGCAGGAGAAGTAAGATGAGGCGAACATACGACCAGAAGATTCACAACTAACCGCAGACGGCACCAAGTATAACAGCGCTCTTTGGAGGCGTCCATACACCCCTGCCACCACGTCGCCAGAGCTTGAGCATCAAATCTGGGCGGAAAAGTGTCCATGCATTGAGAATTTGTCCTTCCTGGCCTCAGACTTGGCGAGTTGTCCGGTATCGCCTGAGAATACGCCAGATAGTTGATATAAGACCTATTCGAGTATGACATTGTTGGTAGTGGCACTTGCACAAGTCTGAGCTTTAACTCTTGTGCTGAAGTGCGAGCCGCCAGCCTCAAATCCAGCTTCAGTCCCGGCGTGAGAGCTTGTCCTGCCTTCTTGGCCTCTCGACAGCCTTTCCAGCTTCGTGACAAACAATAAGTGTAAAGAACGTGTGTCCTTGACACCTCGTTTATTTGACAACAACTTGTCCAATGTTACAAGCTCGAGCCGTGTATTGATGCTGATACAGACCGCAAAATGAGTGTTGATCGAACCATCTCCGCCAATCTCTCATCTAAGGGATGGCCCGACGAGCATCTCAACGCTGTGCGGCGCCGAAGGGCTCCTATTGAACGTGAGAGTGAAACGTGCGCTTTGGTTGGCGAACATGCAGTGTTCCGAAAGCTTTCCGAAACAAACAAGGACCTGCGCGACTTTATGTCTTCCCCAATGTGGAGGCAGCTCGATCGCTCGTGGGAGAGTGGGGTGAATAGCTGCTGCACGACATGTATTCTAATTCCGTCGACCATTGATACTCTTGATAGAGCTATCTTCAATCAGCTCTCAACCCTAAGAGCGTTGGTTGGCAGATCATCGTTGGATCCAGTCCACCCCTTCAACCATTTCCTGGATGAATTTTGCAGCTGGTGGATCGGAGGCGTACTAGCGGTTTCCAGCAGGACTCGCGGCCGACCGTCAAAACTTGTTTCAACTTCGAACCCTTTGGCCGTCAGTGATCGAGGCATAAGGTCGATACGACTCATAGAAATCTCGGAGGATTGACCTGGTACAGGCTGAGCCTATCTCTTCTCGGCATCGTCAAACATGAAGTACGGAAAGGTAAGACTGCTGGTCAAGAGCTTGTATTTTGAGCTAATCTCTGGCTTTGTTGTCATCCAGGAATACGCGGATCTCCTCAAGGACTCGAGGATTCCACAGGAATGGAAGGAATCCGCTATCGAATATCGACAGGTGGGTATATTCAACTTCGGCGGGCCTCGATCCGATATGTTCACTCTTAATTGACGGTCCCCGTTTCCAGTTGAAAAAGCTTATCAAGAATGTCGTCGATGAGCTGTCCTCCATGGGGCTAAATCCTGAAGTCCTGCACAAGATTTTGAAACCAGAGTCCTCGCCCGACAATTCCGGTGCGGCCTCTCCCGAAAATCGTCGGGGAAGCGAGTCGTCGTCGGCTTCTCAAGCTATTACCCTCCTCCCAGAGGATGTTCGTTTGGTGCAGGTGAACGACGACGAAGATGGCGCTCGAAATGGGGATCCCGCGGAAGGTGAAGATGTGGAGCTAGAGTTCGATTCCGATGAAGATCCGTTGTCAAGCGGACAACCGGCCGGCAATGATGTCTATGAGAGACGCCCTTCCAGGTTCCGTGTCAGGCTCTCCAGTCATAGCAGCCTTCCTGAAACGGATAACAAAAGCACCAGACCAGTATTCCAGCAGGACGGCAAGCAAGCGGACGAGAATGCACTGGACGATACGGCGCACGAGGACGACCGGCTTCATCCTCATATCCCGTCACAACTGCCAAGACGGACAAGTACTGCGCGAGTTAAAGCGGAATATGTCCTGGCTGGTCCTTCCGATCACCCTACTCCGCAGATAAGACTCGTTTTGTCGGATTCGCCGAAACCAGAAATACGTGCGGGGCGCACAACGCCACAAGCAGAGACCTCAAAACAATCGCAGTCCTCGCAGATCATACCAGAGAGCGACATTGCAGCCGAACAAAAGGGACTAGAGGGCCGCAAGAGGAGCGCATCCATCAAAGTTCATACGATGGAGGAAACTCGGGTTAACGGATCTACAAGACGTCATGTCGTGTCTCAAGAAGAAACTGATGACGACGATGACGAGGAGGAAGACGAGAACGAGCTCGACGTCTCTCCCGCGGCCTCTGCTCCGGTGCTGAGCAGAGTTCAAAGCTTGCAGAGGGGACGATCGAATTCGAAATCCTCTCCAGAAGCGATAATACCGACTTCGCCGCGACTCGAAAAGGTTTCAGAAGTCCTTTCTCCCATTTGGACTTTGACGTCAGGCACGGATAGTCCCGGGATGCAAAGTATCATGATGAAAGCTGGGGGGCTACAAGATCTGTCACTGGGAGAACCCGCCATGTCGGCTGGCATAGAAAGCGCTCAAGAATCGCCGCCGGAGATGTTAGCTTCGACAACAGAGGACCCGCATAGCGATATCATCGAATTACCAGAAGTGACGGAGGAAAATCCAGCAAGCAAACAACGCGAGATCATCATATCGGTTCCCTCCGACGTAGCGTTTTTCGAGCTTCTATGCCAGGCATTGAACTCGCTTTCGGATCTGCATGAGAAGCAGCAGAAACTGTTCAATGAAGCCGTGAAACGACTTTGTCAACTGATCTCGGCGTCCATCCGACCGTCGACGTCAGGCAATCCCATCAAGAATATTCGGCCTTTTTCTAAACGACTAGACAAATCTCAATTTTCCGGTCCGGTGCCCACCGAATACTCAAAGTCGGACTTGTATGCCTGGCGGGAGATCTTTACCCTTTGGATAGAGGCGCAGATCTTCGAGTCGTCCTCGGAGCGCAACAGAGGGGAGAGGTCAGTGGAGGAGGCCGAGGCTCGGCTCAAAGCCTTTGCAGCCGAGGTCGTGAAACGAGGCCTCGGTGATCGTCGGACGTTGAGGCGGAAAGAGAGCCGGGAAGCGTGGGAGGAGTTCTTGCGACTCAATATGCTTTTGCTGGACCTAAAGCGTTTCCAGTTGGCGAACGTCAATGCGGCAAGAAAGTAAGCTTTTCGGGGATTTTCCAAATTGCGCCATCGAGCTGAGTCCCGTATCCTACCAGAATCCTCAAAAAGCATGACAAGCGCACTGCACTCACCGCTTCCGTCGGTTTCCCGCAATTCGTGCGGAAATCCTTGGACGCGCATGTCGACAGCAATGGGAACGTCAATTCATGGACTTTCTACAACACCTCTCTACCGCATGTCCTTCTTGCGAGTCTGACGGACACACTACTACCGATTCTGCCGAGTCTGGATGACTACATGTGCTTGATTTGCACCTCGATCGCTTTCAAACCCATCCGTCTGAATTGTGGTCATCTCTTCTGCGTTAGGTGTGTTCTGGCTATGTGGAAGATCGACACCAATAATGACAAGGTGCTATTTTATCGCAGATGCCTTGCAAAGATGCAAAGAGCGGGCAAGGCGCATTGTCCGCTGTGCAGGGCGACCACAGTGTTGCAGGCGGATAGATGTGAGTTGATTGAATCCGTGCACTCCAGCCACGTGCTCATCGTACAATGCCTTGTAGCCTCTCTTGACACGGAAATGATGAGGTAAGTACTTGCCTCCTATCCGCAGAGGATAACCCGTGCTGATCGCTCGTTACCTTTCTCTCAGCTTCATGCAGGAATGGTTCCCACTAGAAGTCAAGAGAAAGCAAAAGGAGAACGAACTCGAAGTCGCCAAAACCGATATGAGCGAAATGGGGTTGAACGGGCAGTGTACAGTCATGTAATCGGGAGTTGTATCGCTACAAACTGGGCGTTGTATTTGGGTGCTTGGTAACGGCGTGAAAACAACTGCTATAATATCGAAAGAATTTACCTGAGCTGCTGGTAAGCATATTGATCGTCGGCGGTCTTCTTATCCTTGCTTCCTTATCCGGCCTAGAAGTATGGGCGACAAGCACGACGAGTTGTCCCGGGCAAGCCCCGGACAACAGGCATAATCAGGAACGCCCACAGCACGGTGTTTCAACGCCTGACAGTATCACCGCTGAGGCACATGACCGGATCCCATTGTTTCGCCACCCACTTCGCTGAAAGGACCTTGATGGAACGTGCCCTCGTTTGGTGCCTTCCATCAACACCTGTCGTCGCCGTGACACGGTGAGTTACCGCAAGGAGTCACCCCGGATATCCGTGTGTGAAGGAACATCATCAATAAGTCTAACATAAAGCATAACACCATCGTCACACTCTTCCTGCCTGGGATAGCAGGTCCGACCCAGCCAAGAAGAGTGACTGTCCCAATCTCGTCCAGCTTGTGCGAGAGAACAGAGACTTCGTCATGGCAAAAGACCCCACAATGGGCGCCGAACCGGAGCAATCGCAATCTTCCGTATCGCCTCCTGTCGAGTCCTCGGAACGCCAGGGACCTGCAGATTCGCAGTCTTTGAACGAGTCCGATACCGTCACTCGGAAGGGAAGAATGATGCAGCAGGAAGCGCAAGTCTTTAATTCAGCGAGAGATCATGCTTCGGGAATGCCGCAAAGAGATCCGCCAGCGGCGTCTCGAGATGTACACCTTGCTCAGCAAGTCTCGACAACCTCCTCTCCGTTCAGCATGCTCAACCTCGACGCAGAATCTCCCTCCGGATCAGAACTGGTGGAAATGTCAGTATCATCAGAGACGCGAGACATCAGAGACAACGGATCAGCCACAACAGGCTTGCAACGGGCATACTCAACGATTCTCGAGAGCGCAAACATTCCCATCGGTCATCAGTCATCTCGCAGTCTACGACATGTGGTTATGTCGCGCACTACGTCCCAGGCCGAGTCGCTAGCCGAGAATCGAGGTAACAACAACAGCTCACCCGAATCGTTCGTCCAAATCTTCAGCTTTGAACCCGATCAGCCTGATATCGAGAACCCTATGCAAGGTCAGTCGTTTTCGTGGTGAGCGCCGTCATGTAAAGTCCTAATCTCTTCTTGTTTGACGCAGATTCTTCCCACTCCCTTGATCAGCGTTTGTCAACACTGCGCGCAGTTCAACACAACATTCACGGTGCACAAGTTCCCCTTGTTTCGGAACCGCTTATCATCTCTAAAGACAGACGAGCCGCATCCGAACCTCCTCGCCTCTCGGATCAGTACCTACCACCGGTTCTCGGGACAGGATCAACTTCTCCCTGGATCAGTAGCAATGCTCGTATGCGCACCAATCCGCGTCCCGAAGGGCCTATCCTGTCCGAGTCGTATGATTCCGCCGAGGATCCAAGCAAGCTCAAATTCTGGTGGGAAGCCGGCGTTCGTGATGGAGACCCTGTTGAAACGCCTCCTTTGATGCTGGGCCCTTCGCCAAGCTTGTCGTCCGTGTCCGAAGCACCTCAAGCCGACAGCACGCGAGATGTAGCGTCCCACCAGATGTTAGCTAGTGGAAACAGCGGTGGCAGGCTCAGCGGCTCCCATCACGGGCGCGACAGCGATGTCATAAGAGATCAACCTAGACAATCAGAAATAGAGTGGGCGCCCAGCAACATTTCCGAGGAGTCAGTCGAATTGGGGAGAGAAATCGCCTCCAGCCTGTCCACAAAGAGTGCGCTGTATAGGAAGCGTTACTCAAAAGACTCTCCCTTGCGAACAGTCGATGAGGCCGACCATTACGCTTCTCTGGACGTAACGGGTGGTGGACCAAGGCTTTTGGAACCAGCGGAGCTCCTTCAAGAAACGCCATCGCAACTGACTTTTCGCGTAAGTTGGAACGCATCTTGCGAATTATCCAGACGCAGCTCATTCTTCCGCCTGTTACGCCCTCATATGCAGGAATGGGATACAGACGTCCTCCTCGCCGACTCTTCGGGATCAAGGAAACGACCGGACTCGAATGCGTCAAGCTTTTATGCAAGCTTGTTATCTTCTCAGACTTCGATGAACGAGCCAGGCGGTATTCTAGCTCCTGACAAGCGGACAGACTCAAAACATATATCAAGGGAGTATCCTTTGGGAGTTAATCCGTCCGCACTTCGCATCTCTGTAGGCCTTGCCGAAGTCGATTGCCTCTGTGTGTGCTGAGACTTTACTGCGTTGCGCAGTACAATTTGCAGCCTTGGGATCCTGTTGTCAACGGCATTTATGTTACATTCAAGTTTCTCCTGCTTGTCATCGCCAATCGTCTTCGTTGCTATCCCGAGGAAATCCCATCACACCCTATCGTTCATTATCTCGCGAAAGCCAGCTTGGTTCCGGAAGACAGCTTCAGAATTCTGCTCTCGCAAGAACTCGCCTATGGCCAAGTGACTGGTCAGCATATCTCGTGGCACGACTTGTATCTGTAAGTCTCGATAATAGATATCGCTTTGCTGTCATGATGTACAATTAAGGATTTAGCTAATCCTCCGATTCTCGGCTCTCACTTGTCGCAGCTGGTACAGACAGGTCTTCCGAGCGTATCCTTCCTCGGCAGCCGTGTCGGAAACTTTCCAAGCCATCATAAGCAGTCTGATACAGTTCGGATTAGGCTTGCAACTGGAGGTAAGCACGACTTGACATATTCTCCTAACAATGGGCACGATCCGACATTCATTTTCTATATTGTTGTCTGCCAGCCTATAGAGAATACTCTGCCTTTACTTCAGTCGAACCCCCAAATCATCTGCTTACTTGCACCAGGAGCTTGTCGCGACCACAGAGAACTGGACCTCGATGAATTTCAAGAACGGCCTCAGACCCCTCAAGGATCCAGGCCAAGCGAAGCAAGAGGAAGCTCCATCGATGTTCAAGTGCTGGCGCCAGCCTGGAATGACGTTGATCAATTCGCCGTATGTTCTTGGACTTGAGGTATTGTGTCCTTAGGCAAATCAGTCTAACATCGGACCGTTGGTATTCTTGCTGTCTAGTACAACATCAAGGACGAGCTGGAATTGAGCTCTTCATCCTCTGGAAACAGCACACCCCTGTATTTCGAATTTACTGGAGCCTCTATCTCGGACCCCTTCTTGGACGATACTCCGGCGAAGAAAAGTTCACTTCGGGGTTTTGGTTCGGAGCTTCTCGATGCATTTCAGGACGAACGCAAGGTGATGAATGAGCGACCGGATAACCAAGATGTGTTCCGGGAAAAGGGAAAGGCAAAGATGATAGCCGAGGATGTGCCAGCGTGTCGAGAAACAGGTATCGAGGACACTGTGAAACCCTTTTTCGTGTTGGCTCCTCCTCGTCTGATAGGGTCCGAGGTGAGCACGCAGCTTCCCTCTGGAGGACCTCCAAGTTGACGATGACACCAGGTGTCCGATCACCATGACTCTGCTGGAGAAAGAGAAACTACAATCACGGACTTGAAGTTCACCAACAGCAAATGGAACGTGTTCAATCGGGTTCTTGGTTTGGTATCACACACGCTGCAAATACCTTATCAAGGGGTGCTGGAAGATCCCAGAGTCAAATATCAGCTAGTCCAGGAAGCTCGGACCTCGGTGCACACCTTTCATCAGTGGTGGTTCAACGCTGCCGGCGAGGAAGCTGAAGAGGAGAAATCGGTCATACTCGGTGTGCAGGAGCCGCCTTGGACTGCAGTCTGTGATGAAGACGGGAGATGGAGTGGCCAGTCTATCATTTCGTAAGATACCATGGCAGCAGTTATTAGGCACTTCACTGATCTCCTTTTCAGCGCCATGTTTGCGATTTTGCCGGCACAACGAGGCGCCACCCGTGTGGCACACTTCGCGCCCTTTCAACGAGCGCTGTTGCATTTGATCAAGATTTGTGATACGAACTTGATGCACAGGGTCAGTGCAGGACTTTGCGTGAGGCAACGCGGTGAGGTTCGCGGGCTGATGTGTTCACATAGCCGGTTGAGGAGACTCTGCAATTCCTTCAATCCTTCGCGCAATTTCTGAACTATGAGCCATGGAGCGTGGGGATGGCGGCTCGACAGGCGATTCAGAACCTCAAGACACATCTCGAATCACCGTACGGCAGCTACCTTGCTCCAGATGCAAGAAACGAACTTCAAGAATTCGTGCGGGTGCAAGAGTACCAGATTGGGCCGTCTGCAAAAGCGTGGGAGGGACAAGAAGCCTTGAATGCACTTCACACTGCTCAAGTTATGATGAACCCTTAGACCAAAGACGACCTGCGATGTTTGGGGACTGCCGTCGAATGTCGCATCTTTCGCCCCACCTCATGACATTTCGGTAAGGCCCATTCATATCGCCAACAACGGTCGTCTTCTCTGTTTAACAATCTCCGAGCTTGATTCATTGCAATTCTGCCAAATCCTCTCATGCCAGTAGATTACAAACGATACGGTCGTAGCCATTTCTGAGTGATTCGCTTGCGGAGCTAGCGCATTTATCTATTGTATCTGTAGAGCCGGCGTTGATTTTTCATTTGCCTTGCCCACCCATTCGTCAAGCCATCGGAAAACCTCATGATGCCAGCGAAGACTATTCTGGGGATCGAGGACCCAATGATTCTCGTTTCTGAAATACAGGAATCGAGAGGGAATACCTCGGGACTGTAGAGCTGTAAACGCAGAGATGCCCTGGGTGTCGGGTACTCGGAAGTCTGCAAGATCTATTAGATAGGGCCAGATATATAACAGCTGACAGCTTACCTCTACCACCGTGAATTATCAGCGCCGGGGTGGACCACTCATGTACAAAATTGTGAGGCGACCATTTTTCGTACTGAGCTCTGCTTTGCCAAGGAGGAAGTCCGCCATTCTCCCTACTCGTCCCGGTAAGCATTGTCGCTCTCAGTCTAGAAAGGTAAATCCGCACCTTTGAGGGAAATAAACCTCTTCAGTCATGTAGAACATCTGGTGAGTCTCTATTTCACAAGATATCAGGAATCATGAGTAGGGAATGGGGGGAATATTGCTCACCAAAGAGACCGTCATGGCACACGAATGCTCTGAAATTCGTCTGCCAAAAAGATTAGCACAGCACTGTGTGACACGGTGTATCGGATGACGCGCACAAGATCATTGTGTCCTTGCAGCCAATTGATCATGTAACCTAGAGAACATCGAGGTCCTTAGTCGGTCATCCCGACCAATGTAACTATCGAAGCCTACCTCCGTAGCTGGCTCCGAGGGCAGTGAGTCGTTCAGGATCGATCTCGGGGTGTTCTTCCAAGATGTATTGCAATCCAGCGACGAGATCTTTGTAAGGGCCTGTAGTGAAATATGCTTAGCCGTATACCGATGTCACGCAAGTTGACACTCACTTCCACCCCAATTTTCGTAGATTGCCTCGACGAAGTCCTGGCCGTAACCTGTCGAGCCCGTCGGATTGATAGCCACCACCGCGTATCCTTGTTGGGCAAAAACATTCGGATTCCATCGGGTCGACCATGAATCCTCCCATGCGCCTTCCGGTCCGCCGTGGATTAGGAAAGCCAAAGGCCAATTCTTGTGCGAGCCTTTCTTGAATCCACGCGGAGGCAAGAACCAACCCATGACGTCTCTACCGTGAGCGCCCTTGAACCAGAATTTTTCTCCCTTGGCGAGACTGGCATGTGCAAGTCCCGGACCGGACCAGTTAGTGAGCGGATTGAGGGTGGATGTGGGCAGCTTATCGCCATCGGTATCGCCGTCCTTGTGCTTGGGAGCGTGCAGCTCGAGGATGTAATTCTCCGTTGGATGCGTCAATGTGCTGATGCCAAGGAGGAAACGCGAATCGTCAAGCGGAGTGATGGACGACGTTGTCC
Source organism: Naganishia sp. PT2105A-2 (assembly GCA_023628115.1). Taxonomy (NCBI): domain Eukaryota; kingdom Fungi; phylum Basidiomycota; class Tremellomycetes; order Filobasidiales; family Filobasidiaceae; genus Naganishia; species Naganishia sp. PT2105A-2. The sequence goes on along the minus strand of JAMALG010000014.1, from coordinate 129,477 downwards.
CGTTGAACAACAGAGGTGTCGGCAAATGTCCGGGATGAGTGAGATGATAAGGCAATGTCGATCCCTCATCTTCCGCAAGCAGGTAAATCGATCCGCTGTCCCTTGCCCAAGCGATCGTGGACGGACTACGGTCCCACTTTTCCGTCCAGATCGTGCTAGTCTGTGTACCAAGATCATAAATCACGACCCGTGATTGTGCGCTCTCCGCACCGTTCTCTTCGCGCTGCAGCCACGAAAGAATGGTGCCGTTTGGACTGAAGTTGATGGCGAAGACGTCGCCTTGCTCGCCTGCTGTCACCATTTGGACTTCACCATCCGTAGTGAAGCCATGGCCGTGCGACGAGGAGATGTCGACCGAAGTCAGGTAGACCTGTCGCCGAGTGTTGAAAGCATAGTTCAGATGCTTGTCCTTGATCTGCGCAGCAAGTCGAATGCGTCGTCCCGCAGATTGCGTATGGTCCCAGGTAAGGTCGTAATCGGAGGTCTCGAAAGGTTGCATCAAAGACCAGACGCCAGATGCGTTGAAGGGTGAGTAGAAGACGGGTTTCTTCGTGGTTGTCGGGTCGGATACGGGGGCGGGAATTTGAGTGAGGAAGATCTGGTGAATCTTGTCTGGGTTTCTCCACGTGTCCCATTCACTGCCGTGACTTCAGCTGGAGGCCGTAGTCTGAGGGAAGCTCCAACATACCGGATGTAAAGTTCATCCCACATCATAGCATCATCACCTCGATTAGCATACTCTTCCTCAAGTCTCTGTGTATCCTCGATATCGTGGCCCTTCCACACATGGGCTGAAAACGCCAAGACACCCGTAGGAGTCTTTGAATCCGTCTTCTTCCCCAAGAGGAACTTGAGGGCCGACGGAGAGCTTCCAGCCGGAAAGTCCAGGAGGTGACGGGGTTCCGCAAGAGCGAGACCGTTATGGGCGGTATGATGGAAACCGCGAGACCAGACAGCGACGTCTGCACCCGTCCGATTGATGTATGCGAACGTTGAGTCGGAGAGCCAAATCGGATCGGAGAAGGAGAATTGCCCGGGTACGCTCTCGAGCGCGAGAAGGGGCTGAGGTCCAGACGTCTCGTTGAGGTGTACGATGTGTAGTGACGCGGTGGTCTTTCTCGTCTCGAAGCTGTGTTGACTGAGGACGCTCAAGCCGAGTCGACCGTCGGGCCCGACCACCACTGGCGCAGGACGGGGCAACGCCAACATGTCCTTTGGTGTGAATATGGCATCGCGGTTTTTCTTGAGGTCAGCCGGGTCTCGCGCGGCGACGGCGGTCGCCACGGCGAGGAAGAGGGAGGCCAAGGCCTGTGACTTCATGCTGACGGTCAGATCTTGGAAATCTGGGCCGACCGGAAGGTCGATATTCGATCCACTGCGTCGCCGTCCGATCAATGGACAAGACGACATCGACGTCGAGGAATCCATGCGGACCGATCTCGGATTCTCGGCTATAAGCGGAGGGGCTCATACTGGAGGGGGTACACTGTGTCGGCTCCGGACTAACTGGGCTATTGCATTACGTTCATGGCCGTACACGAGTACAGCCGTTCTTCGTTTCCTGCTCACGGTCGTAAGCCTCCGAATGCCTATGTGAATCCGAGAAGCATGGCCAAGGCGATATCTGACCGCGTAGCAGGCGACTCACAAAATGGCGCCAGCGAGCACGGGTAGACTCCTCGGAGATCTGAGAGGGACGGCCCCGCTGATTCAGCCTCGAGTCATAATAGACTTGACGGCGCGTGCTCTTCCGACCGATCGGCGTTGATACGCGGCCGGCTGATTTCCCCTGAATCTTCAAGCCAAGGACGAGGTGACAAAGGTGACCATCCTTTGCTAAAGCAGACAGCCCCGACGTTGTGCTGCATCTCCTGAAAAGCTTCAGTATGAGGGATCTCGTCATCGACCCGGCCAACATCGCAGACTCATTCAAAGTCAGAGCCTACTACATCATCAACCTCTTCCTCGCGCCCTTCTACTCATCCGGCAGTCGCGCATCCTCATCGCGGCGCCGCCTCGCAAATGTCTGCCTCTTGCCAGCCCTTTGCCTGACGTTTCTCTGGATCTTTCCACTACGGCCACCACTACCGCCGAACTATGCGCAGGAGTTTGCACTGGAAAGGGCCGTTATGACAGAGCTGAGGGGCCCGGATATGATGGAAGCGCAAGATGGGCGGTATGTCAGGTAAGTCTGCTTCGTCTCTTGCCCATGCCTCCGTTGACGGGTCGTATGAAGCTTTGCGCCAATCAAGGAGACCGGTACGTGAAAGATGTGGTAAGACCTGGATTCTCGCTCATCAAGGTTTATACACTTCAGGCTTTAATTACCAGGTTCGCATATCCTGACATCATCTCTACTCCTATCGCTGATTTTCGATTTCAATCCTCAGCTACAGAGTCTCTTGTAAGCCCTCGTTGCATTCTTCGCGTCAATCAGTTGACTTACTCATCGAAGGATGCAACATCACTTGGCCATTCTCTCAAATCGGTCGCTCGCATATGAGCCATATCACGTTGTAGACACCGTAAGTGCCGCTTCTGTCCCGTATCCTTTGTAATCTATTGAGCGAAGCCTTCCTATCCTAGATTCTTCCTGTACCGCTACGTTGGCCAATGATCTCGAGCCGGATCCCGATGTCTGCACTACTGCATAGCATCTCGAGCGGATTCGAACACTTTTACAAGAAACGCAGAGCCGTTCCGTACGTTTTCTGAACAAGGTGCACGAAAGGGCACTCACGGGTTCCCCGTGATCAAGTCTGGCTTTCTTGAATCAAGTATGCTCGCCCATGGAAACCGTGCTCATTCGCCTGGGCACGATGGACCATGATGAGGCAGTGCACGAAAATGGCAATCACAAGTTGAACAGAATGGTCAAGGAATTGACGGATCCGGGCATGCCAAAATGCGTACAGGTGGAGATCAATCCGTTTGACAGAGTGTAGGTTGATACCTGTATCGCGTACCGAGCCTCGCTAACCCATATCTTTTCCTGCAGCTTCTTCGAATCTCGCTCGCCGATCGACATATACGAAAGCATTAGCGTTGCACCCGTCCTCAAGCACTTTTCCTTTTCCCAGCGCGTGCTCGATATCATTAACCTTTCGCTTGAGGTCTTGTCACCCGGTTCCGCGCCGTATCCAGAAAAGGTGGAAGACGTCAAGACTCCGAGAAAGGTCCTGCCATGGAAAAATCTCTTGGCGCTGCACTTGCGAAAAAGTGCTGATTCACATTACTGCAGGAGCTTAGGAGAACGGACTGCGTAAGTTGACCGTAGTTCGCCATTCCACTGAATCAGTTCTCAAAATCTGTGTGGATCTACCGGAATCCATCCTTACAGGCCATTCGTTGGATTCAACAAAATCCCAAGTCTTCCCGGTAACGAAAATGTACCTCCGCCAGCCGAGATGCCTGAAGCCGCACGGCTCGGTCTCTATCGCGCAAAGTGCGATCCAGAGGTCCTAGAGATCATTGCTCGTGCCCGACGAATGCGGGCGAACCATCCCTTGCTGGATACCATCTACATTCTTTCGAACGCGGATTACAATTTCATTGAGGAGACGAAGAAATGGCTCGCGAGCGATGGCTGGCATATGATCATCTCGTCCAACGACGTGACGCAAAACTGGGAAGATCAAGAAGTTGGGGAAGCCGTCGATACAGAAATCGCACGCCGAGCTGGCGTGTTCGTCGGGAATGGAGTAAGTCGACTCGCAAGTTCTTGTCTGCATCAATGCTCATACGGGCATTCACAGTTCTCGGCATTATCGAGTAACGTGGCGCTCTTGCGAACAAAGGACGGAAGGCACAGAGATTTCACTCAATACTGGTGAGGAGCAATCCGGGTGACGCGGTGCTAGATAGCGCGTTTGGCAAGTTGTATAGTATCCTACAGACTGTAATGGGGGTTAGTGGGCCAACAGGGAAGTTTATTGTCGAAAGCCAGCGTTTGAACAAGTCTCGGCATACATCATGCGGCCACTGGGCGCCATCTTTGGAATTTCGAGTTGAGCTAGATGTCGTGTACAGTATCAAGACGAAGCATATCACTGTTTCTGCTGAAAGTCCGTCTTCGCTTCGTATTTCTCTGCCCTCGATCGCGTCCGAGAACATCATCAGACCGCTCTACGAGTCATTCTGGGACCAGTCGCGCGGTTCCCTGGTTCTTCGAGTCGCCTTCGCAGTTGCGCTCTCGAACCCAAGGGCAAATGAAGTACATGCCGCATTCCTCCAACCAAGCGTCTCTGATCTGGGCCATAGTTGCTTCGTCCTTCGATAGGTCGTGCCATTTGCAAGACTTGAACTTCATCCTCCATGGATTCAGGTGGGTCAGAGGAGGCATCCAGCACGATCACATCCTGTGGAGGGCCGAGCAGTCGAGATTTCGAGGTTAATCCGGGACGACCTTTGCTCGCTGTATTTAATCTCTCGGCGTTCTGGTGAATGTTCTCCTTCGAGAGTGTCGCAAATGGATTCCTAGCATGTCCCTGAACCTTCTTGATCCGTTTGTTGGGTGATTCCTTTCGGCCCTCTGAATCGGACGCGAATGCAATCACGATGTTACCCTTGGAGCGAGCGTCTCGCGGTCGGATGTCTTTGGGTTGTAGGACTCGCAATGTTGGATGGAGGTTGCGCTTTCGTCGGGAAGGCGAGTCGAAGTTGGGGGCTTCCACAAGTAGCGACTCCTCGTTACCGTCGATCGCATAGTCGTCTTCGGGCAGGAACTCGTCATACATATCGTCCTCGGAAACATTCCGTCCTCGAATTCGGCGGGAAGACTCTTGTGCAGACATTTCTTGAATTCGACGGGCAGAAACCTCGTTTTCTCCTTCAAGTGCGGCAATCTTGCGCTGATATGCCTCAATCGCAGTTTGAGCGTGATCATACTCTTCTTGTTTCTTGGCAAGCTGTAACAACGGAATCGTTAGGACCACTCTTCTCTAGACAGGCGTGGAGTCTTACCTTGAATCGGAGACTTTGCAGGCGGCTCTTTGCAAGGTTCTCCTCGTTCTTGGCTGCATCAAGCTGCTCTGTCAAGGCATCTGTTTGACTGTCGCAAATCATTGAGCTATTGCCGATGCCGAATGACGCCAGGGCCAGGCACTCACCGAATCTGGTCATGAAGCGCCGCCGCCGCGTTGTTTCCATTCTCTTGCGCTGTTTGGAACTTGGTTCGCCAAATCTGCACCTCTTTGTCAAAGTCTGCCTTGCGCTGCGTCTCCTTGATCCGATATTCTTCAGCAAGATCTACTTCTTTCTGACGGAAGCGAGCGGAAGACTCGACCTTATCGCGCCGATGCGCTCGATCTTGCTCTGACATTCTCACTTCATTGTCGCGGATTTTGGTTTGGAGTGAAGAGATTCGCGACTTGTAGCTCTCGAGTACTTCCGGAAGTTTACGAGTTTCTTCGCACGCTTCAATGATGGCGGCCGACATGGCTTGCCATTCTCGTATGTTGTCCTACATGAGTATTGATAAATTACCAGAAAAAACGCTGTGGTTGATCGACTTACCGCTAACAGCTCCACTGCACCTGCTTCCTCTACCGCATTTGATCTCGCCTGCAATCTATCCGCCCAATCCGCTAGTTGCTGAAACACTCCTTCTCTCGATGACTTCCTGAGATTGTCCTGTTCGATCACGATTCTCTTGACGGCAAGTGCATCACGCGACTGATCATTGAGTTCCTTGGCAAGAGCGAGGACGGCCTTGGTCTTTGTCGAGAGCACCACGGTCTTGCTAGCAGGGCGTCTTTGGGAAGCAGATTCATCCTCGGCAGAGAGAAAGATGGGTTCCCATTGGAGCTCGCCTTCTGCTGATACGATGACCTGTCGACAAACTGGGCATCCAAGTGGCTCTCTGTTTCTGTTTGTCCTCTCGTGGTAGTCGTAGAGGTTTTGAACGCAGTGCTTATGGTATACGTGACCTGTTTCAACGTTCGATCAGCCTCAAGCGTTACTGACGAACGCGAAGATAGCCGTACCGCATGGAGCGACCTTCACCACCATCACATCTCCGCCGTACTGATCCAATCCGTCATCCAAAAGGTCGCATTGGCAAACAGAACAGATCGGCTTCATGTTGATGGATGCTGATTTCTGCCCAAACCGTCGTAATCGATGCGCGATGGTTCGCGCTCACTGCGTCGTCCGCCGCCGCCGCCTTTTCGAGCTCTGAGAGCGTGGCTGGGAGTCTTCCAATCAGGTTCAACTTCAAGATGAGTTCCGTCGAGTGAGAGGGACGGTACCCTCAACCTGTTACAGCTCCTGCAATCCACCTCCTATCTAGCTTTGCCGGTCGCGTCGTTCCCCCCGTTGCGCGGTTGGCACATGAAGGGGGAAAGAGCGATCGGGCCTGTTTTTTCCCCGGATGGAGGTTTGAAACGTCATTCCATCTGCCTTTGCAGTACTTTCTCTGCCTTACTGTGTACAAGGTTCTACACCCTGATTCAAGAGCAGCGCTTCCCACAAAGCAGATACCTGTGAAAGTCCATCACACCCTACACGATGTCCGCCGCACAACAGCCCGCATTCGACGAAGCGACGCAAGTGAGTTTGGGCAAAATGCTTCGAAGGCGTATGGCCCTCGAAGGCTGACCTGTTCGCCTTCTTTCCCACCTGTAGAAGGAACTCGGCCAGTTCTTGGAGCAGGAGCAGTCAAAGGCAAAGATGCAGGCATCCATTCACGAGTTGACGGACAAGTGCTGGAACACGTGAGTCGATATGCTGTGCTTTCGAAGCCTGCCGCATCGCTCGGATTCTCTGACTAACCGCTATGCGTTATCACAGATGTATCACCGGCAGTCTTTCTGGAAAGTTCAGCAGATCCGAGGCTTCGTGCTTGGAGAACTGCGTCGACCGGTTCCTCGACACCTCGCTCTTCATCGTCAAGCAGATCGAGCAGCAAAAGGCAGGCATGCATTAATCGTCTCCAGTCCTTAACGGTATTGGTATTGGACGCGAGAGAGCCGGTTCGAGCCGTGGTCCTCAAGGCATCATCGGAGAGACGAAATGAAACGCGAGTCGGCCAGGATGAGATATGAGAGGGTGTCAGGGAGGACAAGTGTATTTCGGGACAGCACGATCCCCCACTCAAACATTTGTAGCATAACACCACATTAGGATATGCAATTCCTGCTGCATGGCCCCCGGCGTTGTTCTCAACATCTCTTGCCAGCTGGCCGAGCCATTTTTATGGTTCAAACTGGAATACAATCATGTGGTAACGGTCTCTAAGCGGATACACTGAACTTTGCAGCTGCTTCGTCAAAGGCAGCAGACTTTGCCTCGAGGGCCGTCACAAATGGATGTTCAGGTTGAACTGTGGCAAGGTGTCTGGAAGAAAGACACGTTGAGCAATGAGTGAGAGAATGATACTGATGGCGCCGCCCGTCCATGACTTACTGGTAAGCCTCCGGCATGTTGAGACTCGAGCCGACACTCAGAACCGCAGGGTCCTCCTTTCCATCTTGCCTCCGCTGAGCTTCGAGAATATCGGCCTTTGCCTCGTCCACGTGTCCAAGAAGCAGATGAGCTGCTGCGTGTGAAGCCAAGATGGCAGGTGTTCGTCCAGATGGTTGTTGGTAGAGCTCCTCGTACAGATAGTATGACTGGTTGAGAGGTCGCCCGCCCTAAAACATGCGAAAAGTCATGTCAGAATGAGCCCATTGACCGCATCAAAGCTACACAGAACGAACGGTTTTCATGCCGATCCACGCCTCCATGATTTGAATCAACAACGAGTCTTCTCCCCATTGCTTTGCCGACTGATAAGTGGTCTGCGCAATGTCTCTGCGGTTGAGGGAGAGCAGGAGCTGAATAAGCAGAGCAGTGCTACGGAGCGCAGGGAAAAGATTGTCATCAATTGAGCAGTTGCACCCACATGACGAACGGCGCATCGTGCTCACCACTCGAGATCTGTCTTGCCGCAACCCTCGGTCAACGTCGTCACAGCTTCCTCAACCTCATTCCGAAGAACAAAGGCCGTTCCAGCCATGCATCTGACGATCCTCTCCTCTTCCCTGGTCTCTTCATTGACCTCCTCTCCCTCGTACTCGAGCAGCAAGTCCCGAAGCTCCTCCAACTTAGACTCCTTGTCCTCTCCAGACGCATCAGCAAAGTCGGCGAATGCCTTGACAGCTCGTGCGGAAGCTGGCGGTTCATTGGCAGAGAGAGCGGATCGTAGGAGCGAGGTCGCGGCTGATGTCGCCGGAGGTGTGAGGGCAAGATGAGATCGGGCGGCGTAGAGAGCTCGAGCGAGGGACTCGGAATCCGAGAGATCGGAGATGTCCACGGATGTTGCTTCCTCAACGCATGCTACTCCCTCATTAGTTGTATTCACACAGCACTTTAACCAGCACTATACCTTTGTATGAGCCTGTAGACGGAACAGATTAAGTTCAATTCGATGCGTTAGGGAACAGGAAGCAAGCGTGCCTACCTTGCCAGAAGAGCTGCTTTACGTGAAAGAGCGCGTCACTGTCCATGTTTATCCTGATCGGGCGTTGTAAGTGGATGAGGGCTCGACGTTCAGACACGATCAAACCTTCGTCCCTCGACGTCAACACGTTGGACAGCTCATGGTCGTCGTCGAGACCGCCCATGCGCATCCGCCCACCTGGGGGAGGCGCGCCCGAGCCAAACACAGGCATCCATGTCAGGTGAGTGACGCGATATCGGTAATTGTCGTCTTCATGAAGGGTTGACAATCCGCACAACGAGCCGACCTCGCTCCTGCGTCCCACAACCGTCATGGCTGTGCCATCCGTCAAGGTTCTCTCCTGGGTCACCACGCTCGTCTTCCTTGTGGCCATTCTGCGGTCATGTACCGCTCATCGGATAGACATTGAGCCGGGGAAGAAGGAGTGCTTCTTCGAGGATTTACATCATGAAGATCAGGTGAGTGTTGGTAGGTCGATACCATAATGTCCTCGCGCTGATGCTTACTCCTTCCCTAGATGACAGTCACGTATCAAGTCGGCGGAGGAGGCAATATGGACATCGATTTCTTCGTGAGGCGTTAATGCGCACGACGCGAAACCGACATCTGGGTTGACCCAACTCTGCCATCGCATCATCTCAGCTCGTAGATCCAGCCTCCAACGTACTGAGCTCAATACACAAGAAGCCGACGGGGACATTCGCATTCACAGCAAAGACGGACGGAAGGTACACGTACTGCTTCTCAAACGAGATGAGCACGCTTAGTCCCAAAGTCCTTTCGTACGTGTACTTTTATTGCCGGCTCAAGAGCAGCAGTGGTTCTGACGCTTTGCCCGCGTGATGGTACAGATTTAATGTTCACGGCATTCTTTACGTGGAAGATGAACAAGGTCACATTGCTCCAGTGGAACACGAAATTCGTCAATTGGCAGCGGGGTTGCAAGGCATCAAGGATGAGCAAGAATATATCGTGGTACGCGAGCGTGTACACAGAAACAGTGAGCATTGGTTCTCTCCACTGGAAGCCATCGAGATTGACTCAGCACTGCCATTTCACAGCTGCTGAATCAACGGTACGCCCAATGACCATCCCTTGACCACAGCCACTCTGACCCACCCTTATCCCGCAGAATGATCGAGTCAAGTGGTGGTCCATCCTGCAGACGTTCATGCTGGTCGCCGTCTGTGCATGGAACGTACATTACCTCAAGAGCTGGTTCGAGGTCAAGCGGGTACTGTGACCCTCTCGTTATCCACATATCCTTGCAATGCATGGCTTGAAGCAACGAAATATATGATATCATGAACATCAACGTTTCCAACACGCTATTTTACACATTATGAAACAGTAAAGGACGATGACCTAATACAACGAGTGAGATGACCAACAGCCTGGAGTCGTAGAGCCTGCAGGCAAAGTTCAGAAAACACGAGATTACACCCCAGGTGTTCGCATGACGATCGAGCACGCTACTTGGTGAATCTGATAAAGATCGAAAAGACGTCAAGCCTGTATGGGCCACGCGGAGCCCGGCTTGCTATCGTCGCCTTGTGTGTTGAAAGCGACTCGCTCGACAGTCGGCGTGGTCAAGTCTATAGACGAGTTGAAGTTGAAGCCCTGCATTGGGTCGGAAACGGTGGGGGTAAGGCCAGCAAAGAAAAATGATGGAATGCCAGGACTGTAATTCATCACGTTTCCTCCTTGCGAAGGCATTTGCGCGAAGGCGAGGGACGAGCCACTATTGGTGCTTCCAGACTGGGTCAATCCTTGAATTTCGGTCGTGTCTGGGAGCCAAATGGGTACCGACGCCCGCCGGCCTGACATGGACGAGGGGTACACGTCGAGTCGGGGAGCGAAGAGACTTGAGACTTGATTGGCGGCGGCATCCAGCAGATTGGATTGACCAGCCAGCTCGTCTTCCGTCAAGGAGATCGACTGACGTTTTTGGACATCAGGACCCAGGGTCTGACTCGGCAATCGCTTGTTTCCCGGACGAGCAAGGCTGGTAGGCATTTTGAATGGCGATTGTAGTACCGCAGTTGGTTTCTTGTTTGCATGTGCCTGTTGCCATCTCATTCCGTCCAGCTCTGCTGACGGTGTTGAGTTCAAGAAGCTCGCAGTACGTTCCGGCGCCAGTGTCTGCAGCGATCCTGGGCCGGCCGCCAGCTGCTGCGACATGGCGTTCGAAACGGCTGACTGGATGACTGCTGGTCTCGGTCGGTTCTGATTATAGGCAGCACGGGCAATGCCGGATTGCGAAGAAGAGAAGGTAGCTTGTGGTGACGGTTCGTCGGCCTGAGGCGAAGCCTGCGACGTGGTAGCAAGAGTGTCGTCTACTTGCTGTAGACTGCTAGCGCCACTGGCGTTGCGATTCAGTTGAGTCGACATATGCTTGATTTGAGCTGTCCAGTCGGACGGTAAGACCGACTGATCGGTGCTGGAAGGGCCAACAATATCCTTGAAATTCGGAGCGAAATACTGTTTCGCGGCGATGTCCCCGCGCGGCGTGAACAGCGATGGGAAAGAATTGGACCTTCCCCTTGTTAGGCCTGGTCTCGCGAAAAAATCGGTACGCAGTGTGTTAGCCAATGACGCGCCGGGTCGAGCACCGTTTGGGCATGAGACATCCGGTGCCGCTGAGGTTGATCCGAGGACGTCACTTGCGAATTCGCTTTGGGAAGCCGGCATCAAATTCATGACACTCATCCTGGGCTGGTTCAAATCCGGGCCGATGCCAGACGCGTCCGCAAGCCATTGTTGTACATTGGGTCCATTCGCTCCATTTTGCCCAAGGAAAACGCTTCCTAACGAGAGGTTACTCAAAGGCAGATTATTGATGACATGTTGATCATCTCTCGATTCGAATGGAGCTGCAAGACTGGATCGCCGAGAGTCCGCGATAGAGGCCTGACCGAATGTGTAACCTGACGCGGTCGATTGAGAATCCTCATCTGCAGCTTGCCTTGCCTGCGAAAAAGCCTTGTTATCATCTGGTAGAAAATGAGGTTGCTGCGCGTGACTGGTGCTCGACTGCACCTGTGATACTTGTCAGTAGCTGCTCGAGGAGCCAAATATGATAGATGAGACTCACTGCTCGCTGTGGAACCAAAGCATTGGCCATGTACAATAGCTGCTGTGATTCGGCACCTGCACCAATATGGCTTCCTGCTGACTCTTGGTTGGGGTCGATGAGCGCTGCTGACAGGCCTCCGCCCATGGAAAAAGGTATAGCTTGATGTTCGGCAATTCTTGATGAATCGCTGATGGGCTGGAAATCGACGCTTTTCACCGCAGGGCTGACGGAATTGGGCTTGCTTCCGTCTGCTGCACCTTGTGAGAGGGGTGAGCCACTCAAATTGGCCGTTCTGCTCGATTTCCTTCGTGTTGGATAAACGCACGCGATCTTGCGAGTTGCACATTTACCTAAAAGGCGCATAGATTGAGAGTCGACCAGGACGTTACTGATAACTCTGACTTACCGCAGGGTATCTGGAAATCGCATTTGACCTTGGAGTGATTGCAAGCCTCGCACGCTCGTTTCTTGTTCTTTTCAGGGTGATCAGCGAGAGGTGTACCCGTCGGAATTAATGGTGCTGGCATAATGGACGAATATGTTGTCGGGATAGCGCCCAAAGACGCCATTCCAGCAGGAGCCGGAGTGAGAGGCGAATTTCCCTTTGTCCGCATTATGTTGAGACCAGCCATGGCGGGACTATCTGAGCTCTGCCGCGGCAGAGAAGGGTTACCGAAGCTGTAAGGTGAGGTGCTGGAAGCATGAGTTGGAGCATTTACAATGTTTGGCGGTCCTTGGTGCAATGATTGATGATAGCTAGGCATTCCGCTGTTGGACGGCGATGACTGCGTGATGGATCCTGACCAAAAGGAGTACGGCGAGGAGTCCGTTGTTGCGTTGGGATTGTTCAATGCCAGCATGGCTGGAGAATAACCGGTGCTGAATGCTGGTGAAAGACTGTCAACGTTCCCGGATGGTGGCATATGATTGGCAGGCAGGGAATTGTCAAATGGTTGTGCGTATGGCGATGTCAACAAAGCCGGGGCCGGTGGAGGAACCTGTGAAGGCATTTGAGTCGTCACTTGCGGATATGCAGGTGCCATGGAATTGAACGGCGGAGGCATCCCGTACATGTGTTCGCCCGACATGTCGGCCCCGTGCAGATCACTATGGCCCCAGTTGAGTTTCCTGCGACGAAAGCAAGAAAGGAAAAGGATCTGCTCACCTAGGAATATCGATCCATGCGCCTGCGTCCTCGTCTGTGTCCAGCTGGTGATCCGACATCCTGCCATTCTCTCCCAACACCGTGTACATTGCCCCATTCTGCCCTCGCGCTCGAGAGCCCAGCAGATTCGCTGTCGAGGTTGCAGGTGCCATTGCTAGAGGGTTCGGACCCGATTGTGTAACATGTCCACTTGGCGCATAACCGAATTGCAACGGTTGCTGGAACGGCTGATTGGGAATCGGCGCCTGCAAATTGTACGGCAACTGTTGTCCATCCATGTATTGCGGCTGCTGAAACCTAGCCTGCGCCTGTGGAAGATTTGAAAAAGGCGGGCGATACCCCGGGCCCAATGACCCCGACAAAGACTCCATAGCCGACTTGAATTTGGGCTTTCTCCCCTTTGGTTTCATCCCTGCGGCATTTCGTCCATTGCCCTTGCCATCTGCCCCCTCTGCTGGGCCGTGATTCTTGTTCACGTGCCTCGACAGCAAGTCGCTTCGGGCAAACTTCTCGGGACACTGTTTGCATTGATATGGCTTATCGCCCGTGTGAGATCGCATGTGTCGTCCGACATGTTGTGGTCGCGTGAAGGTCGCGCCGCAAACCTGTCATTACCAGGGATGAATCAAAGGAAGTCATATCCTTTCGGAATCTAAACTTACGTGACAGACATTATCTCCTGCCATTCTTCGAGGATACTTGTTAACTGGATGAGCGCGATAGACGGATTGATGATGGTGGTACCGGTGTCGGCAAAGTCATAAGAAACTCTAAGGTTGAGAGGGACGGACTCCTTTGACTGTCCGTTCTGGGTGGATAGCTGGCACAAATAGCTGCTATGCCTTGATCAACCGTCCCACAATCCCGTGAGTTGAGTTTTTGATCGCCTGACCGCTGTCGTATCACTTGAAGACACTCGAAGTGCCCTCGATGCCTGCTACAACGCCGTTTGACGACAAGCCGAGCTTCCTATTGGTTGCAATATGGCTGAAGTTGAAGATTGAGGAATCGTTCGAAAGCGACTTTGGAGGTTTTCACACGGGAGAGGACTGATAGTCCGCGAGCGAGCGAGGTCGTCTTACTGGACTAGAAGCAGACCGACATCCTGATTGACAGCGAATTGTACGCCGAGATCCACCTGTAGAACTCGTTTTGCATTCGCAACGCTAGACACTGGTGTACTCGTGGTCGCACTGCTCCTCGAGCACAATGTCGGACAGCCTGAAGCTTCCTGGCCGAGCAGATCTCCTCGACTCGTGGTCTCACCAGTCCCAAGGCCCAGATTGACGCTAGGGGGTCTCCGAGGGGGTTCTTTGCGTGACTTTTGCATCCGCACCGGCTTTTATGTTTGGCTTGTTTCTGGGCTCAACGACGGAAGAGGCAGAGCCGCGTCGCCCATGATGTCATTTGTAGCATTGCCCTCTTTGAAAGCCACTTTCGCCTGCAGGCCAGCTCATTATCGATATGTCGTGGCATCGACGCATTGGCTGGCTAGCTGACTGGCTCTAGGCCTTGCCAAAGCGATGGACCCCCTATGTGTCTCGACACGATGTGCAGGCCTATCCTGCATGTTTCTTCACGAGTGGTTTGTAACCCAAATCGACTGGCCTCCGGTTTCTTCGGCAGACTTCACTTCCGATGCCAGACCGTCACCCGACCAACGAGCAAACAGTTACTCAATACTTCTCTAACATCTCGCCGACGAAACGTCTATCCTATGAGCCGATGCCTGCAGACAATCCGTCGCAGAGAGACAGACAGACCGTCAAACCCTCTGAAGCCAGAACGTCGGCATCGGCCAGGATCGTGTCGACTGACTCGCGCATAGTAAAGTGCATTGAATTGTTACGACATACGACTACAAGACAGCACGGAGGGTCCTTATCGCAGTTGCCAGACCTGTCGTGCCATGAGGGAGATCCTATGAGCAACCTGACCTTACCTCTCGCCGAGACCCCCCAAACCCGCCAGCTTGTGATCAAAGGGTCTGCGCTCGACGATAGCACAAAACCGAAGAGAAGAGAGAAGAGAGTCACATGATGCACTAACAGGCGACAGATCATATAGTATCATGCATAGTTCCTACGGGAAGCCTGCCATGTGGCCTCAGGTCTGTGAGAGAAGATTGCATGCAAGTGAGTTGGATCCGGGTCTCTTATCGTTCAGCAGGCCTCCATAACGCAAAGGTGACTATGTTTTCGATGGCGTTGTCAGACTCCTGTCCACCTCCGCCCGAACACAGCACCCTTCACGGCTTCGCAAGTGCGACGACATGCATGCGGTGCTTCTTGCATCTTTCCTTCTATCGACATTCATAGCCACCATCGCTCGATCACACAACGGCTCTGCTTCTTGGAAGGTTTTAAGTAAAGGGATTCGTAGCACAGCACAGAAAGATGGACGATCTGTGCAAAATCGTTCGCTCATCGGGCTCAAGGAGACACCAGGGGGCGAGGAATCACCGGTTGGGTTCTACTAGCGTTTGTCCCACGTGATACGTGTTCACCCTTCTCTACTGAAGCACTCCATTGTTCACTTTCTTCATACATATGGTTCTTAACAGATACTTGTTTCTGCCCAACGCAACTTAAGGCTATCGCCGCTCGGCGTGGATGTCAGTCCGCGTCCTTCCAAAGTGCGGGCAACGGCAATGCGTATGGGCTGGGTGTGATGCGAACTCAGAAGTGTGCCACTGGACCTAGGCTCTCTTGCTGCTTGGGATTTGAATGGCATTGTCTCCGCTACCATAGCGAGCGCGCCACGTAGTGCCCTCCTCACTAAAGCAATGGCTTACTCACAAGTGTCACGACAATCAATGTACGCGACGCCTTCGCTGAGCCTTCTCGGACCTTGCCCAATCAATGCCGAGGTCGACAGAAAAAAGGCAACGAGAAATATAAAGATTGAAACGAAAGCGACCGCCATCCGCGTTGAAGTGAAATACCGCCCACCACGATGACAGTAATAACTGCACAACGGTTCATGTTCTACTATCCTATACAACAATAATTATGAGGCGTCATGGAACTGACCTCATGGTCAGTAAGATGTATCCCAACTTTTCATGACCTTTTCCCAAAGAGCCAAGACAGCCAGCCTGCTTTCTGAACAGGTCTGACCTCTATCGCATCTCGACCCCCGCCATCTCCCCGTTCGACGATACGCTTCTTGCTGGCGTGGCCGTCAGTGGACTTTTCTTCCTCCTCGTCATGCTCATCGATGGAACGTTTCTCTGAGCGTATCTGTTCGCTGTCTCCGTCGCCTCCTTTATCGAATAACTCTTCTTTCCCCATTGCGTCCTGCTTAACCTCGCCCATAACCGTATCGCCGCCTTGATGCTGGAACGGCATGGAGGCTTCACCTGGTAATTCCTCAGCCATATTACTAGACTGCTTTGTGACGTCGTTCGCCACCATTTCCGGTGCCTCTTCCTCCTTCTCGTCGATCTGGCTGACTTTGCGAACAACGCCAGCACGGGATCTGGAGCGGGTCCCCTTGGTTACCGACTCGGGAGATTCGACATCGCTTCTTGCGGTGGAGGTCGACCGAGCACGTGACGAACCCCGCTTGCGCTTCCTCTCAGGTGTTTGCGACGGTTCGCGCCGGACATGGAAGACATCGTCATCTCCCAGACTATCCGCGCCTTCCAGTGATCTGGAGATCACGCTCTGGGGAGCAACATCCGCCAAAGGCAATAGCCAGATATGGCCTTCCCGTAGCAGATCAGCGCCAACAAGCTGCCGGACGAGGTGCTCCAGGTTGTCAGGCAGCGTTTCCACATCCGACGTCACCTTATGTGTAAACGTGTCACCGAGGTTGAGATCTCGTTTGTGAAGCATCTCCTCTTTCGTGACCCTTCCCATATCCCTGGCACCCACTTTCTCCCGTGCAACTTCATTGCCGATCGAACAGTGGGGGATGAGCAAGACATGACTGTAGACGCCTCGTCCGAAACGTATCTTGTGGTAATGACACTGAGAGCGGGTGTGCGCGGCTGGTGAACCAGAAATGTCGTTGTCCTCCGATCTGATTGACGAGTACGAAGTGCGATGCACAGGTCCGTGATGATGTCGCGTGGGATCGGTCGAGGATGTGGTGGAGAGTAACGGAGTAGTGGGCTCGACACGCTGCTGGACTTCAATTTGAACTTCGGAATTCAGACCCGTTTCCGGCAGATGAGACCGGTCAAGCGGCGGCACGTCCACATAGACTTCCGTGCGCAATGGGTTTGGCGAAGTTATTGATTCGCTGTCGTTGAAATGACCACTGAGTAAAAGGGGATCGTCACCGTCATCATGGGTTTCGGGATGAAGTAAAGAAGGATCTTGGGTTGAATCGAGGCGCGGTGGCGTCGAAAGACTAGGCTGTAGTTCACTAGTCTCGTTCAGCGGACTAGCCCTTACCGGCTGATTCACCTCTCGCACATCCGCCTCAAAGTTTTCGGGAAGGGTCGCATTCTGGCTCCTATGGTCATGGCTGGGCACAGATTGCGCGCTCTCCTCCACAGCATCGATGGCTGAGGTAAAACTGAGCAGTTTCTCTTCGTGGATTCGATGACTTTCCTCCAACACGATGTTGTGGTGCTGGTCTCGTCGATGCAACAGAGGCGCTGGCTCCATTACCAGAGCAACATCGTGTTGAATTTCCGCTTCTGGAGCCAGTGGAGACGGAGACCGATGATCTTCTGGAGCCGGCGGAAGCTCGTCCGAATGCAGCATATCGACAATCGCTTCGTGCCTTGCGGGAGCCTCGGTGAGAGGGGATGGGTCGACTGCGAAGATATCTTCCTCGACTTCCGTTGGTCCCTCAGTCGCGGTCGTCGGTAACGCTTCGGACGACTCTGGTTCCATCGTCTTCTGAAATCCAAGATCGGGAACAGCGGTGACAGGTTGTACCGTTTCGCTATCTCTGTCTGAGCTAGCGTCGTTGACTTGATTCTCAGGTACATGCACATCGTGGACCGATGGCTGCGTCGGCATGACATCCTGATCTTCTGTTATGGTCGTTGCGTTCTGCGCGGCAGAGATGCCCTCAGCCTGGCAGAGTGGGATCAATGTTTCGATAAGCAAGCAGCGACCTGATCAAGTCTTGTATACTCACCGCTCGTACAGCATCACCCGGTTGCTGGCGCAGACCCATTTCCTGGATCATCACTTGTTCCGTTGTCCTGTTTGCCTCGACACCGCTGTGATCCCTTTCAGCGACGTCGAATACCTCCAAATCGCGAGGATCTGTCTCATCAACAACCTCGTAGTCGTCATAACCCGAAGGACGTCCATCAACATGGTGCTCCGGCTCATCATCGTCGTATTCTTCGTCTTCTTCTTTCATATGTTCGTCCTTATGCGGTATATCGTTTCGATCGTGAGAGCGGATTTCATCGCTCAGCCCTTTCCGATCCTCGGGATCCACCTCGTCTACCTCGGGCTCTGGAACAAGTGGCAAGGGCGCGACTGGATGTTTCGGTGAGTAAGGGATCAACAATCGCTGAAGACAAGAACTCACCGTCGTCTGATCCATATTGAATGTCTTCGGCTGATTCACTCTCGTCCGCGGAATATTCTGGATCCTGCTGTGAGTCCTTATCATCTGTTAAGGTCAAGGAACGTTCAGACACTACGATACCGAACGCATGAGCACATGCTCACCTTCCTCGAGGATGGCAATGTCGTCGACACGGACGCCATCTTGGCGTGAGCCCATGATGTCAGCTCCTCTGCGACGGATTCCATCCGAGTTTTCCGTATCGGGCACGTTCCCAAGACTGCTCTCTTCTGGTTCTTCCCTCACATTTGCATCTGTGAAAGGCAGAGGATTATGAAGGCTTCCTAGACCGCTGGTGTTTCAAGCAATTGGCTCACCTCGATCAGCCGCAACTCCAAGTTGAAGTTCCACTTCAAGATCCAGCGTCACTGATACTCCCGCAACAACGCGATCCTCCTCGGTATTGGTTTCGCCTACTTGTTCAGCCGATGCATCGTTTGCCAATTCTAAGCCTTCCGCATGAACGCCTTCGTTCCAGAATTGCGGGGGAGCCTCATCATCATCACGAATCTCGCCGTCCTCCAACTCATCGTCCTCGTCGTTGGATGGCGTTGTCAGACGTACGAAATCAGCGTCTCGATCGAACGCTGAAGGAGAGGGATGTTCATCGTGTCCATGATCGGGATAGCCATCGGGCTCAGGCAGCGGTATGTCCGAGGGTCCTTCATCTCTGTCCGACTCTCCTCTTTCAACCGATTCGGATGTAAACCGGTCATCGTCATCGAGCTCGTCTGAATCCTCTCCGCTTTCTGTCGGGACCTCTCGCTGGTCTGCGGGAGAGTTTTTGACGCTTTGTCCAATCGAGACGTCATGTCCAGAAATCATCTCGATATCCCGGTTGTTACTGCCTTCTTCTTGTACTAGAACTTGATGTTGTCGTTCTTGCTCATCATCTGCGACGAGAGAGTCCTGTCGATCCGCTATCAGAGGATCCTCCGTCTCATGAGGCTGCTCCGTGCAAATTTGTTCTTCGGGCTCCGGCCCTGTCTCGCTTGCGAATGCCATGAATGTTGGGGAATGGCGGGCTGTGTCTGCGACTGTCCCGTCTTCTTGTCCAGCACCAGGTGATGCGGTAGGTAAAACTGGGTAAACTGTTGAAACGTCAGACGTCATCATATCCTGCGCTGAAGTCGCGTCCCAAGTGGCAGAGTCCGCAGGCGGCACTTCTGGTTCCAACGGTACGGATCGGTGGTCCATTTTCGCGGCTTCCGCCTCGGTCGCCTGCAGAATCAGCTGTGAAGCTTCTGCAAGTTCGGTTGAACCGAGAAAATCATTCTGAGACGTCATTCCCGCAACGTCACCAGCATATTCGGTTGCCAGCGGCTCCGCTGAACTGGCTGGTCGGTTGATATAGGGATCGATGTCGAGGACAAGGTCATCTTGACTTCGAGGTGCACTGGAGTGGGTCATTTGGACGAGGCTCTCGATGGCCAGTCCTCTGGAGGATACTTGAACCATTTCCTGTTCCAAGATCTCGTCGTTGGCTGTAAGAGCTGGATCGATGTCGGCCATTGCATGCTCCTCGGGGATGATCTGCGCTGCTCTCGATGTCCGCCAGTATTCCGGTTGCTCCACGTCTCCAACAGCCGAGCCGTTGTCATCGTCTTCTCCAGCGAGTTCATCCTCGCTCGATTGTTGCGAGTGATCTGCGGCTTCCGCACCTTCGACTCCGGGGTCAATGTACGAATATTGCGAACTGGCACCATCGAGTTCCTCCTCGCCTCCGGATCCGCCGTGGTCCACGCCACTTCCGGCTTCATCATCGAGATCATATTCGCTGGGCCGGTGGCGAGGGCGAATATCATCTGCAAGCGGTTCAGTCTCGTTCTCCCCTTCAGAGCCCGGACCTGACTCATTCGCGACTGCGCGTGCGGGAATCTTCCCATTGGAATCCGATTCCTCTGAGACTGCCCTTGTGGAGACTCCGTCGACTCCTTGCCTTTCCTGACTGCCGGTTTCGCTGCGCCAAGAGCGTGCCTCGTTGTCGCTTTCATCTTCGCTAGAGTCGTCTTCTACCTCGATGGCGTCACTTTCCATGCCGACAGCACGATGAAGTCTCGGAGCACGCAAAGCGCCTTGAGAAGCATCATCAGGATTCTCTTCCTCTTCTTCATCGCTCGCGCGGCCCCCTGCCTCCATTCCTTTTGAAGCGGAAGGGTAGCTGTCTCGATGACGATCCTGCGGCTCAAGATCCTCCTCTTCATTGTACTGAGATGCGCCCTGTTCACTCTCGATTTCTTCTTAAAGTGCAACGATAAGACAATGTCAGCCTTGCCCAACACACTGGCCGTCCGTAAAATTCCTTACCGGCATTCTGCGCCTCTTGCTGCGCGTAAATTCTCCGGAAAGCTTGGGGTCGGGCGGCATCTCTCGAAGCAGTCTCCGAGAGGGCTTCTCCCTCAGACTGAAATTCTTTCTCGCATTCGTCTTCAAACTCTTCTTCTTGCTCTTCGGCCAGATCAGAGGGGTCGAACTGATCCTGAGATCGCGGCGACCCTTGGGACGACTGTTCTGCGTGGTCGTTCGAATACTCATATACATCCTTCTCACGAATGATTTCCCCATTTTCGTTATCTTCGTAGTCGTATTCGGCCTCAGGCAATGGCTGTATCTCCGCGACATCATCGTCACTGTCATCGACTACTTCCTGATGTCCCCTGGTCCATTCGGTTGGCATTGTTTCGTGGACGTCCTGGCCGCTTTGCAGTATCTCATCACCGTCCAAATACTCGGCATCTTCATCGTCCTGGGCTTCATTCGGGGGAGTCGCATTCTCGTCGGCACGGAGACGTTCCCGCTCCTCTTCACTGCTCTGTTGTCGATAGTATTCGAGTCGTTGCGCTTCGCGTTCCTGCCGAGCTCTTGCCTGTCGGGTGTACTCTTGCAGTTCCTCTTCTAGCTGCTGTTCTTGAGCCTGTCTGAGCAGAAGCTCCTCACGGCGTTTTTCCAACTGCTCCACCGCTGTGGCGCGAGCCTGGTCCTCTGACGCCTGGGCTTCCGCTTCCGTCTCTCGAGCCTCGATTTCGGCCTGTCTGACTGCTTCGAGAGCTTTCCCGGACAATTGCGGTATCTCCAAGGGAGGTACCTCAACTTCAGGCTCCTCCAAGCCATCAATGATGGTATGTCGTAGCTTGTCTATCCACGCATCAAACTCATGCGCAGGAAAGGCGTCGTAGGCCGATGTCGACTTGGCTGTGCGCGACATGGCTGTGGTAGGCGGTGTGGCCTGCCTGTGATGATCGTTGTCAAGATGCTGCGTGGATCTGTGATAAAGGTGATTTGATTGTCCTACCTGTACACATTCACTCTTCACTCCTTACCGAACGTCATTGTTGTTGACGCGAAGTGCAATCGAGATTCTGACCTGGAGGCGACGGACGCTAACAGACCCTAAAAGCTACCCTAAGTGGTATGAACTGCTCGTCAACTGCTTGCGCAGGGACCTTCGAATATAGGTCTCTTCGTAATAAGGCAGTACCGGTCACTGGAGGCTCAATCCAGACTTCCATGAGGGCTGGCAGAATGCTTATACAAGTTACACCGCCTTTTCCAGTATTTTATTGCGGCTGGAAGGCAGACCTCTGATTAGTCGATAAGTCACTGCATTCGACTATTGCGAGTTAGGACTTTATCCGTCATACATCGTGCGTGTCCGACACTCAATGCAACACCCATTTGTCAATGAAACCACGAGTGTCTTGATCCAAATGAGATCGTCGACCCGGAAGCCGCCATCATGCGATAACCGCACATACAACTGCGCCGTGCGGTCGGCTGAAATTTGTCCTAAACCGCCCCAGCAGCATCACCGCATGATCCTCCCGCATCCTCAACGATCCCTTCTGTATCCCGCTCCTTAGATGGATTATTTATTGCTCGGAGGCCTTGTTCTGCTCGTACTTGAGGTAGTACAAGTCTCGAGTTCGGGCTAGGTAACAGTAGGACATCAGCACAAGCTCCAAGTAATCGCCGGTGCAGGTAGAGGAGGGAGTGAATGGTTGACGAAATGTCCTTGCTGAGTTTGAACCGGTCGAAGCCAGGCGGCAGTTTCCAACTCCGCAGCGAGAATGTCTAGTATCCGGTCGAAATGACTGGAACCCCGCTCCGAACCCTTCCTCTGATTCACCCTTCCCTTCTTTCCCTCCATGTATCGAACCATCCATTCTGACTGCTTGCTGAGTGTTCAAAGTGATCTCTAAACTGGACACTCACCGCTGGGAAGGTGGACACCGTACCTGGGAAAACGACGTACATCAGTCGTTCGCGCTCGTAACATCTGCCATTGTTATACAACTCACCAGTATCCGTAACCAGCTGCCGTACCGAGTCCGATAGCGACGGAAAGGTCGAGAATCAACCTCTTTCGGAACTATCGGTGGAGAAAGAGCGAGAGTCAGCGGTGGATCCTGGGAATTCTGTGTTGTCGATGTCTGCCGTCCGCTGCAGTTTCGAGCTCCATCCGAGAAGACAAATCCAGTTGCTGTATCCTCTCCATCTCAAGAAGCCGATGCAGCCAATTCATCCCCCGTCCTCGTCGATCCCACTGCGGCGAAAATGCAGCGGACGGCGTTGAAATGGGATGGACGCCGGGAGATTGAGTACAAACCTTGCCAATGATGGGAGCGACGGGCATATTGAACGGGCGAGTGTGTATGAGCGAGCGGTCGTGCGGAGAAAGATACAAGCAGAGTAGAGACGGTAACGGTATTCAACGTTGATCGTTGGCTCGCGAGCGCTGTTGGTGGATCCGCCCAGCCCAGCGAGCGCTGACGGCTCACCTAAGCTTTTTGCGATTCCCCCCGGGTGCGACGGAGATGCCCATGATGATACCCGCTAAGTCTTACGACCAGAGTCGGCTTCGAGCGCGTGATTCGTGAGCAAGCAGAAGATTGCAGGGGCGCCCCTTTGACGGGGACGGAAACACGCTGTCTGGCTGGGCTGGGCTGGGCTGGGCTGGGCTGCCAACGATCGTCATTTTCTCCACTCGGCTTCTATCGTATGAGCGACGCACGGACAGATCCCGACTGCAATCCCTCTCGCGGCATCCCTCAAGTTCTTCCCCGAGGCAATCCCTCAGTGTTCTCTTAACAACGGCCACCGGTGTGATTGTTGGGCAACCTCTACGACGTCTCGAGGGAAATAATATCAAGCAGCAGGAAACGTCATCTGGGCAGGACTGTGAATCTTTTGGGTGAGTCTCGCTATCTTTCTAGTCTCGACGTGACATCTTGTCGCAAAAGTTGAAGCCGGCGAACCACCGGGAAACGAGGCTGGAGCACACCGACTATCGCCGAGGCCGGATGAGATTTTGGAAGATTTTGGGCAGCACAATCGAGGACGCTGCTTACACGGGCCTCGAGTGCAATCAGCATGTGAAGGTCATATCGGACGCTTGTTCGACGTATCACAGCACTCGGCGATCGAGCTCTGTATGTGATCAGCCCACACAGTTTGCAGAGCGCCATGACAAAAGAAGACGCGAGAAAGGATCGAACATAGGGGATTCAGAGCTCCGGTCGTCGCGCTGTTTCATTCATATCTTCTCTGCGGTAGCATCAAGGGATCTCTGAACCGCCGATTCCATTCACCTCTTCTTCCAATTCTCAGTCCGCGAACTCAGCCCATAAACAGGAGCAAAGCTGACACCACGAACTCTCCTCTAGCGCAACCCTCTTGTCACTCAACTGCATCTAACGTAGCGTCAGGATGGACACGGCCGAATCTGGGCAAAACCCCTGGCGGTTTGCGCAGTGTTTCGGTGACAAGTCGGATTCGGTGAGTCCTATTTCTCGAAGATGCCATTTGGCAGGAAATGCAGGTGCTGGACGTGAAGGGCTGTGTGGAGCTGCATTGTCGGACGCGGCAAAACATGGCATGAAGAAGGCTCAAGCTGACCTATCTTGCCATTTCTTTTCCTTTGCCCAGGACAACGACATCACTGAAGGTTGGTTCCTGCATGCTATGCAAAACGAGGAAGAGGATGCTGATGATCTTGGCTTCACGCAGCCGATATCATCTCGACGGTGGAGTTCGATCATACTGGAGACTATCTTGCCACGGGTGACAAGGGTGGTCGAGTCGTCTTGTTTGAGCGAAATGAATCGGTACGTTGATGGTGAGACGCTCGAGCTTCTGGGCTAACCCTGCCTCTCCGGTGGTTTCTTCGTTTACAGAAAAAAGGCTGCGAATACAAATTTTACACAGAGGTGCGTTATACGATGATCAAGGTGGTCGAGTTTGGAATGCTGAGTTGTGTCGTATAGTTTCAATCGCACGAGCCAGAGTTCGACTACCTGAAATCACTGGAAATCGAGGAAAAGATTAACCGCATCAAGTGGTGCAAGAGGCAGAATTCGGCACACTTCCTGCTTAGCACAAATGGTAATTAGCCAGAGCAGACCGTTTGCACAGAACAGCATAGTTGACCTTTTCCTCATTGCAGATAAAACCATCAAGCTATGGAAGGTGTTTGAAAAGTCGATCAAGGTCGTCCAGGAAAACAACGTGACGAGCGGAAACGGCGGTCCAGGGCCGATTCCTGGTGCCTCTCCCTCACAGCTACGCCTGCCTCGAATGGCGGTGCAGGAAAACATCGTTGCCGCTGTGCCGAGAAAAGTATACGCAAACGCCCACGCGTACCATATCAACTCGATCTCGATCAACTCGGATGGCGAGACTTATATCTCTGCGGACGACTTGAGGATCAACTTGTGGAACTTGGGCATCAGTGATCAGAGTTTCAGTAAGCATCGCGCTCACCTGTGCGTATAGAGATCTCCGACTTAGCCCTGCCTTCTCCCTCAGACATTGTTGATATCAAACCAGTAAACATGGAGGAATTGACAGAAGTCATCACTGCTGCCGAATTCCATCCCAACCACTGCAACCAGTTCATGTACTCAAGCTCAAAGGGTACCATCAAGCTGGCCGATATGCGACAATCGGCTCTGTGTGATAATCATGCAAAGCGTCAGTACCCTTAAACTCCTCCGACAACAGGCCACTGACATAAATCTCTGTTTTCGATTGCAGTGTTCGAAGAAGAGGAAGACCCGTCACAGAAATCCTTCTTCTCCGAAATCATCTCCTCCATCTCGGACGTCAAGTTCTCGAAAGACGGCAACTACATCCTCTCCCGAGATTACCTGACACTCAAGATTTGGGATATCCGTGATGAGAAGGCTCCCGTGAAGAAGATCAACATTCATGAACATTTGCGCGGCAAGCTCTGTGATCTGTATGAGAATGATTGCATTTTCGATAAGTTCGAGTGCACTTGGAGCGGCAACGGAGAGTAAGCAGATTGGGATGTTTGCCGTCGGGAATCGATGCTGAAATCGTTGTTCGCGTTACAGCCAAGTCCTAACCGGGTCCTATCACAACTACTTGCGCATATATGATGTGAATGAATCCGGCGACAAGGACGCCGTCCTCCAGGCAGACAAGTCAGCATTCAAGGCAAAGAAGATCGGCGGACCCAAGGGACAGGGCAAGGGACCAAACAACACGGGCAAGAAGGAAGGCCTTCAGACAGAAAACATAGACTTTGCTAAGAAGATCGTAAGCAAACCTGTAGCTGGGATCCGAACGTGGAGAGCTTATGGTAATCTCTCTCATAGTTGCATGGCAGCTGGCATCCAAGAGAGAACACGATCGCTGTAAGAAGCTACCACACAACCGGGATTTTGCGATCGCTAATCCAATTCTGCTTTACACTTAGATTGCTGCAACGAACAATCTGTAAGTAGCCTGAGAGTTGACCGGGATGTCTGGAGCTGAGAAGCTGACCTTCAACCCTCCTTCAGTTTCTTGTATTCAACATTGACGTAAATGTGGAAAGGCTTGGGGAAGCAGGCACTTTTATCGACAAGTGTCTACCCTAGTCAGATGCAACATCCACGACTCTCGACGACACGACATCTTTCATTATTCACCCGTTTCTGCAGCAAGATCGATCGTACCAGGCAGCCCTGGCGAATCGATTCAGATATGTTTCCCTTCAGCCATGCCTCCCATCATCAAGTCTTCTTCCTTGACGTCGCACAATCTCCATCAACTCGTTGCTTGCGAGCTACATTCATTTCAGGGGTGGAAAGGCCCCATTCTTAATGCAACAAGTGTATGTAAATAATATCGCTCAGCCGAAGACGAAACCGGTCTGGGAGTAAATTTGTAACGAGTATGAACGAGAAACGTCTAGGCGAAGATCTTATGGCACTCAGCAATTCCTGCGCTATTCGAGTGCCTGCTGGCCCACGGTCCATTGCTGCTCAAGGGGATATCAGGCGAACTGGATATCGACTGGCTTAATCGGTAATATCAGATGCCAGCGTTACAAGAGAATGCTTTTAAAATCATTTGAAGAGATAGAACTTGCCTACCTCGATTGCACTATTTCCAGCTTGTCGGCGCAAGTGGTGGATGAAAGCCTGACCAAGATCAGTGTCAAGCCTACCGATCTAGGTATTATCCGTGATATAAGCATGGATGTCGAAGTCTTATCTCCTACCCTACGAAAGGAAGGCGGCCGGGGTACCCACCCATATGCGCCGCCATAGCATAATAAATCCCCGTCGCGGGCCCCGTCTGGACTCATTCTGCTCGGATTCGTCATCATTGAACGAATATTCATCGTTCAAATTACAGTAATGTCGATAATTACAGTAATGTCGATACCAATCTCGATCGTGTCCCTTCGGCAAGCTCTTCTGTACGCTGCTCTTCGCCTTGTGATACTCCGGGTTGGTGGCATATTGTACACGCTGCTACCGCTCTCGCATACCACTCCGGGGCGGCCTTGGAAATCATGTCCCTCGAAGGTATCAGTTGGCAGGACTTTCTACAGCGTGCGCTGCAGCAGAAGACAGACTATCCAATAGGTATGTCCGTCGGAGTTGGAAGCAGAAGGGGGGCATTATTTTGATCTGTCCCGCTAGCATTCGCCTTGGCGACGACTCGACCAGATGGACGACCCAATATTCGGCATGTCGGTTTGAAAGACGTAATGTCGCTGCCGCAGCCCGCATCGTCAACCGCCGTTTCTCCCACGCTGTCCAATTCATCGATATTGCGGCCAGATATATCTGCTCTGCTATTCTCTACCGACATCCGCAGTCCCAAGTGCGCAGAGATTAGAAGCAATCCGGCCTGCGCGCTTTCAGCTTGGCTGGCAGAGACCGGTGTTCAGCTGAGGATAGACGGCTATGCTTATCTATACCAACCCGGATGGACGAAAGCCTTTGCGCAGGCACAGTCGTGGATCCTGCCGCCGCCATCTGAAGCGTCATCAACATTCGACCGCAGGCGGATCGAGGACATCATCATGAATTCTGATCTGGACGCGCTGTCGCGGGAGTTGTTCGAGGGGCTCAGTCCGCGTACAAGAGCCTGGCATTCGAGAGGGGTTCCAGGAGGACGAATAAACGACTTCGCGGCTGGCGATAGAGAAGCATGGCTTCAAGAACTCGAGGTATATTGAATTGTCGAATTGTCTTTGCAACATGGCTGATCAGCTGTCTTTGGACTGATTTATAGATCATTGAGGGCATCGCTTTGCAAGAAGCAGCGAGGAATTTCGTTCTACTTTTAGTGGTCCCATATGAAGTGGATCTGGTCCAGATCGTTAGCCATGGACACGACAAAAGATGGCAGTGGAAGTTATTGGACGACATGTCTTGGGCTGCGACCGAACTTGTACCATGACATGAACAGAATTTGAAGGGGCCCATAGGACATGTAGCGCGCACGCACGCTGAGGTGGAAGACCGGCTGAGCGTGTTGAGGTGTGTGCATTAGAAGCGGTCCGTTGCGGAATACAACTGCGACATATCTATTCTCGTCGCCCTACATGTAGCCTCGGCTTCCACGTCGTGCCATCTAAGGGAGAGATGTCAGCGCAGGACTCGGAAGGTACTTCCAATGATGCGAACCTCGACAATCTTCCATCCTCCTGTCTCCGGGTTGTCCAACTCGGATTCCACCAGAGTCAAAACAGCTGCGTAGTTGCACTGTTCCACAGCCGTGGGGTTTCCGACAACGATGTCGCCTGACTTTGCGCTTCGGAAACACAACACTTCTTGTGTGGCGAAAGTCACAAGGAACACTGGGACGTCATTCTCCAGAATTTTGCCCTGAGCAACTTCTACCCGACGAATGTCCAGTACTTTGCTGTCCGATACGAGGCCTTGCTTAACATATTGCTCCATGGTTGCCCAAAGGACGTTGTATGTCTGGGAAAGCCCATTCAGCTAGGATGCGGAGAGGATAGAACGTCATACTTACCGCTTCACCGCACCACATCTGTAGTGTCTCCCTGTCAGCGCCAAGGTATGCATCAACAACTTCCGGGATAATGTATTCCCGCAACTCTTTCTGGAAAGTATCCATCTTGAAATCCGGGTCAAGCGCTCGGATCATCCTGATGACCTTGGCGGTCTCATTCTCGTCGAACCAAGATCCGACAGTAGAAGTGACCGATCGCAGGGTCGATACGACGGGGCTCTCGGATTCCTCGTAACGATCGAGCCAGTCGGCGATTCTTGGGTTTTGCTTGAGCTTTGATGTCCAAGACTCCTTTTCCTGCTTGTCGGACAAGACCAGTGCTTCTCCCGCCCTGATAGAAGAAGCATATTAGATAACACAATGACTGCACATCTGAAATCCGACTCACGCTTCATTGGCAGCCATTCGTTTTCTACCCTGGAGACCAGCCTTCTTCATTCGCAATTCCCGCCGTCTGCGTCTCTCTTCCTTCTCCTCATATCCACCATATCTGGAGCTTTCTTCGAGAACCTCCGTCACAGATTCAGCCAATGCCTTGTACGCTTCGGTATTTCGGACGGGAGCTGTTGCAGTCGAGACTCCAGAAGAGACGGCTGCTGACGCTTTTGCGATCTACGAAAAGAGGCGTCGAGATTGGAGTCGAGTAGTAAAGGGGAACAGAGCAGACTTACGTTTCGCATGAGTTCACTCTCTTCAACAGCCTTCATGGCTTCTGCTACACCGTCCGAGATCTTGAGACCAGCCTTCTTCATCTCTTCCGCAGCGGCTTTCAGTCGAGGGTTGTTTTCGAGCGAGGATCGCAGCTATAATGCCAGTCCAATCAGTTCAGGCGGATTATCAAGACTTGATATCATACATACTCGAGCCTTCTCGTATGCCTCCTTGGCCTTCTTCATCGCCTCCGAGTCGGCGAGCTTGTCAACGTCACCTTGCAGTTGCTTCACATTGTCCTGCAATTCTCTGTTCTTCTGCAGTTCTTCTTTTAATGTTTGGACAAAGACCTTGAAGGGTGACTGCGGTAATTGAGACCCCTGTCCATTCCGGAGGTAAGGCGAAGTGTGGAACGCAGCAGTTCCTGTTCGGAGCACGCTGAAGGTGCCGGATGGCGAGAATCGGACCTGCGAGCGGACTGCCGAGGTGGCAAGAGCCGTTCGCCGTAATTTGAGGATATGTGCTGCCTGAGACTTCATTGTGTGTACACTGATCTTTCGCTCAAGTCGAATATGGCGAGTATCCCAATAGATGCCCGACTTTCTGGTATCTTCATTCGAACCGACTTTTGCGAGTCCCGATCACGCTTTCGCTCGGACGCACCTTGAATCGTCCGACAACATGTCTCTCCCGCCGCAACACTGGTTGATCTGTTCAAGGTTGTGAAGAGGCCTCTGTCGCGACGAGGCGTGCAGCTCTCGCCCAGGTCATTACGATGGACGACTATAGCTTTCGTCCAGGAGGCTCGCTGAAGCTGAAAGGGGACAAGAAGTGAGCATTCCACTATCTATAGCTCTGTCAAGTGGGACCGCGCGTTGATTCGTAATACCTGTTTAGGAAGAAGAAGAAGTCACGGACGGAAGAGGAACGAGCCGTCGCCTACGAAGAAGCCCAGCGTGCAATCCGTGCGGCTGAAATTGCGGAGCGAGCTCAAGCAGCGCGCAGTGTGAGCCGTGAAGCCGGCGACAAGAGTGGATCAGCGGCGGAAGATGGTGATGAGGGTTCCGGTACGGGGAAGAAGAAGAAGACTGCTGCGGAGGAAAAGTTTGACAAGATCCAGGAGGAAAGGGTAAGTGATTGACGGAATCCCTTATGATGCGGTTCTAACGCTTAATTCCACTAGCGGCGTGAACGAGCGAAGAAGAATGCACTAAAGAGCCACAAGGATCGCGTGGCCGAGTTCAATGCATCCTTGGACAGGTTGAGGTATGCCCACTTCCCTGATCCATTCATCGACTTTGCTGACTATGTCGCCCTACTTCTCTCTTCACAGTGAACATCACGATATGCCAAGGGTAAGGCTCTTGCGACACTCGAGTCTTTGTTCCAGTCTTCTCACTCTTCATATCGCAGATTGGCCCAGGCTAAGAGCACTTCCCGAAAAGGGCAACCCGGCAATGGGCTGTATCACATCATTATCTTCTCGCGTTGTATGTGTCTCGTGCGACGTATGCATTTTCCATCAATGTCATCGGGAAATTATTGGCGTATCAACGGGATTAAAGATTTCGAAACATGGATACAGCGGTAAAACGCGTGATACAACTGGCATGAATTACACAACACATCGTACAAACACACAAGGCTACCTTCTAGACGTCTCAGGCGTCCCTTGCCGGTGCATATTCATTCCAGTTTTTCTAGATAATCCAGGCGATCCTGCGAAGACAGTCCGTCAGTCAACATACTCTGGACGAATCGCACACGATATTGGGGCGTACCAGGACGACATTCTTGCTCGTCTCTTCGATTTCACCGGCGAGGAACACTTCATCCAT
This sequence comes from Naganishia sp. PT2105A-2, assembly GCA_023628115.1. Classification (NCBI taxonomy): domain Eukaryota; kingdom Fungi; phylum Basidiomycota; class Tremellomycetes; order Filobasidiales; family Filobasidiaceae; genus Naganishia; species Naganishia sp. PT2105A-2. The sequence continues at coordinate 98,482 of JAMALG010000014.1, read as the reverse complement.
GATCGCATAGACCTTGGTAGTGGTTTTGGAATGATCAAGTTCATTTCGAGTCGTGCGTCGGAGCCCGCACTCACCTTGTAGAACGAGAAGACGAGGTCGAGTTCGCATACATTTTGGAAGAAGGCGTCTGAGCAGCCGGAGGTCAGATCTTGAGAACGCAACACGCAATCAGCCAGAGGGGGACCGAGCTTACCCAGAACTTCCACGAAGAGATGAATGGCTTCAAGGTACGCAAGTTCGTTGTCACTCGAGTCTACGCAAAGGCAGAAGAAGAGACCGGCGTAACGCCTGTATACGATCTTGTCGTTGCGGAACTGCGGCGGAACATCGGCTTCGGATCAGTCCTTCCGGGTTGACATGTAGCACACAGTGCAAGCACTCACCTCGACAAAGTTTGACTGATATTTCTGATCACGAGGAGCTACCAGCCGATGAACTTCGCCTCTTAGTCGAACCTAATGACCAAAGCAGTTATAAGCACGCACTGCGGAACTAGAGGAACCTGTTGTAAACTGACCTTTTCATCATCGTCATACGGCATATACCACTTGGAAAGCCGAGTCTTTCCCTGACGGTTCTAGATGACCCAATGATAGGCGTGTTGGTATAGCAAGGGCGATAATGTCGACAGACAACCGAAACTTACTTGTACCAGAATAAACTTGATCATGTCGCGTCGCGGACTACGCGTTCTTTTCAGATGGCGACGTCTTTATGGCAAGAGCTTGCTCTTTTTGTGTGATCCAGAAGAAGGCGTCACTCAGCCACGGCAGACAGCAATCGTGAAGAGGGAAGAATGCCGCAGCATCAAGCATGAGAGCTCGACATACTGATAGAGCGACTGAAGGTAAGGTGACCGGAGCGATCGGGCAGGTTGCAGCCGAGACACTCCTAAGCGGAGGACCTTGAAACTACCTGGCGATGGTGACAGCGAGCTTCGCTGCGCGCTTGATGAGGCAGATGCCTATCCCCACCTGCCCTCAGCGAGACATCTCGTCACGCTATTAAAGATGACAGTCCCCCTCCAGTCGAACAACTCACAAGGGTCGGCATCGGACGCGATGGCCGGTACATCGCTGCGGAATCTCCTGCTGGCCAACATCGCACTGCAAACGGACTTGACGGAACGATTATTCTCCAGTCTTGCGCATGCCGCTTTGCCTCAGCCACAATCACGGAGCACTCGACCTGCTTCACGCGCACGACCTGATCTTGAAGCGATACCTTTAATATACGACAACTTGGTGGAAGCGACCGAGCAGCAAGCCGAGTTGCTTGAACACGCGAGGCGTCATCAGAAGCGATGGAGGCAGCTTCAGCGCAAACGCAAGCAAGCTCAGAAATTAGAGGAGAACATCGACAGGATTCTCATAGAGCTCAATCGTACGGGAGCCGAACTGGAGGAATTGGTTGAAGATGGCCAGCATGTTATCGCGAATATCGAACTGGCGGAGAAAGGTGAGTCTCCCTTCTGTGGCGCATTCTGATTCATTGAACTGACACCCATCCTGCAGCAACTTTCTCGACAGACGATCTGATAGCTTACGCTCAGAATTTAGCAACAACGACATCACGTCCTGCATCCTTGGATCCACCTGCGCCGTTGCTATCCGCAGAAATGCTCTACCCTGTCGAATCCGTCATGCAGTCTGGCAAGCTTGCCGCCCTGGCCAGGGGTGAAGTCGTCGGGATATTAGGCGATACGGAGGTAATAGGCACTGCTGCGAATCAACCTGGGCCGCCGAGTCCGCTTCCAGGTATGTACTACTCTCCGGATATCCAGAGGAGGAAGCTTAAATTCCATTTTGGATAGGACCGGGAGAAAGCCAACAGGCTGTTGCACCAGGGCCCTCAATTCTTCAAGCGGTCCCTATTGTTTCGACGAATATCCAGTCATCGACTCCATCAGCGCCGGAGGCGATGCAACCAGTCGCTCGTGCGCCGTTTAAGTTGGACCTAAGCGATTCAGAAGACGACGATTAAAGTATATAGCGAAATCTGACTGTATGCAGGAATTACGCCCTCCTTCCGCGCACCATCTTCCCACGCAGGTTGTTACCGCCAAGGCAAGCCGCGTAGCTCGCCTCACGGAAGGTGTGCATAGTGTTGTGTTATACATTGCGGGTTGTCTATAGATACATCTGGTTCCCATGCAAATCTACTGGTACTAATCGTGATGCACATCCGCGGCGTGCACTTGGGGATCAAAGACCTTGACATCGTGGCGGCCCCTTCCCACGCTGTCCTCAAAATTGATTACCCGTTGCTCTACCAAGTATTCGCTTTCCAGAGCATTCACGCTCCATTGCGCTGCCTTTCGTCTGGAGACTGTCAGCATACGCGTGGAAATGACTGCGATCATGAGAAGAGGATGTATGAACCGGTCTGACGACAAGAAAGAGGAATATTTAGCACGATTTAGTACGATCGGAAGAGAAGAACGGGTCTTCATGCCGGGACACTTACAGGTCAAGGCACTCTGCTGATGATCCAGCTTCAGGCACAAAGCTAGAAGTCCCACAACGAGTCCCGGTCCAAAGGCAGCCGCGAGGACATATTGCAGAGCGGGTATAAGGACTCGATGCAAGTTGCGGGGTCGCGTAGCATCCGCGAGCAAGCCGGCTTGTACTTGCGCTGCCACCCGATCTTCTGGGACATCCCGGGGCTACCAAAAAAGGACTCAGCTGTGGGACATCGAGAACCAAAATCAGCAAACCTACCGGGTGAGGTGCTCTGGCTCCCAATGCGAGAAGGATTGTCACACGGAGATTTGTTCGGAACCAGCAAATAGACATGATGGCGATACCCGTGCACCTGTGAGCAACGCAGAGCATTGTGAAAAGGCTTTTCCGGAACCGTCAATGGGGGTGCTCACCATGCTTCGGCTGGATAGAAGACCGGAGTGACATCAGATCTGCCATACTTGAGCGGTGCAAAGACATAGAGTTCCAGGCAGAGTCCCACAAGCAGCGGTATCACCGTGTAAAGGACTACGGCCAAATATGCCCATCTGGCAGCACGAAGAACAAAATCCACCTCCTTCAAAATGAGTCGTTTCAAGCTGAATGGATTACGATAACGAGGCGTGCCCAGATATCTGCGAACAATGCTTGCGACTCTCTTGCCGACTCGCTTGCCTATGCGCAAAGCGAACAAGCATGTGTAGAAGCCAGCGATCTGAAATGAAATTGCAGATTTGAACAATGCCACAGACCTTCACCACTTAAAAGCAGACTCACCAGATTGACACCGTCGTGTAAGTCTCGGCCGATGAAATGATACGTTGCGGCTCGCCCGACAAGAATAGGAACGAGAATGGTGAAAATCACAGTCCAGGAGATGAAGGACCAAAGCAGAAGCCCAAACACCCAGAATCTGATCCGATAGAACGGCGGAAGGTAAACCATGCAATAGTCTTTGCGTGGATCACGATTGGCTTTGGTGGCAGCCCTATTCTGCATAAGCAGTAGAACTTTGTCGGCATCGGTCTTCGGAATACCCAAGCTGTCAACGGGGATGAAGACATGTTTCCGAGGCTTGAGCAAAACCACCTGGTCGCTGTGGAGAGATTTCCCTCAGTCGGGAAGACACGTTTTTCGGAAATTGGTCCCAGACTTACGCGTATGGGACCCTCATGTAGGAACCGTCATAAAATCCAGACTCGACTTCTGACTTGGTCAGCTTCGATGCCATCTTGCTGAGATTGTGATGAAGACCGAGTAATTTCTGCTCGAAGTTTCCAGCGACTTCTTCCTCTGGAGTCTTGACTCCTCGGAAATAGGAAGACAGCCGCAAAAATTGAGAAAGAGATTTGAAGCAGAGTTTCGTTACGGTCTTGAACTTGTCTTGCCATTTCGCCTGTTGGAATTGAGCCGGGACGAACAGCAAGAATACCAGGAGGTCGAAGGGAGCAGTTGACATGGAATCCCTATAATGGTATTTACGGGACACGCTTAGCAGATCCCTATGAGAGGTGATTTTTGGCTACTTTACCTGAATGACCATCGAAGGGGCAAGACGGAAAGGCCACTTGCTCGCAAGAGCACCAGCATCCCGCCAAGAGGAATCGCCATTACTGAGAGATACATGGTGGCGCTGATGAAGAGCTTGTAGAGCTGAACGCTAGTCTTCTTGTCCAAGATTTCTCGCACCTTGGTGAAATGGTGGGTCAGGCATCAACTAATCTACGCTGCGTTTCTGGACACTTACAGGACTAAAGGATGGATCCTGGGGATCTCGAATGATATACATCGCTCCCTTCCGGCAAATAGAACGACAAGTAGACAAGAATCGAGCAAAGGCGAACCTATTACAGACGCGTAAGTTGAGTCGACCCGACTCACAGTGGCGAAGAAGGCCGTCACGTACATGAACATTGTCCCAGCTAGCCAATGTACGAACGCGCTGAGCACAGGATTGCGGAATTGCGCTGTCCACCGGTAATACAAAGTTCCAGAAGGGAACAGCGGCAACGTACAGAAATCTAGGAAGTATCCCATGCTGAGAGGAAAGACAAGCAATTCGACCGACATGAAGAATCCCAGCTAAGAGGAGCAATTGGGTACGATAGAACAAGCGTGTAAAGTTGCACTGCGAGGGACTTACCTTTACGACTACGCCATGCTGTTCAACCAAGTCAGCCACGCTCTTCCCGAACGAGCCGAGATACTGCTCTCCCAGGGCGGCAAACAAGAGAAGTATGAGATCAAGGTCGAACAAGCCCAAGGCAATAGCGGCTGCTCGGCTGGAGGGCGTATCTTGCATTCCAAAAGCAGTAACTCTGTCCGAGAACTTTCTGTAACGGTAACCGACTTCTCCAGGGAAGACCTGCAAGAGACTGACGACTTTCCGACCAAGCGGACTGGACATGTTGCGGGAAAGGCTTTCCTGAAGCCAATCAAGGCCAGCAGGCACGATTGTAGCTGACCCAGCAGTGACTTCGACGGCCTTGTCGGCACTTGCATCGGCTGCCAATCGTGATGCGATTCTCACTGTTATCCAGGACGGCAAGCGATATATCACGCCCCGAATCAGGACCAGGATGCCGTCAATGACGGGATCCGTCACCAAGCGGGTCATCACGATGGGAAGTCTCAGAAGTCGACCGATGAAGTTAATATCCGCCTATGTGAAGGATGTAACGTCAAGCCATGATATTCGATGCGATCGCACGCGATACTTACCAGCAAGTGCACTTTGCCAATGATGAAGGGGACATTGACGAGTACGCATATACCGCAGTTCAGTACGATCGATATCAAAAGGAACTGCGAGGAGACCATGACATATATAAGTGGACCGTTCGTTGGATGGACTGGGCTGTGGGTAACGCTTACATTCTGGAAGAGGCCAGCGATCGGGCCGCGCAGTCCGATAGCTAGAAAGCGGCCATGTCAGCCATTGCGCTGTTTGTGCTGGAAATGGAGCCGGCGCACCTTCCAGTATACCGTCGATATCACCATCGATAATCAGCCCGCCTTCGTCGTCAATATCATCCTCATCGAACCCTGGCTCAGGACCCATTTCGACCACTTCTCCGCCCTCTGCTTCAGCGAGGGGCCCAGCGGCAGCTTCCAGGGCACGATCTCTTGGGGGCTGCAATTGTCGGGGTTGCGGAAGCGCGTCGAAATCCGGCTCAAAGTTCTCGACCTCTGCGACTTGCGCCGCTCTTCTGAGCTGTTCCTCTCGCCGTCTGCGTTGGTCCTCCCTCCGATACTCAGGCACAAGCGGAGTATCCAGCATGAGGTCGCGGCGAGACTCTTCTTCATCGGTGGGCTCTCGGAATAAGCGCATATACGCTTCACGCATTTGCTCTTCTCGCAATTGATCATCGACCTGTTCTGTTCGATGACGAGGCGGCAGCGCGTTCAGGGTGACCGCATTCTCGATTGATACCTGTTCGCCGATGGGAAACTCCAACATACTATGCCTCTGATAGAGAAGGAACTCCTCGAACGACATATTGGGGTCCCCATGTTCACGATGCTGTCGACGTAGCTGCTGTAGCAGACTTGGAGCGGGACCTCCCTCCTGCATAATCCTTTTGGCGCCATGCGTAACCGGCGCTTCGTGGGAAGACGCTCCCGAAAATTCCTCCCTCGGCTCGATGATGTCCTCCTTCCTTTCTTCGCCGGCGACTTCTTCGGGAGAGCGATCTTGAGGAAAGCCATCTTCCTCATGCCATTCCTCATCGACCCATTGATCGTCTTCGTCATCGTGCTCATGGACAGGCTCGTTGACATTTCCGTCAAGGTCGGGCTGCGGTCCCTGGTCTTCAATCAGATCTCGATCATTGAGAGGAAGAATCTGAATATCAGCAGGGTCCAGCATGAGTCGGGCGGGCTCTTCCTGATCCACATTTCGCAATTGCCGACGTCGCCATAACGCTCGCATATTCGCGCGAAACTCCTCCGGTCTAGGCACACGTCCATTTTCGACCTCCTGATTCGGCCCTGGTCCCGCGTTCTGGAAGATCCATTCGCGCAGGAGAAAGACGGCTAAGAACGTGATGACGATGGAGACCGTCAGGATTTGGCCCTTGAAAACGCTTTCTGGCATATATGGATCGGGTCTGGACCAATCGTGAATGAAAAGCTGCACAAAATGACGAGGAGGAAATCAAAGGTACTCACGTAGTCCATCTATCAAACATGCCTCCGAGGCCTACTTTCGAAATCCTCATTTGGCGGGCAATGACGGCTCGAATGATCCTCATTATGAATCCGGAATTTGGAGCGACAGCGTTTCCGGCATTGGTGGGAATTGCCGATGTGGTGGTGTTAAGGGTGAAGTATGATTGAAATGCCTGCCAAAATGACAAGCCGGGCTCTGTGCTGTTACCGACACTCGTGACCGCAGCGGTGGCGTTGGAAACATCGGCGACTGGGTTTTTACCAGCGATCATCATGGCTCTGTGAACCCCAAGGCGAACTGTTAGATACGTCACGCCAGGCTACACGAGAAACCAACCACTCACAAAGGTGAACCATACCTGAAGTAACTCCGCCATGCTCCGATCATGACCAGCGGCAAGACAACAAGCCATGTGAAGGCGACGAGAATGGCTCGCAAGCCTAACAAGATGAATCCCAAGACATCCAGTACCAGCTTGCGCAGAAGCCTGTGCAATGGCAGAGTGTCTGGTATGTCCGCAGGATACACTGCAACGCGCCGCGTCAGATGCCATCATACACTTACTGCCTCTTGTAAACACTAACCTTTCTGGAATGAGAATGCATGCCCGCAAAGTTCACAATACTGCTTTTTGGAATGACTGAGCCACTGCAGCAAGCTAGTGAATGATAATTATCAGCAACGATCAGTGACTATTGCTGAATACTTACCAGTCGGAGTGCACATATCTGATCGATCCCGAACATTTGCAAGGATGAAAGAGCGGATGATCCGGTTCGGCCTCCGTTCGGCAGACCCGACAGATCATCCCATCTGCGAAGGCGATAGGTTCGGTGGAAAAAACACAATAGGCAGGAAGTGCAAACTCACCATCGCCGTCTTCGACATCTTCCATCGTACTTCTATCATCCATCGATTTCCCTTGTAGCCAGCAGCGCCGTGATTGTGTGTTGCCAGGAATCGAGGAGTTTGTAGGAGGCTACTGCCCTTTTTGACCTTGGGCTCCTGCTCTTGAGGATAGCTCCACTATGGACACAAAGCTAGCAGACTGCCCTAATGCGCCTTGCCATCATAGCTGGCACGGCTACCATACAGAAGAAAGGTAGCTAGAAAGGTGGTCTGCAGCAAGCGATCGACGGTTGCCGTCATTCTAGGTCGGCCGCCGAAAGCTTTACCGCCCACAATATTTGTAATTAGTACGCCAGTGACAGCGAATTTTGCTCGGGCAACTGCTCCAGCTGTTCGCGATCGCGCAAGAATGCTTGCTGAATGGGTATCAGAATCATACACTATGCAAGAAATGACCTGCTGGGGGTGAGTTCCACTATGACGCGGGCACAACGGGTTTCATAGCTCTATGTAGGGTAGTAGCGACATGGAGAATTTCGACCCGGTTGAAAACAGATTGACTATTGCAGGGCGTGGTTCTGACTATCCCGGAGGCGTGTTATCGTCGTCTGGCAATTCGATCGAGAGGACGCCCCCTGGCGCATTGTCGTCGTCTCCGGGGACGGATTCCGCTTCGCTACACTTGAGCTGGATTCGCAGCGTTTGTGGCCCTCGAGCGTGCAAGCTTCTTCTCTTGCCTCCCTTGTTTCTGGAGTTTGGCCCTCCTCCTACGGCTAATAGTTTCTCCAGGATCAGCCTTCGCGAAGAGGACACTCAGCGGCCCTCCTTCTTCCAGGATGTCTACCGCGCGTTCCAGCTCCTAATGGAAAACTAGGTATAAGAACAGAAGTACTGAATATTTGAGGGATTCGTATACGTACTTTAGTCATTCGTTCGAAATTCGGCTTTAACAATGCGACTGCGCAGTTCTGGACAGAGCCGTTCGTCGTTAGAAAGACCAAAGCTGGATGCTTGTGCACTACTCACCTTGTCGTGTAAGAAGGGGTCTTGGACAACAAGATCCGCCTTGGCCCATCGCTGCGGCTGGGCAAACCCATCTTCAGGAGGACCTCGCGCGAGTTCTTCTGCCGGCAAGAACCTATTCCGGCCATTGCCTTTCGCGTCGCGGTCTTGTTTCCCATTGACGGGCGTTTCAGCCCCTTCTTGCACGTTTGCGTTCTCGATTTCCTCGTCAATAGTCGTTTGTTCACTCTGCTCTAGCCCAGACATTATGGGATCGCCGCCTTGTGGTAGCGCGCAATCCCCAAGCATTCTTGTTCGGGCTTCCTCCTTCTGCTTGTCCATGTGCCGCTTCGAGCCACCCTGGGAGTCAACAGGAATGCTGCGGTTGGTCAAGCCGCCTTTCCAGACACTGATCACGTGATGACGTGTGTCTGGTACCCGGCCATCGTATGTAGCCGACGGCTCGCCGTCGTTCTCTCTATCCTTGCGGAACATGTTGTAGTAGAACGCGAAGAATCCCTTGACGATCGACCCAACGTCTTCTTCTCGAGCTGCGGCCGCTGCAAAGTCGTCGTCGGATGGCTCCGCAAACCCAATGATCGCGGCTTGACCTTGAGGCTTGCCCCAAGACACCCAGATCACGCAGTCATCCCGACCAGCGGCCCTGACACTATCCGCATCTTGTAAATTGGGGAGTTTGCCGATAATCTGCATGTACGCGATGCACATCAGGGTCCAGCAGTAAGAAGACAGGGTAGGTGAGCCTTGCGCTCCGGCAGAATCGTTAAGGTTTCGGCTTTTAGCCCAGGTCTTGACGGTATGGATGAGCGGCCGAAGCGTCAATGGCGCTAGGCGGCAGTATGCCAGAATCATTCGGCTGTTTGCCTCGCCGCCCAAGTCGTTGGTGTTCAAATCTAGTGACACTCCAGAGGTCGGGTCTCTGAATTTCACTATGGAGATGGCGCCACTAGCGTGAGTCACCATGTCACGACGGGCGGAAAAGGACGCGTACCTATCGGTGTGTTTGCCCATTTGATGGGTTCAACGTCGATGTAGCCGGCCTCCGCTAGGAGTCTGGATACAGCGTAGACATTGTATATGGGTCCAATATCGAGACGGTCTCTTTCGTTTTTCGGCCACAAATCTTTGGTGTCTGCAACGAGTAGGAAATTCAGATCGAAGATAAAAAGTCTTCTCCACCACACCTACATCCAAAAGGTCGAGTAAAGTCCTATGATAATGACGCAAGACGTCAACCTTCGAGTCGGCTGGGGAATGAACCCTCTTCGAGCTTACCTTGAGCGTCATATCCACATCAGCCGTGTCACCCGTCTCTCCGCCCCAGCTGACACTTCCGAATGGCTCGATGACAAGATTGAAACGCTTTCCATACCGCTCTCGGAAGACCGCGTTGACTTGATTCAATATCCGTGCGACAGTTTCCTTGTTCGTCCGGGACGGTTCAGATGCTCGCCAGGATTCCAGGATGGAGGTTGATAAGGGAGAGTGACGCGTTGGATCAAGCAGATGGGCTGGAATCTGGGATCGTGGATCAGGGTGGGTCAGCGTGTAGCGATAAGCCGACGGGAAAGGCTGAGTTGTTGAAGGCCAAGGATTCGGGACACGATCGAGCATTTCAATGATTTCTCGTACGTTCGTCGCGGGGTTTTGGAATCTTGTACCAGCGATGTTGGCGACTTGGGGACGAGCTGGGGCATTGAAGCGAGAATGCCCGTAAGAAGCCGGAAATTGAGGATGCGTCCGAGGGTTTTGCTTTCCATTAGGGGAACGGCGCCACGAGTCATCCTGGTTCCTCCCTGGGACAAGTGCACTTGTATTTTCCTCTTCTCGAGCATAATCCTGCTGGATGGCCTGATTGGGCATGTTCTGGGCACGCAGATACCCTGGTCGTCGATCCGTTGTGGCACCAAAGATCCCAGCCAAGTGTGAGGGATTCCTTCGAAGTAAGGCGACGGCACGTTGCCCATCGGAGGGCTGGCCCTCGACAACCCTCAAGGGACTACCAATATCTCTACCTGCCGCCGACGCGATTGCACGCTGAGCAAGTTGCTGAGAGGCAGGAACCTTGAATTGCTTCCTTTCGGCATTCTGCCTTTGAGTTGCCCTTGTGAGGTCCTGTGTTGACTGTCCCTGCTTTGGCAGAGGATCAAGCGGACCTACTTGAAAGGTTTCCGGCTTTGCTGGACGTGGTCCTCGCGGTGATCGTCCGAATTGCCTTCGCCCTCCGCTCTGAGGGGTCGTGCCAAGATCTGGTTGTCCATTAGCTGTTCCTGTCTGGCTGACGGATGAAGTATTTTGATTTTTCGCTGGGCTCTTTTTACGTCTGTTTCGCCTTGCTTCGCCTTCTGCAACCGTCGATGGCGTTGGTGTGGGATTTGGATGCCCCTCCATCAATCTGATATGACGGACGTGACCGGTGTATGGGTGAGGTAACCGAGAAGATCGGCAACCTGGTGTTCCAGGAATGAGGGTGGTATATCCGGTCGGCGAGGAATGAGATGGAGCCGCTGTCGCCGCCAAGCGCTAGAAAGGCGATTTATGATAGCAGGGATAGTTATCCTCCGTCAAGGCCATCAAACTGCTCATGATGATTGACCATTGTTTCGACGCGATCGAAGAAGAGACGGTTTCAGACTACCGTGCCAGCTACCGTGCCGGGTCCCGAAATCTGGAGGCCCCGCAGCGATCGACGACGTCTCCTATCTGAACGACATTTATAGATTGTCTGAATTGTCTGATCCCGTTTGAAAGATCGAAAGGACCTCTCGGACGTCTGATCAGTACCCTGCAGGGTGGTCGTTATGCCTGACAGCGATTCGCACCATCTCAAGACCTCAAATTACCCTTGCCACTGCAACACATCAGCATCGCCTCTGACACAGCCCTTCGGTCGAGAAACAGGCATGCATACAACGACGTCATGTGGAAAGTTGACTTTGCGAAATTTGCGCCAAACTTGCCCTTGATAGCCGCCCTGCTCGCACCGATTTCAACTTTATTGGACATTCCAGCCCTAACGCAACGATGGTACAACCAGTATGGAAAGCCTGTACCAGATCCCACGGTCTCTGTAGGTCAGCAGATCAGGCGCATATGGATTCCTGGCTAATGCCTTCGCGAAAAGCTTGCACTCAGTGCAATTGGGCTGTTTCTCAACTTCGTAGCAAATTTGCTCCTGGTAGTCCGGTTCTCGGCTCGCTCGAAGAGATTCTGGTCCACAGCCACAACACTCAGCACTGTCGGATGGGTTGGGAAGACCTTGGTAAGCTTTTAAGAATGGCCAACGAATCCTTTCTGATGATTCCCAACATATTCCCATGGATCAGGTCGCGATAGCTAATTTGATAGTCTTTGGAGCCTTGACAAGAAATGAACCTGGATGCACGTAAAGTACAGATGCTTTCCGGATCCACAGCTAACGGATGTGGTGGCAACCTTTACAGATCAGTACACCGAGGGTTTCTTCTGCGCGCAAGTATCCAAAGTGACTGTTCTCTTTGGCGACGCTCAGCGCTGATGACGAGCTCGAAATCCTCGCAGAATCGCCTCAGTCGTGCTGGCCGGATTCATTTCCATCATTCTGGTCTACCATTACATCTTCGCCTACAGGAAGCAGAAGAAATCGCCCGGTGGCGCTCTTATGGTCAGACTAGCAGGAAGGTGAGGCATGATGTTACGATGATGAAATGTTAAGTAAGATTGACTGAATGATATGGTGGTTTCTCGACAGACACTTCATGCTTAGTATTGCCTTTCTGTTCTTCTTCATCGGCGTGTGTATTCTTCTCGCTATCGCCACACCGTCTGACGAATGTCGTATTGGTCATTGCAGATACAAGCGTTGATCTATTCTCAGATCGAGCATTGGAGCTACTTTGACGGAATTTATTACAGGTAAGCGCCAAGTCTGATGTTACCAGGAAGCTACTGACGCATCCATTGTGCAGTGTGGTCACCATGTTGTACGTCTCCCAGCTGAGTGTTTGTCAGCGACGACTGAGAGATATCAAAGAACCATCGGGTTTGGCGACTTCAGCCCATCTACTGTCGCCGGAAAGATGCTCGTGCTGCCCGTAAGCTCCTGAAACAGAGTTCTTCGAACCATAATATCTAAGCTGTTTGGACGATAGTTCGCCATCGTCACTATTTCACAATTAGCAAACGAAGTCTCAATCATCGTGCAATACTTCTCAAACAAGCGGGATCAGCGACGAACGCTTTGGCGAGAAAAGTACGAAAAGACGTTCCAAGTGGAAGCGAAACGGCGTAACCCTCATGCGACGCTCCGAGAGGAGATTCAGCTTATTGATGAAATCGCCCGAAGGGAAGAGCTTGTGACGCAAGTATGGGACCTGATCTGGTCTCTGGGTAGCCTAGCGATCTTTTGGGTCGTCGGAGCTGCATGCTTTCAAGCTATGGAGGGATGGACGTTTTGGACGGCGCTGTATTTCGAAAGTGAGTTCGAGTTCATATGGCAAGCGTGAACTGCAGGAGCTCATCCAGCTTCTAGTCGTCTTCTGTTTGACCATTGGATATGGCGATATAACTCCTACGTCGCAAGGAGGGAGAGTCTTTTTCGTTTTGTACAGCATAGCAGCTGTACCATTGATCGCCAGCTTCGTCGTTCGTGAGTTTCCGTAACGTCTTCCCCGAAACACTTGTCAGGAGCTAAATTGCGGATATACGTGGTTGTAGAAACCGTCACTGGGCTTCTCTCTACATATTCAAACCACAAGGTTACGGTGCGCGAGAGGGAACAAACAAACGTCGACAAGTCGCCTGCATTCACGGCGCATCGAGACTTTGTCGCCACACATCATGCATGGTATGACCGCATCTTGGACAGCGAGAGGCACCCCACCCGACCTGAATCTCAGACGGACACCAGTGCAGAGGCGGACGTCATTTCAGAAGCAACGATAGACGAGGAACGCGCTTTGACTGAATACGTTCTCGATCATGCCATCCGACTGGAGGCCATTGCGCGACGTCTGTTGATCGAAACACTGCCGCGGGGCTCTCTGGCGAGGACGATCCTATTGGCGGACCGGGAGGTACAGCTAAGAGATGTCGAAGCGGTTGGGGGTGATGCACAAAGGCTGCGCAAGTTGGCTACCGAGGAGGATAAGGCCGTCACACTGCAACAATTGGAGAACGCACAGTCGCCCGCCGGAGAAGCGCATGACAACCTGGACGCGATCCGGCGGTATAGAGAAACCTTCGCCGGCTTGGTTGCAGGTGGTGCAAGACTTCAGAAGCTGGAGGGCGAACAGAAGTTGATCTTTGAGAGAAGACGAGCCGCGGATGATTTGGCTGGATCACCAGGTCGGCAGGAGAACGGTTCTGGGTGGCATTCCTCGCACCGTCTTCGTGAGTTGTCGCACCAGGAACGAGCGAAGCAAAGAAGAAAGCTTTATGCCGCAATGTTGCACCCAGAGGGAGACGACAAATCATCTCCCTAGATTAAGGGCATCTTCCCTGCTGTAAAATGTGGTGTATTGTATGTTCACACTATGATCATCTGAGCACAAACGGAATATGGTCATAGCAGGTCATGATGGACATACACTAGTCAAGAATAGTCTTGACCGCGCAAGGTCGTAAAGCTGAAACATTAAATTTTTACATTGGGAAATATCTAGGGCGATGCCGGATCCACATTGAACAGCCGACATGCGATTTTCGAGAGTCGGAAGGCCAGGCATGATGGTGATAGCCGCTATGATGGACTCCCAGAATGAAAGCCGAGATCACTCATGACGGCGCAGCCAGCGGCCGGGGCCACCTCGGTGCCTTTGATGACTGTCAATGGCGGGATGAAAATCTTGCAACGTTTCGCCTTGATACAAGCCGTCGTTATCGACTTCGTACCATTCCGCCCGATAGGTGATTGATGCATCGACGTCGATCTGCGCGTCCGTTGCGTCGAAGAGACTGTCAAAGTCCTCGTCGAGCAGGATAGCATCTCTCGAGCTCCAAATGTCGTTGGTTCTGATGGGTTTGCCAAAGACCATTGCGTGCCCGGCTCGCATGAATTGTCGATCCACGGTCAGGTAGTAAAGGTGCAAGAATACGAATGCGAGCGGGATGAGGAGGAAGAGATAGGGCTTGAACCGAGTACGCGAGCCTTGGAGTCGGGTCCACGATGTCGCCGGCTCAGGAAAGGCACGAAACTGGGTGGATTTGGCCTTTTCGTTCGAGTCGCTGATTGCGATGGTGACGTCCGGAAAGGTCATGATTTGAGATTGAGGCAGAGGTATCGGACGAGATTTCCTGCGCGAACCGTTTGTGCCGCCTCGACTTCTTGCGCTGTCGAGCGAAGCCACGTCGGGCAGGCTAGGCATATCAGACGCCTCTGCCTGTCTAGCTGACATTCCGATGAACCTGTCTCCGACGACGCGCCTTGAACCAAACCGTTCATTTCCGAGCGCCTCGGGCTGCCCGAATCCAGTGGCGCTCGCAGACGGAGACTGCACAGTACTTATCTCGCTGTTGAATTCGGCGGGCGATGCGGCAGGCTGAGGAGGAATGATGTTGATTTTGATGGGAGACGGACAAACAATCTCGGATATCGAATCGCCGTTGCGAGCGTGATAGCCTACAGGCCGAAACGAGTCGGCAGACGCTCGACGTGCATCGGTCGTTGGACTCCCGCTGTGACGGGAAGACCAGTATCGTACTTGTTGCTGGAACCTGCGAGGAGCGGGCACCGAAACGGGAGGCGGAGATACGGACCGAGCTCGCGCGACCGGAGAGGGCGATTCAGGAACAGCATGTCCGGTGTTGGCGAACGTTGATCCGAAATTCATCATGCCCATCTTTTCGCCGAGTCCCGTGAGTCGTGTGCCGAAGCCAAAGAGGCGTTCTCGGCGCTGATTTGCGTTGAGAGAGGATTGGATGTCTTCCTCAGAAAGGAGAAATTGAGAGACGGGCGATTGAGGAGGAGCTGCGAAGCAGACCAGATAAGGAAGGTGTCACTTCAGGTTCAGGCGGGCACTTACTTAGGACAATCGTGGGAATGCTCATGACTCGCTCCTCCATAGACAAACGCCTAGTACTCGGCGAGTCCTCGCTGCATTCGGAATCACCATCGCTGTCGGCGGAAAAGACCCAGGATCCTCGTCTCGGAGGCGGCGTCGCGAGGGCTTCCGCACGGCGGATGAGCTCGATTCGCTTTGAGGGGAGGAAGGGCAAAGAGTGGCCTTCGGCGGGCGGAGACGGCAAGGGAGCCGGGAATGGTTGATAGGCCATGTCTGCGATAGGTTTTGCTGTTGTAGCTGTGGGTTGAATACCTGATTCAAATCGGAACGGAGCGTTGTTCTAAAGCTATCGCAGTGGTCCGTCACTGGGAGGATTTCGCAGTGAATCTGGTTGGAACGGCACAACAAGTGATTATTAGTCTTGGACCGAAGGGAGGGACGGATCTTATTGAAACTCACCGATGAGATCCGGAAGCTATGGGTATTATCAGCAGTTCGTGCACGTCGAGGTCAAGGGCGAAAGCAAGTTCAGTCGTACTTTGACTGCGTTGACGGTGAACGTGATTGGTGTCGGAGTGCGCGTAGCAGGCGTCGAGGTAAACGAATGTGAGGTGCCGGCAGCCGTAAAGAATGTGGGTTGTGCGAGTAGTCGCTTGGAAGCGGTTTGTGGGCTCTGGATTCCGTTCAACGGATGCGCAGAAATGTTGTCGTGGTGAGGGTGATTGCGGTGATGATGAAGAACCAAGTGTTCAAGGCGACCTGGCAGCGAAAGATACCTAAAGAGCCGCTCGAGAACATCTATAGGTGCTGCGAAACGTCGGGGCCGACCAAAGTTAGCCCGGCGCGAAGATCGTCGACACGTTAATTTACGAGAACCAAAACAAAACGCGCGTGCCGGGTGTTGCTTGGCGTGCCTTGAAATGTGACGAACCTCCAAGGCACGCGGGGCGGATGTTCATGATGGATGGAATAGCTGCTGGGATGTGGTGGCATCTGTAGCTATTCTCAGTCGCAGAGGTGTCTAGCTTTCCGATTAGTCGACGACCTTGTAGCTGCCCTGACCTCCGCTATTCTCGGCCGACCCAGGCACTGCACGGACAGGGACGTCGCGTTATCTGTATTGCTACAAACGTTGCACCCAACGACGGCAATACAACATGGGCAATCCTTCAAATACAAGCAGTAGTGGACGTCAAGTGCTCTGGTCGCTGCTCCGGCAGCTGGTAGAATCGATACTGTCTACTTGACATGTGTTGATTGCTATGTTTTAAGCGTTTCGCCGGCGAAGCACCCCGAGTGGCAGCGCTCTCGTTTCCTTTGAGAGAAAGGCACCGCGCTTGCATCGTACGGCGCCTGTACCTCTGAAGGTTCTTCTAGAAAAGAGGAATGCACGGCATGTGACCAAACGCCAGTGTGCTTCTTGGCGAATGCTTTCGAGCACTTCTCTAGGATTCACCAGGAATCGCATGAGCGGATCCCTCGAGGGGTAAAGTCCAGACTTTACACGTTACGTTCTGACCAAGGCGCCCTGAATGCTCCCGAGGAAGCGTTCAGCTGCAACTCCTGGGGACGGCACGCAGGAAGACGTGAGCCAAAGAGATGCCGGGAGATATCACAAGTCGATAGGTGTGAAAGGTGAGCAGGAAAGTGGCGAGAGGTATGCCTTTTATCACGCGACTGTGGCGAAGGCTGATCGGGGTGGAAGAATCATACAATCCAGGGATACAAACACATACAAGGTTTCACGGTCACCTCCCAGCGGCCATCACCCAGTTGCGGCTTACTCCAACGCATCTACACTGATCTGCTGGCGAACCGTTCCATCCGGTGCATCATCGGACTTCAACGACCAATCGATTCGACAGAAACGACAAGGGTCGGCGTCGGCGTGATCTTGTGCCAAGAGCGAGTCGGATGTGGGTGCGGGTCCATGGGCGGTGCGTCATCGATGGGCCGTTGCGGATTATGGCGTCCGTGATGACGACGATGACGGCCTTGTTCGCGGGCGTCTTC
This sequence comes from Naganishia sp. PT2105A-2, assembly GCA_023628115.1. Taxonomy (NCBI): domain Eukaryota; kingdom Fungi; phylum Basidiomycota; class Tremellomycetes; order Filobasidiales; family Filobasidiaceae; genus Naganishia; species Naganishia sp. PT2105A-2. The sequence goes on along the minus strand of JAMALG010000014.1, from coordinate 80,984 downwards.
GACCGTGCCGCCGATGAACATGCTGTGAAGGGAGACGTTGTTTGATCAGATCAACAAGACTGAGTGACATAGCAAGACCGGAGCAGCGTACCCAAGTAGAGTCCAGATACCGAATGCCCATAAGAAGGCAATCAAAAACCTCTTCCTCGCGCGGCTCCTGACCTCTGCCTCATTCGCCGGCGGCACCCACTGAGCCTCCGCATTCCCGGCATTCCCATGGTAAGAGGGCCTCGAGCGCTGCTGTTGCGCAGGCGTCAAATGCGATTGCTCGTCTCCCGGCAAAGAGTAAGTGCGTGCGGGTTGAGGCTGTTGCGCGGGACGTTGGGAGGATGAGCCCGTCCCGGCGACGGCGGCGGCGTAGGACGGCGGGGCGGCTGAGTCGGTTTTGCCTGTTGGGTCGGGTGTGATGGCCATTGTGAGCTCGAGACGAAGGACAGGAATCGTTCGTACAGGGGCGAACGGTGAATGTCCGAATGCACCATAATTTGCACCTGTATCATCAATTCTCGATTGCTGCGGATTGCGGAATGACGCAAGCGGTCGTGACGCGAGACAGAGTCAGGGGCAGTCCAACTCTGGGAGAAAACTTGGTGGTTAAGACTCGCGTTTCATCTTCCTACTAGCTTCCATCAGACAGTCGCGTCTTCCCTCCTCTCCTTTATCGACGTCCATCGCACGCTGGGGCTGTTTGTTTTGATGATGCATGACGACGTGGAAGAGTGGGATGAGTTTGATGACAATCTACGTGTTACTGATCCCCGCGGGCGGCAAGCAGACGGCAGCCATGGATGCTTGTACCAAGTGATCACCTCGCAATTGCGAATGATTTCTTTGCGGACTACGCTTGCTATTCCTTCCAAAGGATCGTTCCGGCATCGATATCCCTGGTACGAAACATCAACACCCCCGCTTTCATTTTGATAAGCGCGGATACCCCTGTTGGCTTCAGCATTGATTCAGTCCGTCGCCAAGATGGCGTCGCCGGTCGCCACCTTCTCCTTGGCTCCTGCGATCGTGGTACCCTTGGTCTCCATCATAGCGCTTTCGATCCTCCTCTACTACCTCCATTCGCAGTCAACTCACACAAAAAATGTCAAAACCCAACCCGAACCAACGAACCCCTCCGCTATCGGCCAGAATCGAAACGCAGGGACGAGCAAGACATCCTTGACAAGTCTAGATGTACGGCCGTTCATGGAGAACCTCCAGCAACAGCATATCGATGCAAGGGCTAGCGAATGCTGTGAAGTCAAGGACCAAGGTCCGTCTATAATCCGCCCGGTACTTTCTGCGTTCGCTCGCGGAACCCTCCTTTCGCTGGTCTGCGGCTCCATCTACCTTGCCTGTGCGGCATCCGGAATCGACTCGAAGGCAATCAGGCTACCACTCTCTATCTCGGTCACTCTTATACCCTTCCTGCTACTTCCGCACGCCATCAGCGCCGTATTGAGGACATTCGGCAATTCCGATACGGTCGCACTTGCGAAACCTTGGCAGACTTGCTTCAGGCTCTGCATCCCGCTGATCACCAGCTTCATCGTCGGCATACTCGGGACTTGGGCGTCGTCATACATCGTCATCGCTGTGCTAGCCCTCACCCTAGTCACCTTATCCGTCTTGACGTTCGCCACGCCTTGTCGATGGCCTCGCTCAATGGTCCGGGGTCGGTCGCGCCTCAACGGGAATCGCAAGACCAAGTCATGGTTCTCCGGGAACGTTCTTTCCAAAGCAGATTTCGAGGGATCAGCACCACCGGGAAATATGCCTCGACCTGGTGAGAGCGAGGAGGACTTTTTGAGGAGGATGCAGCAGGAGGGCAACAGCTGGGTCACCGAGACAGGTAAGCTTTCAGCAAACCCCAACACCGACTCAGATTATCAATTTTGTTGGCAGGCGATCCGACACGCTCGCGATCTCGCTTGATGTCATCCTTCTCATACATGACGACCCATTTGTCAGGCAGTAGCACCCCCATCACTCCCAAGGCTCCACAAACCGCCTTGATGCGTCCTGTCTCAGCGGACTCTGCCAGAACAATATATTCGACGGCTAGGGACAAAGGCAAAGATCGTACCCAAACTTCGCGGACCAATTCATGGATTACCGAACCGACTGAGAGCGGAACGACGATGAGCTCATTCCGATTTGACTTGAACGACGATATTCCACCTGTACCGGCGTTAACGGCATCGACCAAAGCGCGGTATGGTGTTCCGACTAATACGGTTTCGAACCTGCCTTCCGGGGAGGAAACAACTTTCTACGGCGAAGGACCCAGTATTCTACACATCGGAGATCCGGCCAACATGACTTTCGCCTCTTATGATTCCCTGCCCATCAAACACGGCAAGCGATCTACCAACTTCGAAATCCTCGATCCGTCGCACGTTTTGCCCAAGTTCCGTTCTTCGAAATCGCCCTCGGTCATTTCCTTCCGCAAACGTAGCAGGCGCGCGCTTTCCGATGAGAGTTTCCACTCGGCGGTCGATGACCCTTGCCAGATTTTCGACAAGACGCGAAGCACGAGAGATGCCGATCTGTCGTTCCCTCGGAGTGTCAGCTTGAGCTCGGACGTCGGCGACGTCTTCTGCCATGCTCGTGGTAGCGGTCGAGACGATGGGTCACTAAATGGTGATGCAGTGGAGACCGTCGTTGATGAAGACGAGCTTGACGCGACGACTAGTAACAGTGGGGCTCGACAAGACGCTATCCGATCGGTCGATCCTGCGCATTCGACTTCGGCCCCGTCCTCCCGACACCCAATCGCTGGAAGGTTCATGACCTCTTGTCCCTCGGGCAAAAGCTCCTCGGGTACCGAAATCCTGCTTTCCGCCTCTTCCATGCCCACTCGATATGGTCGTCTGCACGACTTGCCACAGCCGCCGATCGATAGCGTCAACCGCTACTCGCCGTATTCGTCGGTTGCCTCGCCAATGTTGGGGGTATTTGCCGGACCGGACAAGAAATCCACGGACCCGCTTCTGATGGGTGGCAAAGCTAGCAGCGGCGTCGATTCGATTCACTGGCGAAATCCAAACCTTGGTTCCTTGCAACTGAAGGCGAGCGCGAAAGCGACTGAGGAGCGACAAGAGGCGGGAAAGCCTGACTACGAAGAGACGCAAGTGCGGCTGAAAGTTGCATGCATCGCCAATGTTCTTGTTCTCTGGCTCTCTTTCGTACGTGCACAGGCCTACCCAACCAGATCACCTGACAATTAACTTTGATCCTCCCGGGCAGGGTTTGGCCATCCCAGTCTTCTTGCAAATTGATCGAGCCGATCAACTCTTGGAGTCCCTCTATCTGGCATCCATCGTCCTTCCAGCGATCTCCACCTTCTGCACTGGTCTATCCCTTGGCTTGATCCCGAGTACCCAACGTCTTGGGCGAATGCAGAAGACGAACCGCCTTCGACCGTTGATCCTTCAGCCGCGTCAAACTGAGGCTATGAGCTTTACGGAAAAGCCGAAAGCGAAAGTCATCGCTGCCTGCAGAGCTCGCTTGACTGCGTGGCGGGAGATAATCGATCAGAAGATGGAGTCATTCAACCGGCCTGCGATCTCTCCAAAGCTCTCAGCCCTGCGAGGTGATCCCAATGCGCGCACTCAAAGGCAGCATCAGAAAGAGATTGCTCGGAGGTCTACCGAAGTCTGGTTGGAAACGGGACAAGCGCGACCATCTTCCGGACGATTCGACCGGGTGTTCAGCTTGATCGCGCCTCACCCTCGAGTGTCCATTATCCAGCCAGAAAACAGATACGAGATGAGTGTCATTGCAGAGGTTGATCCCGATCAAACCCCTCGTCCTCGGCCGATGAATGCCTTCCCGGCCGACACACAGGCAAATCCAGCGCAATCTGTACTTGACGACGATGTCTTCAGTGACTACTCGATACTGGACAATCCTGGACGTGCGTCTCTCGACGAATATCCTACTTCTCCTAATCGGAACGATTTGACACACTCGAGGGCAGGTAGCATGTCAAGCAGCCCGGGAGCAAGAAGCGTGAAGCTTGCCTCAGTACACCAAGCCGTCCGCGGTCGCATGAGTCTCGGACCAACCTTTATTATAGGCGGAAGTCAGGGAGACGCCATCATCACCGCTAGACGCAGCATGGATCTGGATACAGCACTTCGAGCGGAGCTTGGAGGACACGAGATCATGCACTCGCGACAACAATCCTTCGGTAGGCCAGACTTCTTGTTCGCGTCCCGTGCGAGCGAAGATCAGTCGCAGTTCCAAGAAAGTAACAGAAGGTCAGGAGAAATTCTCGGCCGAGCGCCTCACGACACCCCAAAGGAAGCGCAACGACGAACCTTTGACTTTGGCAAGATGTTGTCAGGCTGGCGCAAGAGCTCGGACTTCCCCGCCGGCGAAGATATTTGCGACTTTGACGGTGTCCATCCGCAGAGATTGAAAGCGATCATGTCGTCACAGTAAGCCTTCAGGGCCGGCGATCTAACTTCAAGGTGGGACTGACAGTCAACAATACAGAAGAACTTCTGGACAACGGCCAAACCCTGCAACGATTACGAAGCGTAGGACCTTTGGCGCAAATACTTCGATATCCACCCTTGGACAAGCCAACGATCTGCCCGTCTTCCGAGCTTCTGAAGACTTTATCTTGCCGGGGCAGCGTGGCGATGAAGGGTCTTTCGACTTTGGTCGCCCATCCATCACTTTGGGAGATCGGACCTCTTTCTCGATAGATAGCCACATGACGTCTATGAGGTCTCGATACCCAAAACAGAAAACGTCTTCAAGAGGTCCAGCAGGCGACCTGCCGGAAATGACAACAGACGATTTCCTCGCAGATTTCAAAGGCGCTATCCGTGATTTGGGCGCGAGAGCGGAAGATACGCCTGCAAGGGAAGCAGTCCGATCCGTACTGGCAAGCTTGGCCACCCCTCATGCGGTTGCCAAAAAGGGCTCGAGCACCTCGGTTCGGAGTATCTTGAAGAATCACCCGAGCACGGAAGCCAGATTGACCGCCGGTATTGCACCGAGTTCAGGACATAGCCTTCCGCCTATTCCGGTTGAAATGCACAGGTCAATCAAGTACAAGGGATCGGCCATGTCTATGGCGAGCGCGGGAACGTCTGCTCCTATACCCGAGCTGGATGAACCAGCAACGTCTGCGTCGGAGGCCAAGTTGTCCCTCCCACCGCCGCGGAATCCAACATGGACTGGGGCAAAGTCATCGGCCGGACCCGTCTCCATTGCGCTCCACCCAGTAACGGAGAGAGAAGAGGCTTGCCGAGTTGTAGCCGTGAAGTGGCAACTACCACCTTTCCCCGCTGCATCACATGCAAATCAATATCTGTCTGTCGGGGGAAGCGATCCTACAACTGCTCACGACAGATCGTCTTCGACCAACACGGCTATCGAGGAGATGGAGACGATTATGTCAATGGATTCGCCAACGACGGCATCATACCTGCAGACGAACTTCCTTTCTCGGCCGAAATCCGTCATCACTGGTAGATTTGACGGTCAAGTCTCCGCTCCCGCCCACGATGCAGTCCCCTCCTTTGCACTTGCTCAACAATCGACTCAATGGATGAATGCGCGTCATCCCTTAAAGTCTTCGCGGTCCACCCCAGTATTTGTGGTTGCAAACAGCTGGGTCGGTTCGCGACCGAGTGCTAGAGTCAACAAAGAGAACAGCCGACCGGGTTCTGCCAATTCGTATTTGGCATCGGAATTGGGTCTTCCGCCTGTTGCACTCAGCGATCTTGCGTCGTCTGCGAAACGAGGATCGCTTGCGCCACAGGATTCGATGCATGGACGCCGAGAACCTCTTGGAGACGTTTCGGTGAATGCTGCAAGACTAGACGGAGCGAAGGATCTTGCCCTCAAGCCGAAAGCCGGTTCAGCGTTCCCGAATCGTGCGTCTACCGAACCAGCGGAAATTGGCCGGGTCCAAGTCGCAAAGAGGAGCCAATCTCCACAGAAGGTGAAGGATAAGCCGAAGACAAGAGGAAGCACGAAGCCAGGCGTCGGCGATGCGAGCGTGAAAGTCATGCGATTCTGAGGGCAATATTGGGAAACATACCGGTGGGTGTTATTGTCTTCTCGAGGCGGCGCGTGATTGACGGACAGAATGCAGGCTGTGAGTCGGTAGGGGGTACCATGAATCCCTAGGAAGGGCGGAGGCGAGAGGCGATTTGTTTCAGGTTGGCAGCAGGGTTTCTGGAATCGGTATCTGTATATCTGTATTTGTAAACCGGAGGATGCGAAGTCCGAGGGCCACTCGAGGTTCCCTTGTTGAATATGTCAACCCTGCTGGCATTGCTCCGCCGGATAAGTAGCTGCTTTCATTTCGAGCCGGTAACGAGTAGAGGAGGGACAGTCCCGAATCCAGGCCGGTCTCCCGATCCCGATATCTATCCGCGTCTCCAAGGCATTCTGCCGATATGAGCACTTCAGCGTGATGTATCGGATTTGTGGCCAAAATAAGGCGTCAACCTTCCGGTTGTTTACAATTACAACTCAGGTCCAGAGTATGTCTTCGCTCCGACAAGACGCATAGCGAAAGAGGTATTCATCTCCAAAATCAAGCCCGTTCCTCGTGCTGCTCCCTCCTCCTCACCTGGCTGACAGTGGAACTTGGCGGGACGAGGACAAGAAGCCGGCTCAGGACGTTCGCGAGCGATATTGAGTTCGAGACGCAACTCGATCAAGATCGAATTCCCTTCAGTGACTTGGTCGATTCAGAACACCAGAAGACGGTCGTCCGACCGAGATCTCGCGCAACAGGACATTCAACTGTGACCAAAAAAGCGGTCTGCCTCCTTCATATTGCAATGAGTGACCTAGACCAGTGAGTAATAAGAAGCCAGTTGGCTGCGAGTTCATGCCGTGCCAAGGAACGCACATTGACCTTCCTCCTCTACCACAGGCAGATCGAACAGCTGAGAAGATGCGAACCGATATCGGAGCAGCAAGTAAAAGATCTATGTATGAAGGCGAGGGAAATCCTGATAGAAGAAGGGAATGTGCAATATGTCGACAGTCCAGTGACAGTAAGTCGTTCAACGTTGTTCCAGCCAACTGTCGGTGAAAGCTGTGGCTGATCTGAGCGCCTCTACCTAGATATGCGGTGACATCCACGGCCAATTCTTTGACTTGATGGAGCTGTTCAAAGTCGGAGGAGATTGCCCAGATAAGAATTATCTCTTTATGGGTTAGTCTCCTGTTCTCTCCGATCGACTGGCCAGTTAAACGCAGTCCCGTTCTTGCGACAGGTGACTTCGTGGATCGAGGATTCTACTCTGTTGAGACATTTCTGCTACTTCTACTGCTCAAAGTCCGATATCCAGACCGTATAACATTAATACGCGGGAATCACGAATCACGGCAAATCACCCAAGTGTACGGATTCTACGACGAGTGTCAGCGGAAATACGGGAGCGTGAACGTGTGGAGATATTGCTGTGATGTGTTCGATTACCTCAGTCTGGGAGCAGTGGTAGATGGAAGGGTGTTTTGCGTTCATGGTGGTCTCAGTCCAGCCGTGGGGACGCTAGATCAGGTGAGTATGGACCAGGCTGGGCTGCACGATCGGACTGAGCGATATGCCGCGGCAGATACGGGTGATAGATAGAAAACAGGAAGTGCCGCATGATGGGCCGATGTGCGATCTTTTATGGTCAGATCCAGATGGTAGGTGGTAGCTTTATGCATACGCAGCGAGAAACTTGATTGATTGACACGTTTCCGGCGACAGATATCGAAGGCTGGGGCGTTTCACCGAGAGGGGCCGGCTATTTGTTCGGCGCCGACGTAGTGCAAGCCTTCAATCACGACAACGACCTAGACCTGGTAGCACGAGCCCATCAGCTGGTCATGGAGGGGTACAAACTGATGTTCGATCGCCAAATCGTAACGGTCTGGAGTGCTCCAAATTACTGTTATAGGTATGAAGATGACTGTTGTGCCTTTGCCTTGCTGAACTGACGCATGATCCTGCAGATGTGGAAATGTGGCTTCGATACTGGAACTAAACGAGGATCTGCGGCAAGAGTACAAAGTGTTCGAATCAGCCCCACATGTCAGTTTTCCGTTTTCAAAGAGTCTTTATGCGTCTGCTGACCGTTCTGCAACTACAGGACGCCAAAGGAATACCAGCAAAAAGACCGTTACCCGAATATTGTCAGTATATATGCCTCGTTTGCTTGCTTTCGAGGCTCATTTCGCCTTTGCGGTGCCACTTTCAGTCCTGTAGCATAGTTCGTTTTCTTTTCCCGTTTTCGACCTTTTCCCGGTACTCAGGGGTTACGCATCATAACGGCTTCGCGAGGATGTATGTATAACCGGGTGGAGCATGGGATTTCGCAGGTTCAGGGGGCAAAGGAATGTAATCGTTGTCAGTAGATAGATTTCGCATGAGACCACTCTGCTGTGGGTGTTGTCGATCACATCATGATCCGGCGTCAAGGCGAAGCCCAAGTTGGCGGTATCTCGGTGACTGCGAATGTTGCGAAGCATGGCTGCCTTCTCGTCTTCTCAGGGAAGCCCAAAACAGCTAAGTGACGGAATTCATGGATATATCCTTATTGCATCGTGTTCGTTGTAGAGTCACGATCTACGTTGACCTTTAGATTATCCTCCGCCTTCGACGCCTTAGCTTCCGCATCTGCCTTGGCGGCAACGATCTTTGCCTTGACCTGCAGGTCCGCAATGTTTCAGTAGTGCTGCTACTACATATGATAGGTTGACTCACATTGCGGACGTTTTGTTGGGCCCTTTCAATGCCCAAAGAGACTGCCTTCTCGTATAGCGTCAAGGCGGGTTCGTTGTTGCCGGCTGGAAATCCATCAGTACATTGTTCAGCTGTTCATTGCTCCACGACGTCTGGGAATACGTACTTGACTCCAGGACGGCAGCGAGGTTGAATGCGATCTGGAATGTTATATTTGTCGCTTAGTTTACTTTCCTTCAGACAAACGGGACATGTGACTTACCTCGGGATCCTCGGGAGAGAGCTCCAAAGCTTGTCTATACGCAGATACGCACAATTCAGTTTCGCTTCTGTGCATGCAGCAATATAAGAGGAAATACTCACCTCAGATGGTCAATCGACAATGCAGCCTGGGGTGGTTTGGCCAGAATATAGGCTGAGGCGATGTCTAGCGAAAATCCAGCGGTGAGCGACCAGGGATTCAGAGGTTTACAGCGATAGGCTCACTGGTATGCGCATCGGCAGAGGGAGCGATTTCCAGTGTCTGCTTCCATGCGTCGATAGCTGCATCCACGTTTTCTGCAGAAAGGCATCGGTTCAGCTGTGGAAGTTAGTCTTCGCAAATCATATCGCTCACGCAGATGGTACTCGGTAACCTGTAACGCGGGATCTGTGTTAGAAGACACTAGGGGTCTGGGTCGCGAGAGGTGAACTCACACCGAGGTTGAATAGCGCCGCCGCAGACTTCTGTATTCCAACGCTTCGCTTGTAATGATCCCGCGCGGCTTCGACATTGCCTTCCTCAAGGTGCCTCGTGCCCTCCTCGAGCGCATCCATTGCCTGTCGCTCTGCCGGGTCGTCCAACGTCGGCGCTGAGTCTGAGCTGGCGAATCCTGTGTTAAAGAAGCCATGCAGGGATTAGGAAACGCTTTCAGGCATTACGGGACACCTGTAAACGTACGCTTCGTAAAAGCGGCAGCCCTCGGGAATTCATAACGGGATCGTGCAATATGGGCGAAGGTGCGGTTCGCTGACGCTCGACCAGCCCGCGCAAGGACAGGAGCAGAGATATGTCGTAGCAGGTAGATGGTCTGACGCTGCATGGTCGACGTGAATGCGGGATATCGAGCTACGGCAATGGTCGTGTGTGGATTGTGAAGAGCAACTTGGGTCGATATTCTTCAACTTGGCGACCTCTGCGATCGAAGTTGAAGAGCTTCCGCAGTTGACGTGTACTTCACTTCGTTCGTTCGCTCCGTCCTCGACTTCACTTACTCGACCTCCAGCATCAATCCTAACGTGCGTTGATTGCGTTCCAGGCGGACCTCCTTGAATCTCATCGTTAGCATCCGGCCCTGCCATCAACTGCACAATCGTCTCATCCGTTGAATCTCACGCAAACCCCGCATCGCGAACTCGTCAAACAGAAGACTATTGAAATATTGATCAACAGTCCGCGTGCATTACGATCTGCCTAAGATGGAGAAGTGTAAGTACTCACGAGCGATTCTCAGATGTCTACTGATACGTATGCCACTACAGTTACTTTTACCGTTGGCAAGCTAGGTGAGTTGGATGACAGAAGTCTCCGATGAGCTGAACTGATCAAGGCTACTGGGCTCTGCTGATGACAGATGCTGGCATGGCAGTAAGTGGAGCTTATCTGTCCGAGTCGTATCGATCGGCATCTCATCTTCACCACTCTATCCACTCTGGCAGATTCTGATCGGAGAACGCGCACACTTGATCGAATTCCCGTCAATCCTGTTGCCTCCCGGTGTCTCATCTGGATCAATCGTCAACATTTCCGTCAACAGGAATCAGGCAGCCGAGAAGGCTCATCTTTCCGAGTTCTGGGCCCTGCAGGACCACATCCTCAACGAATACGGGATTGACACGCCTAAAGCACCAGAATTGCGGCTCCGTCACGTCACGCAAACGAGCGCTACCCTGGAATGGCCGCAACTCGAGCTGGCGAAGGCGGATCTTCGAGCCTTGGAGATCTACAAGAACGGACAGAGGCTTGCGCTTATTCCAAACCCGAAATCGAACACAAGCACCAAGCTCAGCTCGCTGCAGTCGAACGAAGAGTACACGTTCCAGTTGGTGCTGTAAGCATTCTTTGCCTTGGTGCAAACACTATCCCGCTAAAGCTTTTGTTGTCGTGCAGTAAGACTACTGCCGGAGTATACCCTTCGAATGTCATCAAGGTTCGCACACATACTATGAAGTAAGCGACATTCTCCTCTCCCTGTATGACCCTGGATCTGATGATCGCTGTCTCAGTGACACGTCGGGCATTTCCGTTTGCTTCGGATCTGTTCAAGACGATAACCTTGTGGCTCATGCCAAGGCGGCCTTGAAGCAAATGAATGCGAAATGGACGGAAACTCTGGAAATCGACACCACCCACTTTGTTTGTCAAAGCGCTGGACCTGCGGAAAACAATTACAGGCAAGCGCACGCAGGAATCTGTCGACAAAGCACCTCGGCTGACCGCATTCACGTTAGCCCTAGTGCGGAATACCAGAAAGCGATTCAGCTGTCGTTGCCGATTGTTCAGCCGCAATGGGTTTTGGCCTGCTTGATTGAGAAGAAGTAAGCTAGCGCGAGTCCCCAACGGGCAATGATGACTTATAGGGTACATGCGTTCTTAGGCTCGTTCCAGTCTCCGCATTCCAGCTTGGTACTACGACTCCAGCTCAATACCAGCCTCGAGGGGATGCCCCTGAGGAATACAGGAAGCGGCCGCATACACGCGAGGAAATGACAGCGGTGCCGCCATCACAACCTACAAAGCCGGGGTCCGAAATGCAGGCGGGGCAAAATGATGATCAGTCGCAGAACTCCAATGAAGCCCTTACCAACAACCCGGCTAGCGGTTCGAAGAGGGAGGAGCCGATGACGGATATCAAACCGCCAGCAACTACTTCCGGCTCATCTCAAGCACATGAAGCCACTGTGCAACAGGCGGACACGACCGCAGATGTCGTTACTGAAGTCCGCGCGAAAAGTCCTAAACCAGAAGCGGACGGAAAGTTGGATCGTGGATTCAAGTTTCCGTCTTCGAGCCCTCCTCCGGATGAACAGGCCACCGTCTCAGGGGATGTCACCGTCGACGATAACGCAACGGGCGGTATCGCAGGCCATGAGGTACCGTCTTCCGCGAAAGAAGCAGAAAACGAGGAGACCGCAGACGCACCCTCCGAAACCCGCGAGAGGGAAGCTCCGGCCATGACAAGCGAGCCGGTACACGACGCTCCATCGGAGACAACTCGAGCTCAAGACGCGCCGCCTCGCCCAGAATCCAAAAAGACTGATCCGGACGTCGACGTTGCAGCTCGTCAGTGGCTTAGCGGCCAGAAACATGTCGATGATACGGGAGACTCAGCAAGTCAGCATTCTGCAAGAATTCTCGACCAAGTCTTGAACCAGAAAGCCGCCAAGGCGGCCGATGTGGAACCCGAGACCAAATTTGACGATGTTGCTGATCAGGAAGCCAATCATACTGAGGCGGAACCTGTGACTGAAAAGCCTCCTGTAGAAGCATCGCTGGCGGTGGAAAGCGCTCCTGTTGTGGAGGTGGAGAAGGACGAAGGTGAAGCTGTCAAGGTAGACGAACCAGAAACGCCGGAGCCAAACGTCGAAAGTGGCATCGAGGTCCAGAAAGACCAGGTTGAAGCGGTCCCGATCTCCTCAGAGAACGCTGCTGAGACGCTCAAGCTCGGAGAGGCAGCGCCGATGCAGCAACAGGAGGCAGAAGGCGAGGGAGCTGAGGAGGCGAATGACGACGAGGATGAGACGCCTGCGGACTCGGCTGCTCAAACGCCTGCTGGGTCGCCTATTATCCCAGACGTAGCGGCTGCCGCGACCGGCGGCAAGAAGAAGAAGAACAAGAGGAAGAACAAGAAGTAGTCCAGGTATGAAGTCACTGAATGAGGAAGACGGGTCTGTCTGGGGTTTGGTGGAAAGGTCCGGGAATCTTGTTGTATCGCATCGGTGTCTAGCCTTGCATTCATCTGTGGCACCCGGCAGTTGCGGGGCTTGCCCCATTTTCAGCTTCCCATGTCAGACGTTACATGAGGTCTCATTCGGAAATCAGGACATGCTCCTGATACAGTCTTCACAACCGCCAGCAGATAGGTAGAATGACGGGCCAGCAAGGTGATATGCGCCATCAAAAGCGCGCGCTAGGCTTTGTTGACAGTGAGACAAGGATAGAAGGTGTGTCAACAGTCGGAACAACATCATCACCGGCTTCACCAAGCATCCTACTGTACACCATCAGCCAATGGGTCAATAACAAAATCCAACTTACATACTACCTCATCCAGCATGTCCTATAACAACCCACGCGCTTCCGTCGTTTCCCACATTCCGCCGTCGCTCGCTCATGTTGAGGGCATCGACCTGCTCACGGCATCGCAAGTCCGACTTCTCGAGAAGCAGCAAGAGTACCACGGCCTGCTGGAGCTGAGAAGGGCCAGTGCGACGATGCTGGAGAGGATGGAGGAGCTTGCGCGGATGAGCAGCGTGATGGCCGATGGCGGCGCAGCTATCGGCAGTGTGCTTAGGAACTGGCCACACGTTTTCTCGATTCTCAACCTCTTTCGTGAGTCTGATGTGCAAGGTCATTAGGATTGACACTGATCACTGGCTCGCAGCGGCGATGCAACCTTCTGCAGCGACGCCGACTCAAGATGACGAAGAGCCCGAAACGAAAGTGCAATCTATTCCACCTTTGGTCCGGATTCCCTATACGCAAAACGGCGATCAAGCGGAGGACCAGCAGTGAATGTCGCCGCCCATGGCCAATAACAGCCATGCGAGGGCTCTTCGCCGGAACCTTGTGAACCAATACACGGCCACAGCGCACCGGCAGGATTTGGGCAACGTTTTCGTTTCCAGTTCTACATGAAATCAACGGATCATACCTCCACACCCTCCCGTTTCTCAAGAATGCCCATCGGCAGTCAACCGGGGATGGTCCAGGATCAGGACCCGCACCAAGTCTGATGTCGAATGCCCTGTCGCAATCCGCGTCAAGAGCGTCTAGAAGGACAAACCGGTGAAGGGCCGGGGAACGATCTGTCGCCTTGCAGAATATGCTGGCAAAACGATATACCTCGACACTGCGACGGAAAATGACACCTGGAGTCATGTTGGATTGCGCCATAAAAATCGGTGTCTGGCTACGTCGGGAGCTGCGAGTCCATATACTTCATCCTCCCGGATATGCGAGCGCTCTCACAACCTCGTCTTTGTCCTGCGACCTCTCGCTCGGATATCGCCGGGCTAGTCAACCGTCTCGTTGTCTGCTTCATTGGCCTCTGATACACTTTGTTCGACGATGTTACAAGAATACATTCATGCTTTTAGAACTTCTGCCTCCGCTTTTAGAACTTCTACCTCCGCTGTATCCGAATCTCAATTCTTCTTCACTGCGTCCGCCGTCAACACCTGACCGGCCTTCAGCCAGTCCCTGAACGCACGTACATCGAACTTGCGACCCAAAAATTCTTCAATGAAGACCTTTGGATCCTCCGAGCTCCCCTTTTCCAAAATGGCCTTGCGGTAACGCGCGGCTGTTTGCTTGTCCATCAAGTTTCCGGTCTTCTGGAACTCGCTGAAGATATCCTGGCAAATGACTTGCGAGAATAAATACGAGGAGTATCGGGATCCGTAGGACTCGGAAGCGATGTGATACAGACCGTGATGCGGAGCCAAACCGGGCTCAAGGTCAAAGTTACCGTATTCATGGGACACTGCCGCCACGATATCAGTAGTCGCCGTGATTGTGTGCGGATCGCAGACGTGAAGCTCCAGCTAGATGTAAAGAAGTTGTCAATGGTCTGTTACAACCTGGAATCGCTCTCCAACCAATGCTTACGCAGTACTTGGCCGCTGCAAGGAGGCTTCGAGTCGTAATACCCCTTCCTATAGCATCGGAAGCGATGAGTTGTTGACGCAGCGTATCCGGGATCCGTACCCCTTGCGCGTTGACCGCAAAGTCGAAAAGGCCAGCGTCCGTCAACCATAACTCTAGCATCTGGCTAGGGGCCTCAATAAAGTCCATTGGAACAAAGCCTATGCCGGAGAATCTATGATTGGGCGGATACCAGCACATGAGCGCAATGGTCAAGCTCGTGCAGGATGGTCTGCACTTCGCGGTACGACATGCATGCTCCTTCTTGGGCCGGCATATTGGCGTACAGGATGACTTCTCCCAGTTGCTCGCATTTGACGGGTCGTCGAGCCGTGTATGCAGCGGCGCCATCAATCTTGCCTTCTCTAGGGTAGATGTCAAAGAAGATTCGCCCAATCAAAGTGTTGCTGCCATCTGCGTTGTCATAGACGAAAGCCTCCCGTGACCGAAGGGTGCCAGACTTCGGTGTCTTCAATTGGGTCAAAGCGAAGGCTGAACAGAGCTTGGGCGATCTGCAGCAAAGCGGGAAACACCTTGTCCACTTGAAAGTATTGCCGAGCTTCCTTTGGATCGAATCCGGACAATAGACGACTCTTCAATCGGTTGATGCCGTAGGTGATATCCCAGGGTCTGAAGCCTATGCCGTCTTCGTCCCGCAGCAAGCGGGAAATAGCCTCCTTTTCGCCCTCCGCTATGGGAGCTATCATATTGCGAATGTCATCAAGGAACCTGGTCACTTCTTCGACATTACCGGCCATAGAGTCCAGCAATTCGTATTCCGCAGCGTTGGAGTGACCCAAAAGCTTTGCTCTCTCGTTTCGGAGGATGAGAAGACGTTTAAGCACTTGTTCATTGATGGGAGACGCTGTCGTGAGGGCGAATCGGGCGGCTTTCTCCCTCGTGGCTTGAAGCTGGCAATATCCCCGTATAGGACCGATATCAGCCAGCTTGGCGGCAACGGAGAGCTTGTTGGTGGATGAATCTACCGAACGGGTCGCAAGGTAGTCATCAGGAACTCCAGGGAGCTCTTTGGCGTCCAGCTGGAGGGTGCGGTGGTCATTGCGAATGTTATCATGGAACATCTGCTTGCACTCTTCTATCTCTCGATTCAAGCGCAAAAGCTTGCTCTTGGCCTCCAGCTCAAGGTAGGCTCCTCCGCTGACCAGGTCTTCCTTCCAGACCTTCAGGAACCTCAACGAGTCTTTATCCAAGGCGAACTTTGCCTTTTCAAATGAGGAAAGATTCGCGGCAAGCGCCGACGAGGCCAGCGCCTTGGAACCCAGATCGGTTGCGGCGTTGCTCGCGATTTTCGCTTCGTCCCTGAAGGACTGGTCGGGATGAAAGCTGGCCCAGATGAAGGCATCCGTGTCGAAGGAACTTCCAAGATGAAATGTATCCAGCTCTCTCAGGTAGTTGCAGAGTTGTTCGCCCGTCCTCGGCCGCTCCAAGTCTGCCAGACGCGACTTTGCCTGCTGCAGGGATTGGCGCCATGAATCTCGATACTGCTCCAAAGTCGGATTGGTCTGAAAGGCGAAGGCGTGCTTGAGTAGAGCAGACATAGTGACTGATGGTTGCAGTGAGATTGGACTGTGATGGAAGATTGAATGGCTGGAAGGTAGGATCAGATGTTAAGCTTGTTCCTCCGGCCAGCAAGGCTCTAGGCGCGTATCGCCCTTTATATCCCTCAATGTTGTGCCTTTGGCCATTCGGCCTCACTAAGGGCGTCATTGCCAAGGTTTTCAAAGGGGCGAAAAGGAGCATGAAAGGACTGCATCGATGAAAGGACTGCGAAAGGCCGTTTGGGAATCGCGGCAGACGGAAATTTGGTTTATCAATGACGCGACAGCAGTCAACCAATGGAGTCCTTGTGTCCGGCTGATGCGTGGCACTCCGGTCGATGGTCAAGCCTCAGGCACGGGCTACCCAGAACATCTAAACCGACGATGGCACGCGCCTCAGTTCGCCGGACCCCATCTGAGATGCGCAACAATTCAATGACCGAAAGCAATACATTATCGACCGCTCCACACAACTCCCATACAACGTCCCCGCGTCTACTCGCCATCCGACCCGTCCTGCGCGGCCGCCCCAGCTTCCCTTTTCAACCGCCGCTTCTCACCCCCCTTCAACATCCACTTGCGATTGATCTCCTCGACGCTTTCCGACCGCGCGCGCTGCATGAGCGGAACGTACCGCTTACACGCCATGACGTCCCCGGCGCCCAACGTATGCGCCTGAGCAAGCCTCGTCGGCTCGTCCATAGGCACACCGCCGTCTTCTTGCGGATGATTGATCTCAATAACTTGGTCGTAGAAGGACTGGATGTGTCGCGCCTGGATCTTGGCCTCTTCGACTTGATTCTTGAGCAGCTGGAGGAGCGTCGCTGTGCCTTCCGTGGCGGCGGCGCGTTCGAGCGGCGACAAGGGGTTGTTGGCGGCGGGTGAGCGACGCGACGCGAGAGGCCCGTCATAGCCGCCGTACCGCCAATCGACGTCGCCGTCCCTGTACGTGCACTTGTACAGCTGCAAGGGAAGACCGGATGCCATCGAGTAGAGCGGTTTATTCGGGAGCAACTCGGTAATGTTGTCTTGTTCGAGGCGCAGCGGATCCAGCGGGACCCGCATCATGACGTCGCGTGCCGGACCAGAGGGGTACGGCGGCGGTTCGTATCCCGTGTAGAGTAGACGCGTCACGATCGACGGGTGCTCGAGTCCGTGGCCGACGAGAAACAGAATGGCCATGATGTGCCGTACTTGATGCCACAGGAATGCCGAGCCGATCAACTCAAACACGTAGTCGCCCGCCGGCGCATCCTCGTCCGCGCCGGCCTCCGTGTCGCGCCGGATCACGGCACTGATGACCCGCCGACAATGGTTCTCAATCTGTTTGCTGCCATCCACTTTACAGAAATTCCGGAAATCATGCTCCCCGACGAGCCTCTCGGCGGCGGCCCGCATCGCGTCCAAGTCCAACGGCCGCTGTCCAACGATCGGTTGGCGGTTGAAAAAGTACCGATAGTGCCGCGTCTGACACGAGAACCGGGCGTCGAATTCCTCCTCTTCTCCTGCGTCGTTCGGGCCCGGACGCGAGTGCAAGGGCGACCAGCCGATGATGCGGATCTCGGGCGGAAGGACGCGGTTGAGCATTTGCGGATAGGCGAGTTCGTATGGCTGGGATGCCGAGGGCGGGACCGGACGGAGGCGGCGGTTTCGTTTACGTGGCGATGAGGGTGCGGAGGCGGAGGCGGCGGGATTGCCGTCTTCATTTGCCTCGCCGGCCTCGACCGCTTTCGGAGACGTCTCCACCGTCACAAACTCCGCTTTCGGCTCTTCCTTTTCCCTCGCCTCCCTCCAGTCATCCCCCAACGGCTCCCCACCATCCCCGACCCGCCGCTTACTCCTCACCCAGAGCGTCACCACCTGGCCCGCACTGCTCACCCCGCGATCCGTCCGCCCGCACCGACTGAATCCACACCCTTCCAGCCCGGCTCCACGCTCCACGAGGAACGTCGTCTCGAGCGCTGCGAGAAGCTCACCCTCCACGGTCGGCAGCGGCGTTGGAAGGTTTTGCAGGGCGAGACCGGAGTAGTGCCAGCCTTGGTACGTGAAGAGGAGGGCAATCTTGCGTGTCGGGTTCCGGTGGAACTGCGCGGCGCGCGGGGGCACGGGCGGCGTCGCAGGCGAAGAAGTCGTCTGTGATTTCTTGACGAACCTGGAATTGTCGGACGGCGCGTCGAGCTTGGCTTCCGCGGCCGTGAGACGCGCGATGAGCTCTTCCTTGGAAAGCGCATGCAGGGACTGTGCCATTCTGTGAACTTGGCGGAGCGCGAAGCGGGGAAGGGGCATGCAGTCTGGATGTGACGCACGGGTCAGTTGTGCCGTTGGATGAAGAGGAAGGAACGTACGTGTCGATTGCTTATCCCGGCAGTGCTAGAGTCTCGACGGATAAAGACTTTCGACCTTGAACGCTTCAACTTGTCAACTTTGTTCGTCCCGTCGATCACCGAGAGTCGCCTAATTGACAGTAAATCGACCGTAAAACGCTAAAATCAGAAACCAGAGAAATCCCCGCTAAAAGGAACATCACGTGTCGCGTAATCAATAATGTCTCGCTCTAGGAATAAGCCGACGTTGCCGGACTCACTAGGATTTCGCACTTGACGGACTTGCGCCCTGCCATATATACTCTCCTTCTCTTCTCCCTGCCATCCACTCCCGAACCATCACCAGCCATGTCAGCCATCACCATCTCCTACCGCGACCTCGTGTACGATCCCCTCGCCCTCGAGCCGCAAATCGAACGCGCATTCGGCAACGGTCAAGATGCCCTCGGCGTGATCATCGTTGAGGACTTGCCCGACGAGTTCCCGCGCCTGAGGGAGGAGCTGTTAAGGTGTGCGGACAAGTTTGCGGCGTTGCCGGAGGAGGTAAGGGAGCGGTATTCGCGCGAGGAGGTGCAGTATATGTTTGGGTGGAGCCATGGCAAGGAGATTATGAATGGGGTAGGCTGCAAGGTCTTTTTCCGTCGTAGCATACTGACGTCGAGGAATCCCTTGCGAGAAACCCGATATCTACAAGGGCTCGTACTATGCGAACCCGCTCGTGGATCATCCGGATGTGAGCGAGGAGCTCAGGAAGGGACATGCCGGGTACTATGGGGATAATGTCTGGCCGAAAGGGGAGAAGGGGGTCGAGGGGCTGGAGGGCGCGTTCAAGGGGTGAGTGATCATGGCATTCCACGGGGGGATTTAAAAGATCGACGATCGGCTTTGACCTCTCCAACTTTACGTATCCCCTATCGCTAACCACTCCTTCTCCATTACAGCCTCGGCAAATTGATCCACAGCGTCGGCCTCCTCGTCGCCAACGCCTGCGAATCCTTTGTCGCCGTTCACTCGGCAAACGAGAACACGAGCATCTCCGACTTGATCGCGACCTCGCAATGCAACAAGGCCCGGCTGCTGCACTACTTCCCCCCGGCCAAGGGCGACAAGCAGGCCGAGGTGGATGGCGTGCAGGATGACGCGTGCGGAATCCACTTGGACCATAGTCTTCTCACCGGTCTCTGTACGTAGCATCCGCCTCGCTGTCAAACCCCGCTGATTTTTCTCCCCTAGGCTCCGCCATGTACCTCGACCATTCCGAGGCCGAACCCAAGATTGTGCCCGCCCCGGACCCGAAAGCCGGCCTCTGGATCTGCCCTCGGCGTAAAGGCGCCGAACCAATCAAGGTATCCATCCCCGCCGACTGTCTCGCCTTTCAGACGGGTGAAGCGCTGCAGCTACTTACGGGCGGCAAGCTCGCTGCCACGCCGCACTTTGTCAGGGCCGGACAGGACGCGAGTTCCGTCTCAAGGGAGACGTTTGCGTTCTTCTTGCAGTGAGTTTGAGCGTGCACGCGAGAATGATTACCAGGCTGATGCGACATCGCAGACCGGATGTGGATCGAGTGATTGGTGCGGATGGGGAGACATTTGGACAATTTAGCGAGAGGATCATGAAGGAGCACTATGGGGACATCGGAATGTAGAGTTCGAAAAGTAGGAACCAGGATAGCAAGGGGATAGTCGACTGCGGGCATGACGGATGGGGTCATAGCGATACAAAGCGGTGCCTGGCAGACGATACACCGGGGCAGCTCTGGCTCGGATTGTAAGCGATACAAAGCGCTTTATCAAAAATGACACATCGTCATACGGCTCATACTATGCTGTTCGATGCTCTACAGTTCGAGGGCACTCCACAGCGCCTTGCCCATCTCGTGTTCGTCGGGCAGCAACAGCGACTCGGTCATCTGCCACCGTGGTATCCGGCGCAGGGCCTGCATGTACTCCCGTACGAGACCGTCGTCCTTCACGGCTTGCGCGTGGCGGGCCGACAGGGTGGCGTAGATCGTTGCCAGGTGATCCGGCTCGAGGATGCCGCCGAGCAGTGTTGGTAGCCTCGAGGGCGGCACCGACTGTGCACGGTAACACGTCAGGGTGTATTTTGGGAAAACTCGTAAGCAAGACGTACCTCTAGCAGCCGCCATCGGTGGTTATCGTCCCCGGCAAGTGCTTCGAGCCGATCCACGAGTTCCAAACCGGTAGACGGTGAACGAACAGCCGGGCGTACGGGCCCATCCGCAACAGAGTTCGAGTGATCACTCTTCGACGCGGATGTTGGCGCTTCGACGTTGTTATAGCTTGACTTCGCGGATCTCGTCGCTTTCGACGTCGCAAACGCCGATGATGGCGGTTTTGCGCTCGTGCTTCGCGATAACTCTGCCTCTTTGCTCAGCTCTGCGCTCCCGGAGGTCTTCCCGCTGGCCGTTGCTTGAGCCGGCGAGGCCGGTCTCGTCGTGAACCTTGGGACGATCTTGATGGGTATCTTCACGGCCGACGACGTCCGATCGCGTGTTGGCAGACTTTTCGCACTCGCGCTCGTCCTCTTGCTCGTCAATTCGGCGAATGTGCTGATATCCTGTGGAGCCTTCTTGGGCGCCGACTGCTTTTGTGCCGACTGTGTCGACGTTTGTTAGCTGACGAAAAGGAGCGAATGGGACTGAACGTTACGTTGATCGCCTTTTTCAGCTCTACGAGTTCCTCCTTTGCGGTAGCGTTCGTAGGCTCGGCTTTCAGTAGTGCTTCCAGGTCTTGACGATTCGAAAGTGATCAGCATTCATTATCTTCAAGCTGGCGGTATACGGATCTTACCACTCCGGGCTTCGTCAAACAGCTTGCGTTCCTTCCTCGCCAACGCCCGCCTGTACAGCGCTTTGACGTTGCCGCCTTGTCCCTTCAGGCCAAGTACTTTTGTACAATCTCGCTCGCAATCTTGCCATCTGAGAAAGTTGGAGTAAGACCGTCAGTCTAGGTATTTGCGATAAGTGTATTTCGCAGTGCTCACTTTTGTATCTTGAGGTAAGCCTGTGCCCTGTTGAGGAGTGGTGCCGGGTCCTGCGGCGCCAATACGGTAGCCGTGGTGTAATGACCTATATGCAGACATATTCACTTTCTAAGCCTTCAATGTCTTCATTGTAGTATGCTCACCGACAGCGTCAACCCATTTTCCCTTCTTGTACGCAGCGTTCCCCTGAACGCGACATGTTTCCGTCAGTATTGCATTCTTGCAGATTCGCCCATCCGACTTACAGCTTCCCTCGCCTCTGCGGCCTTCTTCGTGCTGGTTTGAGTTGACATTCTGAGAGGCCGGAGAAGGGGCTAGAGGATTTACGTGCAAGCAACGTCGACGAGCTCGAGCCCAGTCGTGATGAATCATGAAATTGGATGGATGCGCGCAGGTGAGACGGTGCGATCGACGCGAAGAGCGGCCATGCAGCTGGCCATGCCTTCTGCCTTTCTTGCTTTCGTCCTTGCATGCTTCATATCGTCTTGACATACACTTACGCCTTCATTGACGGCGCAGCATAGCTTTCCACTCAAAAAAATGGCAGCGCCTCAAGGAAATGGAATGCCACCTGGACCCCCGGCAGTGTTCCCCGTAATCGCACCCGGTGCAATGTTACTTCCTCCTCTCGCACCCAACTGGTCCGAGCATCGAGGTGAGTTATAGGAACTCTGCTCTTCGTCGACAGGCTCCGAATGCTCAAGAATGTTTGACAGCTCCCAATGGAACGCCATACTACTACAACAGCGTTACCAAGCAATCCACCTATACGAGACCGTCAGCCCTGCCTCCCGGCGGCATGCCGCCCTTTGCTCCTGGAATGCCTGGCCTCCCACCAGTAGTCGCCCCTGCAAACCCTGCGGGACCACCCGCTGCAAAGAAGAAGGAAAAGCCCAAGGAGAAGATCCCTATTCCAGGCACCACCTGGACCAAGGTGATCACGACCGAGGGCAACGTGTTTTACACGGAAAAGACTACCAAGAAATCCTCGTGGACGATTCCAGACGAGATCAAGGCAGAAGTCGAGGCATACGAGGCCGAGCAGCGTGCTGAGCGGATTAGAAAAGAGGAAGAGGAGAGGATCAGAGCAGAAGAGGCAAAAATTGCCGCGGAGAGGGAGAGGGAGAGAATTCGAAAGGAGCTCGAAGAGGAGAGGCGGCGGAAGCAGCAGGAAGAGGCCGAGAGGCGGCGTGCGGCCGAGCAAGCTCGTGCGGAGAACGAGAAGAAGAGAAAGGCAGAGGAGGCCGACGGCGGAGAGGCGAGGGCGTCAAAGATTGCGAAGGTTGACGAGAACGAGGGCGAGCCACAAGAAGCTGAGGAGAACGATGACGAGGATGAAGGACAAGCCGGACCGGAAGATGCAGAGGATGAGGAGGCGTGGCAAAAGGCCGTTGCGGCCGAGTTGGCTGCAGAGCATGCCGAGCAGCAGGCTATCAAAAAGGCTGAGAAACAGGCCAAGAAGGACGCAGAGGACCAGGCGAGGGTGGCAGTGTTCCAGGCGCCTACCAAGGTCGAGTTTACAGCCGAAGAAGGACGAGCGCTCTTCAAAGTGAGTAGACGTTCGGTCATAGCTTGTCAAGCTGATTATTCGTCTTTCGCTAGGCTTTGCTGTACGACAAGAACATTTCCCATCTTGCGCCATGGGATACCTCTCTTCCGCATTTTATCAACGATCCGCGTTATGTCCTTCTCTCATCAATGCGAGACCGACAGGAAGTCTTTGAGGAATATTGCCGTGAAGTCGCGCGCGCCCGTCGGCTCGGGAAATCGTCGTCGATGATCGCGTCAGGCGAAACCGAGAAACGGGATCCGGAAAGGGATTATCGCGAATTGCTCAAGGCGGAAGTCAAGAGTACGAGGATGGCATGGGAGGATTTCAAGAGGGCGTGGAAAAGGGACAGGCGATTCTTTGCCTTCGGCAAGGATGACCGTCAGCGTGAAAAGGCGTTCAAGGCTTACCTGAAGGAGCTGGGCGAGCGTAAGTCGTGAGGTATGAGATCGAACGATAGACTGACATCTATAGTGCAGGCAAACGCGCAGATGCCAAGCGCGCAGAAATCGATTTCATCGAATTGCTCACGGAGCAGGGCAATATCACAGCGGAATCTAAATGGTCCGAAGTAAGTCCAGGCGAGATCCCGACGGAATTTGATGGCATGAACTCATTCTTGCCATCTTCAGGTCAAACGTCCGCTCGTTCGCGATCCCCGATATGATGCCGTTGGATCGTCGTCCCTGCGTGAAGAGCTGTTCAATCGTTTCCAATCGAATCTAGGCACCAGCACCAAACTCACCGCCGAAGAAGAAGCAGAGAGAAAGGCAAAAGAGAAGAAGGCACGCGCGGAAGCCAGTCTACGAGACAGGGAACAGCAAGTTAAAGTCAAACAGCAAGAAATGGAGCGCGACCTTCGGCGATCCAAGCAAGGAGCGAACAGAGAGGAGGCAGAACGGGAATTTGGCAGTCTGTTGGTCCAGGCAATTCGGGAACATAACGTCTCGTGGTCGGACGCTCTGCCATCTCTCGAGAAGGATCCCAGGTTCCAGCATCCCGGGCTCACCCCTGCCGACAAACAGCGACTTTTCCATGCCCACCTCGAGAATATCGCACGAAAACGCCTTGACGCCCTGCACAAGCTGTTTGACCAACATGCTCCGAAACTGAATACGCCGTTTGAGGACGTTTTCCCAGAGATTGTCAATGACTTTGCCGTAACACGTCTCGGCTTAACACCGGAAAAGCTCGAGCAGAGATTCGAGCAGTGGCAACAAGTTCGCTTCCAGTCTGCGCGCAGGGACTTCGAAACGCTCCTCAAGGAGAATAGCTTTGTCGACTTTTGGGGCCGAATGCGAAACAAGCACGTGGACGAGAAGGCGTATATACCCGAGAATGAGGATGAAGACGAAGAGTATGGTGCCGAAGGTGGAGGCAAGGCCAATCTGGCCAACATGGCCAAGAGTGTGGATCTCAAGGAGATGCATGCTGTCTTGAGAGTAAGCGTCATAGCGACAGCCGGCGCGATACAGTACTGATGATCTTCTGTTTTTCCAGAATGATAAGCGTTATCGACAATTCGATTATATGCCCGCGGAGCGAGAACAGTGGATGAGGGTAAGAGGTTTTCTGCTTATTACGCTGGATTTGAGCTGACTATGTGACAACCTTGCAGGACTATCTGTCGACGCTGAGCGAGGCTACTGGTACGATCCATGTTCCGACCGAGTGAGGTAGCCGCCGTGCGAGCATTCGTCCCATTAGGCGCAATGTATAACGTTGGGGGTTGATCGAATATCAGGTAGCTCAAGTTGATCGAAGCTAGCCGCCCTTCAGCTTGTTGGGTGGCATATCTACACCATGGGTTGATAGCCAAGCATTTGCCTTTCAGGGTGAAAGATGGGATGTTCGACGTTGCATAGCTCGTTGCATTGTCGTTGCATGCCGTAGAAACGACACATTCGGACGAGCTGAGTGAGCGACTAGCGGATGTAACTGCTAATGAGCAGTTGAGGACGCATCCGATATCATTATCTGATAACTCCTCGGAGACAGGAAGCTACAGGAACGGCACATGCACCAGCGTGGTATCATCCTCGAGTTCGTGCACAACTCTATCTCATGAAATCCTTCTGAGATGCAGACTCTGGGATCATCAATAGCGGCTTGCCATAGCTCTTGCCATTCGATAGCTATACTGGGTCCAAACGCCGGCTCACAACGACACTGCCGGCACGCTCCACACATCGTTTCACCGAGGTCTCAGAGCTGACCTGCCGTCGGTACTCCGTCGGTCGGACCATTCGAACCAGTATCTGATGTCGACGTTAGCTGGCGAAACTCAATCGCGCACTCACCCGGTGCGATCTCCAAGACTTGTACGCTGGAGAATGAACATGGTGAACGACGGCTCGCCTCGTCGCCGACTACACCTTTTGAAGCGAACGCTGTTACGAAACTCCGCGAGCTTCGCCGCCCGGGACCGTACGGTAATCAGACATGACAATGGACCCGGCATCGCTGATGTTCCGTTCTAAAAGATCGATCGGAAAGAGCGCTCAAAGCGGGAGGAGAGAGCTTGAAAATGAGTCCCGGGGACCAATTTTCTGTCTTTGTCCTGCAGATTTGCGAAATATCCTGAAATTAGCCCACCAAGCCTCCACCTGCATTCCCCCTCAAAATTCAAACAATGGTGACCGCGGCTTTGTTTTGGCGAGCTCGTTCGACTGATCGTTCCACTTTTCACATCTCGTCGCGTTCGCGCAAAGCAGCATTATCAGTCGTCCCACTCTCGAGGGCACTCTCGGTATTCACTTCCAGCTTCGTTATCTACCAGACATCCGACGTTCACTCACTCGGCAAACGCCACTTACATTCGTTCGACAACGACAATTCCGAAACTAACTGCTGATCAACCTATCAACAAGGAAGCTTCTTCTTCGACCGCTCACGTATCATAAACACCCCACTCTTCATCTCCATCACCGCAACCCATCAAGTTTTCTCAAAATGGATGTGGCTCTTCGTCTAGCCGACGAGTACGCACTGGACCGTGCATGGGCATGGGCCTTCCCCGCTAGATCTCTTTCGGCCAACGTCGCCACGACGGCACCAACCGTCAAGGACAGTCTCTCTGCTCTCGCACTTTCAATAGCTCGTCTCGGTCATCGAGGCCCCGAAGCCTTTCCGATATCGTTCACGGACCCATCGTCGCCGCTCGCGAGCTTGCAAGATGCATCGATATTCCCGCGAGATAGCGTCGTCAGGCAATTGACATCACTCTTCTGGATCGCATACGGTGGATCATTCCTCCTCTACTGGTCGATATCGACACTGGCATACTATTTCCTCTTCGACCGTCGTCTGGAACACCACCCGCGGTTCCTCAAAAATCAGGTCCGCAAGGAGATTGTTCTGTCAATGAAGGCCATGCCCGCCATGGCAGGGCTCATCGTTCCATGGTTCGTCGGCGAGGTCCGTGGCGCTACGCTGCTGTACGACACGTTGGAGGAGTACGGAGGCGGATGGTTCAAGGGAACAGCGCTGGAGGGATACGGGCACTGGGCCTACCTCGCATTCAGCATGGTCACCTTTATGGCCTTTACGGATTGGTGCATCTACTGGATCCATCGGTGGCTGCACATTCCATTCTTTTACAAGCGCCTGCACAAGCCTCATCACAGGTGGTTGGGTGAGTCATAAATCTAGCTTCATTGCCGAATATCGCTTATTCGTGCCTTCGCATCAGTACCAACGCCTTTCTCAGCTTTGGCCTTCCACCCAGTTGACGGCTATGCGCAATCTCTGCCCTATCAGTACGTCGTTGAGCGAAGTCGTGGGTTTACCGGTAGCTAATTTTCAGCATTACCTGTTAGCGTCATTCCGTACATCCTACCAATCAACAAATACGTCTACTTTGGCATGTTCCTGGTTGTGAACCTATGGACGATTCTGGTATGTCGTGTCGAAGCTTCCCACTGTACGCGTTTTGCTTACCTTTCATCCAACTAGATCCACGATGGTGACATGATCAATGGCCACTACCTGCAAAAATTCATCAACTCTCCAGCACATCACACTTTGCATCACCTCTACTTCACCTGCAACTACGGCCAGGTAAGGATCAGCGTCTGGACGGAATGTCTTTAACCGCTGACATGCCTTTCTTCTGCAGTACTTCACCTGGGCTGATAAATACGGTGGCTCTTACCGACCCCCTCGAGAGGATCTTGACCCGATCCACGATGCCGTCAAGAACATGGACCGCAAGCGCAAGCTCGCCGAAAAGGAAGCCAAGCAAGCGCTCCGTGAACAGAACAAGCAGTACGCGGATTCCTCAATAGACGAGGCACACGAAAGCGATTCCGGCTACGAGGGATCCGAAGCAGAATTGGACAAGAAGCCGGAGGGCAAAGTGTCGCACGTTCGGACGATAAGTAAAGACGAATCTAACGACATACGGCGTAGACGGTGAACGTTGCTGGTAATGTTGGCATACCGCGCGGAGCACAGCATAGACTGTACCATCTATAATTGGTTGGCTGATATACCCATGATTCCATAAGGATCTATCTGTTTCATACATAAGGATCTATCTGTTTCATATAGGAAGGGCGAACTGCTAGCGAGCAACAGGGATATTCCGAAGCAAGACTGCGCGTGAATGCAGTAACCGAGGGCAGGCGCGACAACGCGTTACTCCTGTATCAGCGAGAGCTCGGTGGTCGGACTTGGGGCGGCTTCTTGCACGGTCTCTATGTCACGCAACACGCAGACGCGGTCCTTGTCGATGATGGACAGTGCATTACCGTCAGGCGACCATCGGATATCGCAAGTATGGAACGCTGTGGACATGACCATCCGCTCAGCCTTACAGCAAACGCTTGTCCTGCAATCACTCACGCTGCGGAAGGGCAAGTCCCTCGACCACCCCTTGTTTCACAGCATCGGCTTCCGCAAAACTGTCCTCCTCTTCCCAATCGCCATCCCAGAAGTATATTCCCGACCATCCGCTGGACAGACGAGGATCGTCCGCCAGCGTGCATACAGCCAGACGTTTAGAGCGCTGCGAATTCCATTTCATCTGTCTCACCGGCCTCTCGAAGATGATTGCAGCCATAAAGTTGACAGTCGGCGGAAGAGACGTTTTCGAATCCGAAAGGAACGAGTATATCTGTACTACCGTTGGTATCGTCCCTGTACGTCGTACTGCTTAGTGCTATCCCAGGAGCTGGAGCGTTTGATGTGTAGCTTACCGCTTCTGACCGCAAGACATGTACCATCGGTATTCCACTCGATTTGACTAATACCCATTCCCGGATTGCTCTTTGTCATATGGGTCTTTCTGCGTGGCCATGTATGGAATATCGGAGCTGATAGGACTGGTATTGCTACAAAGTCAGTATTCTTCCGGACCATCGCAAGATCGGAGTGAAACGAGTGATACTGACAGGAAACAGTCCCTGTCCCTTTTGACTGATTAAGCCAATCTGGTGGCTCCCTCCATACCGACTGAGGAACGGACTTCAGCAGTCGGTTCGGTCCTTCCGCTGAGGCATCGACATACAGTACTATTTGACGGTAATCTATGGGCAGGATCGATGGTACTAATGCAGCGCCAGCCATCTGCTTCAATGATCCTCAGCTGAAAAACAGAAGCTTCAGCTGGAAGGTTACTGCGAGCATCTCGTATTGGGCAATCACCTTTTGATCCCAACCACCCACTGCTATCCAGTTACCACCTGGTCCCCAGCTGATACTTCGGATTCCCAGGCCTGGATCGGGACCAGTAAAGGATGATGAAGCAGCGCCGAATGTACCGAGTAAAGGTCCCAGAGGACTGTATATATGTAACGCATACTGGAAATGCAGAGAGTCAGGATCTCTGGGAGCGATAATGGAAATCGCCAAGACTTACCTCGATTCTGTTCTCCCAAACGGCAAGCCATCTTCCGCAGGGCGACCACGATATCCCCTGAGTGTCCGTTGTCCGTAAAGGAAACGACTGCAAAAGAGACCATCTGCGGTGAGCACGATAAAGCTTCGCTTCATTGACTTGATGCACATACTCGCACGAGGTTATAACGATCCCCGGCGTCGTACACGCACAAATGTTCTCGGTTATTATGACGTTCCACCAGGGCAAAGTATTGCCTATCCGGGGCATATACGTGACCTGCGGGAAAGGAACAGATCATCAGAGACTGCTCAACGCAAGAGAAGTACAAGTACTCACACCCGACTGGACTCTTGAACCCCTGAATGTACGACGTTTCACCATTTGTCAAGCTGTAGATGGTGATCCGTAGCTAGCATTGAATCGTTCGTTAGCAGATGAACTTTCAGGTGGACAGCCTGACTCGACTGACCCCATTCTCGGAGAAGCATAGCACTTCCGTTCCGGTACCACTCCATTCGCATCCTACGAATCCTTCCACTCCAGCTCTAATGACCGCCTTTGGCTCCTTCGATGCATCAGCTATCGCAAAAACCCAGACGAGACCGAGATTTGGCGCGCATGCTAGCAGGTACTTTGAATCTGAACGCCAAGAGAGGTGTTTGATCTGCACGTCTGATTGATTGATGGGCGGGCCATCATCACCGGGTGAGCAGACGAAGTGGGTCGCATGTTGAAGGTCTTGCGCGAATCGCACGATGATGTGATCCTCGACAGCCGCTGCGAATAGACTTGATCCTGGCGAGAATACACAAGTTGACGGCGATGAGTGTCTTTCGACCGGAGACAAGTGATATGTTGCGCTCATGGTAGTATTCCGGACGTCTTGACGGCACTACATCCAGACACTTCGTTGGGTGAATATAGTTGAAGCATGATCTACACCGACCGAGATGCTCTCAAGCGTGTTTACTTTGTTGCATTTCCGAAATTTCGCTTCCGAGACCAAAGCGTTCATCGCGTCGCGAATTGACTTGACTTGACAACGTCGATAACATCAACAGTATCCAATCGCCGAATCCCGCAGGGAGATCTAGGTAGATTTCGAGGATGATGCGGGGAAAGATGTCTCACACCCGTTTCTCCATTTTGTTCATAGTCAGCGCAAGAAATGAAGCGGATAGACTGGGTTCAAATCATTTAAAGCAAATCAAGGACCTGATAGTCGCTAGGGCGGATTACATAGCCGTAGGTGTGCGGTGGTGTAAACTACATGGGGAATCTCGAGACGTCCATACGGAAACGATATGACCGGCTGTCACGGGACGAGACCAGTAGCAGCTGGATCATGTGGTGATAGCGCCAGCATATTGGGAAAATCCTTGGGACAGATACTGGTATAACGTCATTCACCAGACTGCAAGACGTGATTGAGGACCCACAGGGTCGCCGAGAGCTCCACTTGCTCTTCCTACCTCCCCAATCACCGGTTGATGTGTATGGAGAATAAGACCACCGGTTCGCTTAAACCCGCCATCCTCACTGTCCCGTCAGGGCCTCTTTTGGAAACTCATGTGAGCGTCTTTCGAGTCACCTCTGTGACCTCCGTGAATGTTGCAGAGCTCTTGCGAATGAAACGTACTATGGCGTATGAAGGATGATTCACATGGGTCAATTCTGAATACGCTGAACGCCCGACGGAACAAGTTGTAGTGCACAAGCTCAAGCGGAGCATTTGCAAAAGCTAGCGAGACCAGGTATTGCACCGATGCCCCCTGATACCGTTTCCGAAGGAGGTCTTCCAGCGTGCTCCTGAAGGTATGGAGAAATGGGCAACAGGTTTGCCGGTGGCGATGAAAGGTACAACGCCAACGCATCCTGTTGGTGCGCCGTCCAGCCACCCGTCTTCCAGGCCATGCAGGCTCTATACCGGGCGAGGGTATGCAAGAACTAGGAACGGAGCACAATCCGGCATTCGGTCGGGCCCGCTTTGGGAAGCTTCGACCGATGCCGCGGTTTGAGCCAACCCGCTGGAGGCTCTGTTATCTGCTTCAAAGCCAAAAGGTTATCGCACGCTGACTAGAATTGCTTCGACACTTGTCTTGCGAGTCTACAATCGGCTATCAGGATTGCCGACTCAACAACTGTGCAGCCAGTTATCTGGTATCTACACGATCAACCACGGAGAACATTCCCCACTAGCCTCCCCAAGCAGTCGCAGTATCTGATAATCGATCGATGGGCTGGTCTGTCAAGCTGTCTGTTGTAGTGAGTGGTGTTCAAGTTTAGAGTCTGTTCAGCTATTTTCAGAATCTGAACCTGGTGGCCCTGAAACTAGTAACTAGACTAGTCGAGGGCGCACCCACTAGTGTCGCCACCCACATGTTGTCGATATCGCCAAATTTAGCTCTGCGAGCTCAAGGAACGGAAGCGTTTCAGAGTTAGACAACTGGTGCGCCCAAACCTACGCTCTAACGCTACAATTCGCGACAACCTCCGTACATCGCTTGTCAGGAGCTTGGTCATGGCAAGGGCGCGAGCGCGATGCGGAAGCTCTACGGATCTAGAGAAGGGCCCATAGAGAAGGGCCCATTAAAGCCCTCCTTCCACCGGGCTTCTAGCGCTCGCGATTAGCTGGACCGTCCGGCGGTTCCTGATGATAGCTCCCTCATTCACGATCAAACGCAAGGTAACATACTAGTCGGGATCGCTAGCTAGAGTGGTGTGTGCCTTCGATTGCTCCTCATTGCATTCAGGTGGAAGACTGATACGTCCTCTCCAGCGGGTTTGGTATTCGCTGTGCGACCTGTAGAGCGTTGACAGCGATACGCCGGTGTGGCTAGCGGCCAAATGCGAGATTGCACAATCTCCTAGCTCGTTAAAGTCACCATGCGGCGACAGGCCGTTCAAGGATGGCGAGAAGGCAGCTAAGAAGGACCATCAGCTCGCGTAGAGGAGGCAACAGCGATAGCCAACACTGTCCCACTGTTCCAAATTAACTATATAACGGCTTGAGTCCTCGCTCCGTCAACGCCCTTGCATCTTCTCGCCACCGCTTGCTTCGCCTTTCAAGCTCGCCACCATCCAAGATGAACTTCCTCAGCCTACCTACCGGTACCGTCTTCGCTCTTCTGCAGCTTCTGGCTCTGTCGGCAACAGCTGTACCTGTCGATGTCGTGCCCCAGTCTTCGAGCTCGGTAATCTCGCTGAAGCGACACTACACCGGTACTCCTCCTCTGGTCGCCCGAGACGGCGAGAGCAAGCCAGACATGGCTTGGCTCAAGTCTCAAGAGAACCATCTCCGAGGCAAGATCCACAACCAGTTGTCCAACTTTGAGAAGAACACCGGCAAGACCCTCCTCGGCTTCGATAACAAGGCGACTCGAGAGGCGAACCTGGGCAAGCGAGCATCGGCAGAGGAAGCGCTGACTTCCGAGCAAGGTGGATCCTACTGGCAAGGGTCTATTACGATCGGTACGCCCGCGCAGACCTTTCTGATGGACTTTGACACCGTAAGTAGTGACGGCTATCAATGACCCCCCTCATGACTGATATCAATTCCTTTCCAGGGTTCTTCTGACCTCTGGGTCCCCGGAAACACCTGTTCCAACTGCAACCAAGCTCACAAGGTTCGTGTTCCACTTTGCCGTTCTCGACACGCATGCTGACCTATGCACCATTCGCATAGTACAACCCCTCGGCCTCGTCGACCGCTCGAGATCAGGGACGAACTTTCACCATTGGGTACGGTGACGGATCCCAGACTAGTGGCGAAGTCTATCTTGATTCCGTCACCGTCGCCGGTCTGACGGCGAAGAACCAAGGAGTCGGATTCGCCACTTCAGCTAGCTCCACCACCGGTGCGACTTTCGACGGGTAAGCATGAAAGTGCTTGAGTCTTCCCGATTTAGGACCTAACCAATGACTTGGTGCTTTCGATAGCCTCGTTGGAATGGCTTACCAGAGTCTGAGCACGGAAAGGACTTCACCCTACTTCCAGTCTCTCTACAATCAAGGAGTCGTCAGCAGCGGTCAATTCGCCTTCAAGCTCACATCCTCTGGAGCCGAATTGAGCCTTGGCACATTGGACACCAGCGCCTACACCGGATCGGTCACCTACACCCCCGTCACTCAGCAAGGCTACTGGCAAGTCAACATGGGATCTGCCAATGTCGGCGGTTCCGCCAAGGTTTCAAACCGACAGGCTATCATCGACACTGGAACCACCTTGATCTACTCCAGCGCCGCCGATGGAAAGGCCTTTTACTCTGGGTTCCCGAGCTACTACCCATTGAGCTCTTTCGGATACTCTGGATACGACGGATACTATGCCATCCCCTGTTCGGGATCTACTGCCATCTCCTTGAGTGAGTACCATTACCCTGTGACCATTGCACATGCACAATCATTGACGGTCATCCCCTTTTCATCCAGCTTTCGGTGGCAAGTCGTGGTCAATTCCCTACACCGCCTTCACCTCGCAAGGTTATGTTGGCAGCAAGGGATCGACCCAGTATTGTCTTGCTTCCCTGATCGCTACCGACAGCATGGGTCTGGGATCAACTTGGTTGGTGGGAGATGCTTTCCTGTCCAACGTCTACTCGGTCTACGACGTGGCGCAAAACCGAGTTGGATTCGCCGCCTTGCGATAGACGGGATATCCAGCACGAGGAAAAGGCAACCGAGTGGTGAAACGCAAATAGGGCGTGAGCGTCTCAATGCGATGTAAGAGGAAAAGTGGAATTGAAAAGGAAGTGCCGAAAGCACGATCAAAGTTGTAAAGGAGAGGGCTGTTTGCATAGCGACATCACATAATATCGGTATTTGCACTCTATATCTCTCATCCACTCACTTTAGTCTCACCGGCTGTACGGCTAGCCGTGCCATCAACCAGGGTATTCCGGTGAAATGGGACCCATCAAGACGGCGACCGAAGTTCATGCGTGTCGGACCCGGGCCGCGAACTTTGCGCTGAACAGGTCGCTTTTAGAGCCAAACAGGCAAGGAGCCATTGCTCTCGTACGAATGCATGTAACACGACTTAACCTGGCGGACTTCAATTACCCACAAACAGCTGCCGATTGCCATGCACCTCGACGATAAATCGGAGTCTTTTGCAAAGCGACTGCGGACGGGACAGACCGACTTGCACTTTCGCGAGGATTGACCTTGTTCATCTAAGATTTTATTGTTCATTTTGACTGTTCACAACACTGCTAGCATAACCGATCTACGCGAGAAAAGAAGCGATGTGCTCGAGTCCGCTTAAGCGTTGTAAGTCGAGGCGGAAACGTTACCGCCTCGTCCGGTCCAGTTGACGTGAACGTCCTGGTTGAGGGGCAACTTCTCGGTCTCCTTTCCGGGGATGACTCGGAAAGTGTGGGCACCGAAGTAGTCTCGCTGGGCCTGGATCAACGAAGCGGGCAACTGCTCGGTTCGGTAACCGTCGAAGAAGGACAAGGCGGTGGTGAAGGCCGGGATAGGGATACCCCACAAAGTGGACTGGGCGACGACTCGCCTCCATCCGGGCTGGGCCTTCTCGATGGCGTTCTTGAAGAAGTCGTCGAACAAGAGCGACTCGAGCTTGGGGTCCTTCTGGAATGCCTTGGTGATGTCGGCCAAGAAGACGCTGAGAATGGCATACGATGAGCGGAATGGTCACGGCACTCAGGGAATGACAATACTTACGATTTGATGATGCAACCACCTCGCCACATCTGGGCGATACCGCCGTTGTTCAAGTTCCATCCGTATTCCTTGGCAGCCTCTCGGAACAAGATGAAGCCCTGGGCGTACGAGATGATCTTGGAGGCGTAAAGGGCCTGCTCGAGGTCATCTATGAACTGCTGCTTGTTGCCCGAGAAGGTCTCTCGCTCGGGGCCGGAGATGGCCTTGGAAGCTCGCACTCGCTCGTCCTTGATGGCGGACAAGCATCGGGCGAAAACGGCCTCACCAATCAAGGTGACGGGGCAGCCCAAGTCGAGGGCGTTGATGGCGGTCCACTTGCCGGTACCCTTCTGGCCGGCCTTGTCGAGAATCTTAGTGACGATGGGCTCTCCGTCGTCGTCGTTCTTTCGGAGAATGTCTCGAGTGATCTCGATCAAGAATGAGTCGAGAACGCCCTTGTTCCACTATGGATTGCAGGCGAAACAAAGTCAGTTTCCTGGTGCAAAATAGGGATCCGGCATGTAACCCACCTTGTCGAAGATGTCGGCGATCTCGGACTCGTGGCAGCCCAAACCTCGCTTGAGGATGTCGTAGGCCTCGGCGATCAACTGCATGTCTCCGTACTCGATACCGTTGTGGACCATCTTGACGTAGTGTCCCGAACCGCCCTCACCGACCCAGTCGCAACAGGGCTCACCGAGCGCCTGGGCGGCAGTCTTCTGGAAGATCTCCTTGATCGCGGGCCAAGCGGCGGGGGAACCACCGGGCATCAAAGAAGGACCGTGTCGAGCACCCTCTTCACCACCGGAGACACCGGAACCGACGAACAAGAGACCCTTGGCCTCGAGCTCCTTGGTCCTTCGGATCGAGTCTGGGTAGTGCGAGTTACCACCGTCAATGATGATGTCGCCCTTTTCAAGGAAAGGCTCGAGCTGCTCAATGAAGCTGTCGACGGCGGGTCCGGCCTTGACCAACAAGATAATCTTTCGGGGTCGCTCGAGCTTCTCGCAGAGCTCCTTGATGGAGTGAGCACCGATGACGTTGGCGTTGCCTAGAACGGGACGTCAGCGATGTTCCGAAGAACTCTTTCTAATGACTCACCCTTGGCCTCGTTGGCCAAGAAGTCGTCAACCTTGGAGGTGGTTCGGTTGAAGGCACAGACCTTGAAGCCCTTGTCGGCCATGTTGAGGATCACTGTAATGCGCGATATGATAAGTATTCGTTGCAGAACCCTTCAATTTGCTGTTCTTCTTCTGCCGCATTCGCGGAGCAGAAGACGAAAGCGAAGGATGCTCACAGTTTTGACCCTACGAACGATTGTCCGTCAGCATGGCGGGACTCGGGCAGGGATTGCCTTTCACTCACCATGACGGCCAAACCGATCAAACCGATGTTTGCACTGCGAAGAGAGGCATGTCAGTTGAATTCGTTCTTAGGCAATCCACAAGGCATGATGACTATCGGGATTCAGCGTTGGCGCCAACGCTGATACAAGCGTGAAACTTCCACCGAAACCGTGCCGTATGCACAGGGTCGACATGTGCTGAAGTTCTTCGACAGTGCAAGTCCCGACTCCTCGACTACTCATTCAGGAGACCGTATTTCGATCCCCGTCCTGCACGTTCCCGAGAGTGCAACGGCAGATAAGCGGACAGCGTACTCACAGATCACCAGACATTTTTGAGGGAGAATAGGATGAAGAAGAGAGAAGAAGTGGATGCGCTAGGCAATGCAAAAAGTCACCTCGACGTTGTCAACGACGACTATCTATGGACGTTGTAATACGACTCGACCCAACGTCCGGACGGAGGGACCGGGCCATGGGCATCGGAGGCACGGTGCGGGATTCGAGAAAGAACGAAGCCAGCGCGACTGGGCTGGGGGAACCTGGCCTGCGCTGTGGCTGGGCGCTGGCTGGGCTGAGCGATGACGGCTCTGCGCCTGTACGGCACCGCGGATCCATTGGGGGTCGAGTCAGGTCACAGCCAATGAGGGACGCCCATCGTGCCTCCACCTCCGCGAATTCGTATTGCGCGCGGATTCCTAAGTCGTCATGCCTGGGGCTTGTCACCTTATTTCTCGCGTAGGGGTCCTTGCGTCATTTGAGCGCTGTAGCGAGGTAGCGAGGGAGGCAGAGTCAGGTTGACATCGTGTCGTTAGCTGTGTCGTTATGGACAGCATAGCTGACAGCATCATGCGTGGACGTATTCGTGGGCATCATCGTCGATATTATTTGATCGGTGGATCTCTCAGGTGCGCGCAGAGGCTCTTCAGCTGGCTCTCTCGTCCCAACGTTACCATAAGACCAGGCTCTGGATCCACTTTGGTTGTGGACATTCGAAGAGTGACTCTTTCCGTCCACATCGTAATGCAAACGTCGACGGCCATGAATGAATCCCATGATTCCAAATCATTCCTTGATCGATTAGTCGCGCAATCCGTCAACCTGGCAGTATTCGGAGACGCGGCTGGCGTTGCTAATAATTGCGTCCTCGCTATCGATATGAAAAGATGGCGGTCGGCGGGCTCGGAAACCGGAGTGCAGGACCCGGACATGCGCAAGAAACCGTATTTTGCGCTTCAAGGCCGGCTGAAGTCCGATAGGCGAACCTGTTGTCGGTAGAAAAAAAAAAGTCCAGCGACTCGAGCGCATTAAGAGAGGCAGCTAGAGTTGCAAGCGTTCGGAGGGTGGACCGGCCGGTCGTCGGACCGGAATCTTGCGGGTTGTGGGGATCGTTGTGTGAGCTGTTGTGTAGGGGAAGGTTGTAAAACAGCTCAACGAGTAGGGATGACTTTTCGTTGTATTCTGAACATCAAAGGTGACACGATACATGACACGATGAGCATTGTCCCGCACTGAGGGACTTCCCGCGGTGTTTCATAAGCCCGGATACGTGTCCGAATCTACTTCTCGCTGGATTCATGTACTACCAGTGGAAAGCAGACGAGTCATGTGAATGCCCAAAGTCAAAGTATTCCACTTTGCAGTACTTCCGTCGGATTCACAAGACCTTCAAACTTGTCCGCCGCAGCTTTCGCCGCTAAGGTCCTCGTAACGCGATAAAACGATTATGTAGATACATGCGGCTGTGTGACGACAAAGCCTGCATACAGCGCATTCCGACTCTAGGGCCACTTGAAACCGCCGTTACACCATCGTCGCTCCCTCTTGCTGTCCCTCCTCAACTTTCCGCCGTTTGGCTGCCTCGCCATCCTCCTGGTCCGCCCGATGCCGCTTATTGCCACCTGCATTCTTTCCTCCACTGCCACCGCTCGACTTGCCACCTCGATTAGCCGCATCCGCCTTCCCGCCAGCCGCACTCGACGTCGCCTGCTTCGCAGGTCCAGCCCCTTCGCTCGTGTTGCTCGAGATCTCGCCATCTTCCATGCTAATCGAGGACTTGCCAAGCTGCGAAGGTGCGTTCACGGCCTGTCGTCGGCCTCCCGCGCGAGGCGCATTCGCTTCCTTGGCTTGATTTCCGGCAAGAGGCGACCGAGCTCGTCCTCCCGTCGCCGCGGCCTTCCTCGTTGCTGCTTCGGATCGAGATTTGGCTGCCCCTGCTGCACTACCCTTGGAAGCGGCTGCCGGAGTATTCGCTCGACTATTGGACGCTGAAGCCGACTTGCCCTTGCGGGAATGCGCCGCAGCGCGTGAGTCTACGGCGGGGCCAGAGCTGGTTGACATGGGAAAAGCTAGGCGGCTCGAGGGCGTGAATACCGAGGCCTTGGGATCTAAAGACTTGCCAGAGCCGGCAGCGCCGGTGATCAGACCGTTGGTCTCTGAGCTGTAGATGATCTTGTCCAGTGCCGCAACGTCCGACTCTGCGCGATCCGCTTCCACCTTTTCTACCTCGACCACCTTTGTCATCGCCGACGATACTTCGTTGAAAGCGGCGATTCGAGCCTCACTCTCCGCCTGGTATGCCGCGATCAGCTTCGCCTGCTCTTCGATCTGCTTCTCAATGTCGCCGATCAACCTATCGACGACATGGGCTCAGCATTCTTGGATAGGTCCGATCACAAGTACCTACTGATTGAGTTCGGCCTTCTTCCGGGGCCTTGAATTGAGCTGCTTGGAAAGAGCGTTGCATTCGTCGTGCATCTTTCTCTTCTGCTTGGCGAGCTCCAGCTGCTCGCGCTGCGAGGCAATCTCGTGCTGATTCTCGGCGCATTTCGAACCTAGTACCGTAGTCAGCCTTTACGCTACCAGAAATTGCTGAAAAGACGTACTCAATATTTCAGTCTGAGCGGCATAGCGCTGTTGTTGTATCTTTTGTGCTTCAGCAGCTTTGCGAGCCCTCCTGAGAGCAAGGGTGTATCGCGCCACGTCCAACTCCAATCCTTCCGACCGCCTTGCATTCGCTTGGGCAGCGGCTTCCTGAAGCTCGCTGGGCAGATACGATGTGTCGAGGAGGTAGATCTGTCGGCTAACCTGTTTCGCGAGAGCGTCGGGATGACTGAGCCGATAATCGATGAGATCCTCTGCGGGAAAGGAAGATCAGTCTCTGATAGTCTATTGCTGACGCAACCTGATGCTCACCTTCAGCGGCGAGAGCCATGGGCTTGATCTCAACCTTCTCAGAGTCCATGTTGAGTAGGAGCGCTGTCGAAGATGCGACAGCAGAGGGTCCGGACGAGTATCACGATGTCCCGGATATCACAAGAGGGATGCGTACCACGATACTGCGGCAATCAATCTCCAGACCAGTCGAATAGAGCAATCGGCGTTAGCGTGGATTTGAATGCGCAATGATAAGTTGGGCAGCTGCTTCGGCGGACAGCGACTTGAACATGTGATCTCGTTCCTCAACCGACATTCACTGCGACACAGGGGTTGCCTTCAGCACACGCCTTGAGAGCAGCCCCGATACCATTCCAATAGCCAACCCGTCAGTCCTTTCGGGAGACACCTGAAAAGACCGTCAAAGTGAAACAGCCAGTGAAACACCAGGAGCAACGCGCTTCAGGGAGTGATTCCGCCACCACATTCACCGACCGTCTTCAAGACAAGACGCATTCAGCAACACCTACAGAAGACATCCAACGTCTGTAGACGGAACGCACTCCACCTTCGATGCCTTCCAAGACTGCTTCCTACGGTACTCTCACGCCATCAGCTTCATCTTCCTCACGACCTGCTGCCAACGCGAACGGTGGAATGGCAGCTTCTTCTTCCTCTTCATCGCTCCTTCATGCACATGGGGAAGACCAGACGCTTGTCGGCAGTCATGCGAGCCACATCGGCGGCGCAGAAGACGATGACATTGACGCTGATCGATCGATAATTCAAGATGGTGGAGCCGTTCAGCGGGATCACGACGACGATAGGGAGCCATGGCAAATCACGCGGAGACAGGGCAAGGCGAGCGTCACATCGGGCGTATCGAATCTCGCCAACACCATCATCGGCTCCGGAGCACTCGCCTTTCCCTCGGCATTCGCCTCTATGGGACTCATTCCCGGGATCTTCTCGTGCGCATTTTCGGGAATGACTTCGGCTTTCGGTTTGTACCTGCTTTCCCGTTGCGCAAGACAAGTTGGAAGGCCGGCGCATTATAAGGCAATCACAGTAGAAGGAAGGGATCCGCATAGCAAGGTTTTCGAGGAATCGCCATCCTTGCCACCGTCGATGGAGGACCTGGAACATGTCGCGAATCCAGGTCATGACGCTCACCTTAACAAACAGGAAGCGTCATTCAACAGTGTAGCCTTGTTGACGTTTGGTCAAGGGTGGGCCACGAGGTGCTTTGATGCCGCCATCGCGATCAAGTGTTTCGGCGTCAGTATCAGTTATCTGATCATCGTAAAGGTAAGTCGGTGCGGCGCGTAGCCACAAGGCGTTCCCGACTGAACGTGGTGACTCGCTCTTCCAGACATTGATGCCGCAAATCATTATCTCGTTCTCGCATCACCTGCCGCACGAAACTATATCTCCTGATTCCATGTGGCTCGACGGCCGACTATGGCTCTTGCTCTCGATGGCCATTGTGGGACCGATATCGTTCCTGAAGCGATTAGACAGTTTGAGATTCACAAGTCAGGTCGCGCTGGCTTCTGTTGCCTAGTGAGTACAAAATATCGAGTCGTGGTCCTCGTTCTCTGACAAGACGCGCAGCCTGGTGGTGATCGTGGTCGGCTGGTGGGCCATGGGTATTCCTACCGGCAGGGAAAAGGGCCCGATCGAGCTGGCTCGCTTCGACAGGTCAACCCTGGGCGTGTTTCCGGTGCAGGTCTTTGCATACACTTGCGCGCAGAACGTGAGTCTCTCATGGGGGATGTCCTTGACTCGGAATTGGAATTGCTCATCTTCGTGAACAGCTTTTCCCTGTATTCAATGAGCTAGAAAAGAACACGCAGCGTAGGATGAATAAAGTGATTGCCACCTCCATCGGGTATGCCTCTTCGTCTCTGCCTCCCCAGATCAGCCTAGTTGACCCCCGCATTTGCTTGATTAGCTCCGCCATCGCTACGTATGAAGTGGTGAGTGCAAAGTAGCCGGACACCTTGACCGATCTGACCGCCCTTCCGCTTTGCTAGCTCGGCATCACCGGCTACCTTACTTTCGGCAGAGGAGTTAGCAGCAACGTAATATCGATGTATGTTGCAGTATTGGCGCAATGTTCCGCTCGACTGACGGAATTCTCTCAAGGTACCCATATACCTCTCTCGCCATTTCGATCGCACAGCTCGGCATCGTTCTGCTCGTAGCGCTGTCCTACCCTCTGCAGTGCCACCCGTGTCGAGCGTGCCTGCATCATTTGACCACTGGATGGTCAGCGTCGACGCACCAAGCTCTACCCACAAACGAAGATGACCTGTCTGACAGTGAGGAGAACGAGGATGACGACGAGGCGCCGAGCAAGCCGGTGGCTACGTGGGTCAACAGCGCAGAGATGAGCCGGACCAAGTTTATCGGCTTGACGTCGGGCATCATTGTTTGTGGCATGGTCATCGCCATGCTCATCGATGAGCTGGAAACCGGTATGTCTTGTCTGCAAACTAGCGTTTGAGGCATCTGACACGTGCTTCTCACGTTCAATAGTCCTGGCCTTTGTCGGATCGACTGGATCCACCATCATTTCCTTCATCTTGCCAGGTACTTGTCGGCGAACAGACGTGGACGCACGTACTCATATTCATATGCACAGGTCTCTTTTACTTTTCGCTGTTCCGGTCACAACCGAGTCGAATGAAGTACTGCGCTCTTGCCCTGGCTGTCTATGGCGTGTGCGTCATGGTGTTCTGGTGAGTATTGTCATGCCTGTTGCCATCGTCAGTCACTGACTCGAGCCCTTTCAGCCTGTCTTTTAATGTATACAAGCTGGCCACGCACAAGGCCGTTTCACACTAGCATCTAGTGCTGTCCTTTTTTGTATGCGTAGAGTAGGATGTCAGGCTATAGATATTCAGATGGCTTTTCGAATCGACTGAAACGCAACCGTTTCTCCAGCGGGTAGAAGCGAGAGAAAGTATTTTCAGCTTCAGTCAAAAAAACGCTTGTTTAGGTGGGTTTGGAACAGTTTTCATTAATGTTTTTGCCAAGAGACATGGCTCCGAAAGCTACAATATGACAGGCGGATTCCCCGTCGGCATTACTACAACCAATTTTGACTCTCTGTCTCTGCTTCCCCTCATCCATCCAATCGTGCGTACCGTCCAAGGAGCGCCGCCCCTAGTCGAACCTCGCCAACTCCTTTTGCGTCAAGTTGAGATCAAAGCACGCCTTCCAGCTCTTGGCGGGCACGATAATCTTTTGCCGCTGCGGCGCCTTGGACGTCCCCTGACCGGCATGCGGTACCGACGTGAGTGATCCCACAGGGTTGGCTCCGCCGCCGGAGGAACCGGTGACGGATGATAGCGGACGTAGGGGGCGGATCGAGCTCGAGTGCGGGAATTTCGGGTGCGGGCGGATGGGGGGGAGGGTGTATGCGCTGTTGCCTATTTTCCGTGCACGAGGAGCGTCGCATGACATGTCGGCGAGGTCGGAAGTGGATTTTGATGTCGAGGTGTTTATGAACGCGGACGAGGTTTGGGTTGACGTTATTGATGTGATAGCCTGTCCGTCCGATGCTCTCCTCCCTTGATGCTGCACGTCCATCTCTTCCTGCCCCGCAAGCTCCTTGGCCCCCGACCCCTCCCCACCCCGTTGGAAGGCCACCGCCAAACGATGCTCCGGGTCTTCCGGCGTCGACGACCGGCGCAGCGGTGACGGTTTTCGCGGTTTACCGGCGAACGATGGTGAGCGGGAGACGACGGGGGTGCGGATGGGCGAGAGGGATGTGGCGGTGGGTGTTTCGATGGACATTGCTAATGTACTGGGCTTTGGTGAGGCCTGAAAGGTCGGGGTATGCCGGTTAGCGAAAACGGGGCTATTGTGCGCTTGGAGCGGTCGCGTTCGTCGAGATTAGACTCACGGATGCGAGGTTGAACAGATTCCTTGTGCTAGTTGGATGTATGTGTGGAATGCGTTGGTGTGGTAGAGTAGAGTAAATGATGTCGTCCGCTGAAAGGAATGCCGTGCCGACGAGTGCTTCCTTTGAATCTCTATTATTCGCCCTCCGCTCCATTCCCCAATCCAGAAAGCTGGGGAAACGCGGGGCACGCGACAAACGCCGTTTACGTAAATAGCGCCGTGTCATTTCTGCCATCCTCGCATCCTCGCTCGATCGCTCGCTCCTCCTTCATGTGCCGGGCGAGACATGAGTATCGCTGCGAGAAGGACAAACTTGACGACGTACGGGCGGCGTGGCATGCATCGTGCTCGCGTCGACGCCCGCATTCCATTACGGTCATAATGGAGAGGCCCGATTGCGCGCTCATCGTCAAGGCCTCGTTCAACAATACCTCGCGGAGAATCACCTTTCCGTCCGCATCCAGATGTCGGCTGCACGCCGTCTTTGCAAGGGTGAGCCGAAGAGCGGTTCCGCAGAGAAGGCATGCATTGATATATTCCCCGTTCACAGATCGCAGAATCCTTTGCCCTCGGCGCCTCAAGCTTCCACATCGCCTACAGGGATGAAGACGGCGAAGACTACGACATCGTCTCCGAGGCGGACCTGACCGAGGCCGTCGCCTACTTTTCATCCGGCTTCGATGCGGACGACCATGGGACGTCCCTTGGCGCACCGACGCTCTATTCAGCAGACTGGAATAATCAGGGGGACAACGGGTCGAACGGGAACCAACTACCAGTGTTTCATCCTTCAAGCAGGAACAAGGTCGTCTTGCGGGTGCACGTTGTAGTGGAATACGACGGGCCGAGCTTGTCGGATACGGCGTCATTCGTCGAGAGCGCCGCGGATGAGGATACGTGGGATCAGGGTCAGTATTCCTCACAGAGTGGGTACGGCGAGGGCGAGAGCGAGTATAGCTCGGCTGCCGATGGGGCGCGGCTGTCAGGGTATGGCAGTCAACCCTCGCTCTCGACGGAAGACTTTTCGCCCAATGCACAGAGCTACCGCGGAGGGGAACACGCCCATTCGGATCGGCCACGCGGCTCGTCCGCCCGGTGGCTGCCGCGTCTGTCGACGTCGACCCTGAATCGCTCGGGATACGACGGAGGAGACTCTTGGTACGATCGCGGCTCGCAGGAAAGCTACTACGGCCGCCGCGACGACCCGCACGGGCCGAGTGGAAGTCGTCATGGACTCTCAAAACCGCGTCGGCAAGCCGCGGACGATCATCCTCTTCGTCAAGACATCGGAAATGGGCAAACACCGCACGCGCCACAAGACAGCCAAACCTCCCTCGACCGCTCCCTCTTCTCCTCGACCGCCTCCT
Source organism: Naganishia sp. PT2105A-2 (assembly GCA_023628115.1). Classification (NCBI taxonomy): domain Eukaryota; kingdom Fungi; phylum Basidiomycota; class Tremellomycetes; order Filobasidiales; family Filobasidiaceae; genus Naganishia; species Naganishia sp. PT2105A-2. Next base: position 36,657 of record JAMALG010000014.1, on the reverse strand, counting down.
CATCCGCTCAACCCGTCCGTACGGCCACCCCTGCGCAGTCGTCCCTCGCAAGCAGCGAGCTCGGGGCGCGCTGGATCCGCGAACAGACCGAACGCGCGCGGCGCAAGTTGGGCCCGGCGTCGTCGTTTGGCGGGTCGTCGGCGCGGTCGTCGACGGTGGGCGAGGAGGGAAGCGATGATGGTGGGACGAGCGTGTACAGCGAGGGGCAAGGGAACCTGGAGCTCGTGAGGGAGAGTAATGGGAGTGAGTTTGCCCAGGCTTGATGATTGGAGTGCACGGCTGATACGGGAATGAAATCACAGAATGGTACTACTCGTATTCGTCGGCGGATATGCGACTGCAGATGTCGCAGGCTGATGGATACCTGGCACAACGTCACTCACAGTCAAGCCTCGGCACATCTCGCGATGGCTCCCCGTCGGTACCACATCGCGAATTGACCAGTCTTCGACTTTCCAGCACCTCAATCAATACGGATCCGTTTGCGGACGACGCCAGCAGCGCGCGTAGCAGTCAGGTATCGCCCGTCGAGACAGAGAGCCTGCAAACTCCACCTGAATCCGCGCACGACTTTGAGGAACCCGTGGCGCCGCCCGCGCTCGCACCGGACTGCTCGGCATGCGGCATCCGCCTCGAATATATGCGGTACGTGTGCACGCTGTGTGGGCCGGGACACTTTTGGCTGGAGGATGATGCGTCGCGCCGAGGGGCCGCCATGCCGGTTTTTGCGCGGCGGAATAGCGAGGACCAGAGTAGCGAGGGGTCGTCGAGTTCGGCGAGTTCTGGTGAGGCGACGACGTGGGCCCCGCCAAGGGAATCCTTTGGAAGCGGTCGAGTCTCGACGTCTCGGTCGGCTCCGTCTGACGAGGGAGAAAGCAACGGCGACGGTCATTCAGCGGTCCATTTCGACGCGCCAGTTGAGGCAAATTTGGACGGGTACGAACTATGTCCCTCGTGTATCGAAGTCCACGGCATTCAGCATGCCAAGGCTATGGGCGAGATTGAGCTCCAGAAACAAGCAGCGCACAGAACGCTGCCGAGCAACATACGGAAATTGGGGGCGCTGAATCACACATACAAGGAGCTCCTGTGGGGAGCCCGAGGGTGGAAAGAAATCGGTAAGCCCGGGCGACACGCTTGATGCACCTGCATTCTTTCGAGAGACTTATCGATGACTTAACAGAATACAACGATGTGTGCAAGTGCTCCATATGTCAGATCGATTTGTACGAAAACAGACTCAAATGTCAGTATATGCGCCACCTTGGCTTGTGCCTGCGAAAAGGAACTGATGTGACCGACACTTTATTCAGGCATCTCCTGTCCGAACTTCAATCTCTGTCGTACTTGTAAGTCGCTTCGGTGCTATCGGCCAATACGTGCGAGGCTGACAATCGATTTTTCGCGCGCAAGGTCACAGCAATGTGCAGGAAATACATCCCGCCCACCCTTTCCTGGCTGTTCCGGACCAGATAACAAAACTACCTTCCCCTCCTCCAGCGGCCGAGCCCCCTCAATCGCTTTCTCGACCGGAGTTGCCTTCCATCGGTATCAAACGTGAGCACATGAGCCCAGAGTGCGCCAACAGATTCTGAAAGATTACTCGACGCCAGCGGTCAAACATCCAGGAATCTTTTGCCACAAGTACGCAGACATCGATCCTCGAATGGCTTCAGCTGATATTCCGTTCTTCAGCTGTATGCAAGATATTGTAGGCCCTCGCTTCCACTGCGCTGTCTGCCCGAATTGGTATGAGCTTTCTTCTGCCTTCAAACCCTTGGCTTACTTTCTTGCCACAGGGATGTCTGCGCCCAGTGTGAGCCGGTCACTTCCGCACAAACTGGTACAGGTTCGCATACATCGGAACACATCATGATGAAGGTGCGTCTGCTCCAGCCGGCCGAGACTCGTGTCAACGCAGGGCAACTGATACGAGATCGCAGATACCTTTGCCACTAGCGACTTCTGAAGTTCGACAAGTCAGTCGTCGCGCTCGCGAGCAGTGGGCGCAACGCGACTCTACGGTAGTCCGCGCCGCTAGCAGTATCATGGACGAGAGTCTTCAGGTACGGCCTTCGTCACCGACAAACGAGACGATATATGGCGGTGTTTCGCAGGCGCGTCATCCTCTTGCCCACGGATCGCTTTGCAGTTCTTGCAGATCGCCCATCATCGGCAAGAGGTACCAGTGTGCCAACTGTCCGTCAGACCCCAATCCTTTCGATTTGGTAAGTAAGGTTGAAGTCCCGTCTTTCTATAGAGCTGACTTTGGGGAACCTATATGCAGTGTTCATCATGCGAACGGACCTCATACACTGTTCATGATCCCATGCACGTTTTTATCAAGTTTGATCGTCCCGTACAGTTTCCCCTTCAATCGCCACTTCCCATACTGCCTCTATTGGTAAGTCGGTCTAGGATCATCCTCGTTGCTTGGAGCTGATAGCAGGTGACGCCAGTACAAAACTCCAGTTGGACAGGTAGCTTCGACCATGCCGTTGGATCCCAGAGATCCCGAGGCTTATCTACGTTGCGTCGAACATCGCTCGGTGTGTGACAATGCATCCCCCTCTCTTCGCTCCAGCTCACTCTTGGAATATCGCAGACGATATGCGATGTCCACGTCGGACAGATACAGGGAACATGGCTTCGATGTGCACACTGCGCTGGAAGCTTTGATGTTTGTCTGAATTGTCAAGGAGCGGCTGACCATGACCCAACGCACAGTGAGTACACTGCGCACATCCTCATCTACGCATCTAAGCCGACATTCGCGCTACCAGTCTTCGTGGTATTCAAGGCAGAGGTTGATATGCCCAAATTCAGGTGAGGAATATTCGGTGACTTCCTTTGTGTTCTGCGCTGACTTCTTTAACGCTTTCAGGGCTCTCGCTGCCTTGTCATCGGAGCATAGTCGACCTCTGATTTTACAGCGATGTTATGTCGCTTAGCGCTGCAATAACATCTTCGGCGCCTTACTATCTGCAATGAACATCCAGATTCGAGGACAACGTGCGTGAAGATTTTTTGATACAACCGGATCCCACATGCAAATCCGGCCAGGGGAAAAGTCAATTCGCTCCGTGGTATGAGATTCATCGAATAGACGGCGTGAGCCAAATTTAAGCAAGTTGGATTCTCCATATCAAGGGACTCGCTCAACAAAGCGTTGTAACGGAGATCCAGTTCAGGATACTCTCACTGAAGCTCGCAATGAACGCATCGCGCTTCAATAGATCGATAGCTAGCTAGTTCGACCTCCTATCCGGACAGACCGGACTTATCGGTAGGGGTGGCAAGCTCCTACGCGATTTCAGAAGACATCATCATGCATTTCAGTAATATGTACAAGATCTTTCCACCGCGCCTCCGGCAGAGGGCTGAGTTTACGTCACTGCCAGACCGCAATGTTCAACAAAGGTCAAACGTGATGGAGATCTCGCAAAAGGGTCCTTCTAACCTCGCTCCGTTTCTCGTCCTCTAGACTTGCGTGCGATGGAATCGCGTCATGAGATGAGAGCGAAGAACAAGTCTCCGCATCGAGGTGTGAGCAACCAAACCAAAATGCGAATGGTCCACGAGATGTCCTTCCTTATCACCACCTCGCCGCCGAGGACGGCAGATGCGACCCGAGCTGCCTAGCAACGACGCGAAGAGAGCCCAAGATTTCAAGCTTACCAAGGCGATGATCAGAGAACGCTTCGAATCTTGGCTGCCGCCCACCTTTTTGATAGATCTGACAGACCTGAGTTTCGCTGGACAAATTCACTGCAGGTAGCAAAAATAATAGAGTCAAGCCAGTTTGATCGTGCGCTTAGAACTTTCGACGCGCTTTCTCTCGACAACCTGGGCAGCTCGCGGCGGCCAGCCAGGACCAGGAGCTGGTAGGCCAGAGCCGACGACGGCGGAACGACTCTGCGACACTGGCGATGCGGAGTTCCAGGACAGCCGACCGTAATCTGAGCCAGTACGACGGTGAAACGACGACGCTGCTATCAAGACGCCTCCGCCACCCCTCGGACACTCAAGATCATCTCTGTTTGGTTGGATTAACGATGGCTCCTGTAAGTTCCCACTGCGCGCTGCTCTTGGATCAATTTACTGATCGAAGTCTTCCTCATGCAGTCTCGGTTAGTACATGAATAGGGAACAGGACGACGGACAGCCACTGACGGAATCACGGACTTTTCTTCAATGCTTTGGAATGGATGGATTATGACGGTGTTGGAAATGGTGGAATGGACAAATTCGGATGCGATGCTTGATGGAAACCTATTGGACGACACACGACGGCGCAACCACTCTCCAACACTATTCTTCCTCGACAATGAATGCTCTTCGCTCGATTACAGTCTCTACGTCAAAGGTCGTGTGCTCGGACACAAGCGAGGAAAGCGAAACTCGCGACCCAACACCTCGTTGGTCCAGCTCGAGGGTGTCGACTCCAAGGAGGCCGCCCAGTTCTACTTGGGAAAGGTGAGCCGGGATGCGACGTCGGGGCAAGCTGGTATATCGGGACGCGGAGTGAATGAGTGGCCGATGATGCTGGAGTACGGGGGGAAGGCCGGATGATGCCTCGGGAGTTACGCGGGTCAGGAGGGGCGTGTCGCGTTGATTGACGGGCGTTGCCATGACGGCCAGGAAGGTCCCCGATATACCAGCCAAGGCCTCAGTGCGACGTGGACAGCAAACTCATACGTTTCTATTCACAGCGAGTCGCCTACGTCTACAAGGCCAAGCGAGAAATCAACGGCTCCAAGGTCCGAGTCATGTGGGGACGAATCTCGAGGTCGCACGGTAACTCCGGTGTCGTCAAGACCAAGTTCCGAAACAACCTCCCCGCCCACTCGTTCGGTGCTTCGTGCCGAGTCGTAAGTATCTCGAACCTGGATTATGCAGGATCTTGATTGATCTCATTTTCCTCCGCCAGATGCTCTTCCCCTCCAACATCTAAACGGACCGTCTACGATGTTGGCATTGTGGATCGTCGGATGGCATATGAAGAGCGGGAAAATTCAAGCCCTGGCTTGACTGCTGTCATCAGCTTGTAGATTAGGAAGTCCGGGGCCTTGTATACAAGATATACTCGAGGTTTCCCTGTACTACTTCATTCCGGAAGACGGGAGCATGATATCGATGCATTGGAATGGAACTGGATCTACCCGGCGTGGTCGACCGCACCAGCGTTCATTGCACTCAAGCCAGAAGCGAGAAACATTATAATTCGCGTTACTGAGCTAAGTTTCTGCGTAACGTCTGCTCCACCTGCTTGTCCCACCAATCTATCATTTCTTTGCTTACACCCATCCTCCGTACGTTCTCGGATTCCAGGGTCTCGAGTGTTCTTGTAAACTTGCGTATCTATGGGCGAGTTTTGTGAGCCGGATCCTCAGCTTCTTCAGAATAAGGGTGCTCGTACCTGATATTCGATAGCGGTGTGATCGCGAACGCTCAGTTCAGGTACTCGAAATGTGTGGCGTAAATGTAACAGGAAATTGGGTTGCGCATCCTGTTTGCAGTAGTCGGCTCGATTATCACCATTAGTTTTTTCAGAAAAACATACAGCTGGCTTTTTCATCACATTCCGCATGCCTCTGAGAGTGAACGTTTCGTGTCAGCTTGATGGGCCGCGACCAGGATGTGAGGCGTACCTGCGATATAACGCAATGACTTCTTTCTGCAATCCTGATCTTGGTCTCGGACCCGCCATGTCTGCTTGCGATGATGTAAAGATTCTCGTCGCGCTTTTCAGATGCGGGAACAGAATGGGACCAGCTGTGTTGTAGAAGGAAATGGGCAGAGAAGCTAATGAAGGCTTCCATAACAGGTAAGTCGACATCGATGTGGTTGGAGTGGTGGTCGGGAGGGGGCGCGGCTCAGGAACGATCGACGCAAGGTTTCGTCATGTGCGATCGAGGAACATGAAGAAGAAACAGCCGTTTCTAAGTGGAAAGGAGAAGATTGGGATACGAGTATCGTTGCAGACAACGTTGTCAACGCAGGAACCTCTTCGTTTTTCGGGCAATCCAGAGCTCTAGCGAAGGGTATTTTAGGTCAAGGAGGCAATCTACTTCAGTCAAGTTCCGGCGGCACCATGGGCGACGTACAAATTCCGCTACCGACAATTCACAATGCTCGCAGTTCCCATCTCCCCGTCTACCAATCGCCTCATCTGGTCGCAACATACTCACACCTGGCCGACCGCTCAATTACACACAATGATGTCTCGATGTCCTACTACAAGGGCGCCAATGTCGGAGACGACCTCAAGGCCGGTTATGGAAACTTTGTCGAACGAGATCCGCTGCTGGAGGAACATCTGGATGGGTTGTGCGATGCGCTGGTGAGGTTCCGGCGGAGTGGTGGCAAGATGAAGGATCGTGCAATCGTTACCTTTCGGGGAATGTTGACGAGGTATGTGTAGCGATATCGCTCTTCCCGTATAAGCTGATTTATCATGTCGGTCCAACGCTGTCGCTTGAGATCAGGCTTCTGGTAGCTGCCTTTTCCGACAGAGACTCCTGGGAGATGAATGCGCTCGCATTTGATGGCAACCTGTATCTCGAAGACCATGTTACCAAAGAGGCGAGAATGAAAAGGTGATTCAATCATTTTGGAACGCATGGAACACCTCGGACTGAACTCCTATCTTACTTCCACATTGCTGTAGACAAGAAGAGGAGAAGAGTTGGGCCCAGCAGTCATACTTTGGGTATTCGTTCGAGGCATTTTCAACAACGGACGCCAAACCGAAATCCGGTAAAGGTGCAGCAGACAAGGCGAAGAAGAAGAAGCGACCATCAGATATTGCTGTCAATACCAATGTCCAGTGGTGTTGCGTAGTCAAGGGAAAGATCGGAAATGTGCGTCTTTACATGGGCGGAGAGGTTGATTGTGTGGACGGTCAGTACAAATTGTGTTTGGGCTTTCGCTTTCTGATACGCTTTCCAGGGGAATGGCAAAGGGATATGAGGCAATGCGTGGAGCTGAAAACGAATATGGCGATGGAGTCTCATCGGCAGAGAAGCAACTTTGAAAGGCAAGTGCATCGGACAAGGCAATCAGCCGGCTGATATCGAGCGCTTGCGTTCACATGATGACAGAAAGCTTATGAAACACTGGGCGCAGAGTTATCTACTCGGGGTGCCCGTAAGCCTCCTGTCGTTCCTGCTCGCACTGAAGACTTACGTTTATCTGCCAGACAATCGAGGTTGGATTCCGCGATGCACGAGGGCTGGTGACCAGTATCGAGACTTATCAGACATTTCAAATCCCGAGGATGTGAGTCTGATTACCGGGACAAAAGGGCTTCAAAGCTAATGAGTCTTGCGCTTCCAGCATCCATCAAACGCCAAAGGCTCCGTGGTGTGCCGTCACCTGCTTGCAGACTTTCGAAGAACTCACCGACCGATTAATGGGGATGCTCCTGCCGACGGATCCTATCCCGCAATGGAAGTCGGACGGAGCGGATACCTCAAAGTTGCCACAGCCAACCATCTGGCGGATCTCCTTCCAACCGAATCGAGGGTTATCTCTGAACAACCTGGGCTCTTCGATACCAGATGCTACCCCAGACTCTATAGAACGTTGGGGTTTCCTGACAACGGCGTATGTAAGGGAAATGCTCGAACTCGACGATGCGGATGAACACTTGCGGGATTAGAAGATTGAGGGGAATGGTTGAATATGGAATCAGCGGGAAGTACGAACGAGTGTGCGTACAGACGTTCGAAATGAGAACCTGAATGTAACAAATATGACATTCAGATTACTGTGCACTGTGCTGATAGTCACGTTGCGCCTCTACGGATCGCGCGATTGACGTTACATCACGTCGAGGGGGTGACAGCATCGAGAATGAGTACCCAGATATGGCTTTACTTGATAATCCAGATATGCTGTGACTTGAGGGGGGCCTTTGAGCCTTGAGGAAAGTAGAACCGAGCGTAGTAGCAGCAGGTAGAGCGTGAACAACAAGAACTAAGCAATTAGAAATACAGCGAGTGACTACCGTTCAAAATGTAAACAAAGCGATGACCAGATCTGCTGCCGCAAAAGGAACAGCCAGCCTGAAACAAAACGCGGTCGGATCATATAGTCCTGCTCTCGCATATCTTTACACCTCGTATATCGCTCCTCCATATCCGGAGGTATGGGTCATCGCCCGTGTTGACCAGAAACAGCTTTCTCATCGAAAACTACGCCCTGAAAAACCGCGGTATTCCTCCCCGATCCGGCTCTATCGAATTCGAAAGTAGAAACTCGATCAACATCGTGTACACCTAGGCAATCTGCTCGCTGCGATTCTTCACCAATCCTTCGCGAAATCATCATGGATCGATCCAGTGGGGTACGGATACCGGCAACCAGTGGCTCTGGGCCAAGGACACCGGTGTCATATTTGAAACGCAAGGGCCCTGACAACGGAATGCAGTCGGATTTGCTTAAACTATTGGAGGATTTAGGTACGGATTCGCCGATCAAACCGATGGAGGACTATGGTTTGCCCTCTGTTCGACCGTCTTCTCTGGCCCAATACGACCTACCGACAGCCGACCTGCCGACGACTTCTGACACCTATCCGTCAGATGCCCGTTCGAGTCCGATGGAGCGTAGGGCAAGCGAGGGGATGGCCGGCGAGCATTCCAGCATCAGGGCCGGTATACGCAGGGAGAGGGAGACACCATCGCCCTCCTATCTTCAAAGTAGAACATTATCAAGTCACGGACGAGGACCCACACCCCCTTCGGGTAGCAGCTTGACATCGGTAAATTCCCGGTATTCGGCGTCGACGCAGCGTTCGACGGAGAGCAACGGTCTGACGGATTCTGCGACACTCAACTCTATGGGCTCGTTAGCCATTACGCCGGAATATATGAATGACGATAACAACCTCAGCGGTTCGTCGAAGAATACCAGCTCGCGGTATGTGCCCTCAGCTGGACGCACATTCAACAGGACCGTATCTGCTCCAATACAAATGGGAGCGTCAGCACAAACGATACGCGACGAATACGAAGAGCTTTCGCTCACAAATAGAAGGAAAGCAGAACTTCACAAATCGACGCAAGAAAGTGCACGAGAGGTAAGCAGCTGGGATTTCGCGTACCTGTCGCCACTAAAAGGTGGACTGATCTCGGCCTTGCTATTAGCGAAACCCTCGACAGCCTCTTTCCCACGACTACGGAGTAGCCGTTCCGCAATCTGAACAACCGACTCAAGACAGCCACAAAACGCCGGCCTTAAGACGACGAGTAATGGACGCAGCGGTACAAGGCTCAACGGGCGGGAAGCGTTTTGCGATGAAGGCGCAGCGGCCGGTACGCGATTATCAAGGGATCAGTGCCCCGAGTGACTCTGCAGGAGCAGAAGATGGTATAGGTAGGTAGGCGACAAGAGTTATCCGTCCGATGGAACTGATCGTGCAATCCCTGTCGTAGAGTTATCCCCTCGCTACAATGCGGAGGGATCCTCTTCCAGTCACTCAATCTCGCCAGAATCGACCTCCAGGCAGACTAGCCCAAGACTGCGCAATCATGCAATACCCTCGACCATACACGAGAGCGTCAAGGAGGAGGCAGATGGTCAATATATCAGAAGATCAGCTTCGCCGAACGCAGAAACCTTCACTCAATCCGCGCTGACAAACGGAACGGTCCGACAAGGGCCCGGGAGATCCGATTCTCCGCCATCTAACGCCGCGACTATGTTGCGACGTGATAATCCGAAGCTGCAGGGATTCGAAACTGCGAGGCCCAGTCCGGATCGCTCTGGGACCACGCTTCAGCCCAGCGCTGTCAACAAGGAGAATCGCAATCCGTACTATGGTACTAACGAAGGCAAACAGGAACTGACATCTAGCGATTCAAAAACCTGGGTACAGCCCAAATCTATCGGAAGGACCGCGCAGAACCACTACTCAGCTGAGTCTGGTGCGATTTTGAATCATGGACTTTCCGGTCCAGCATACTCGAATGATCCGAGAGGTGCCTCAACCGATGAGCCATATGGGAACCAACACGTTCAGAATGCTCACCAAAGTCATCAGTGGCATCCTGCGTCCACGGCCAGTAACGAGATGCCTCTGATCACTCCGACAATCGGGCGATCCATGAGCTCGACGGACCGACGGATGGACGAACCGCCACTCCCGCATCAATTACCACCTTTTGTTGCATATGATGCATATCAACAAGCCATGACGCCTATGGCCAATGGGTATCCGCAAATCCAGCCTCTTCAGCAGGCTCCGCCAACAGTGTCTCAGCTGCCAGCAGGAAGAAAAGCATTCACGGTGCGTTTATTGGGTTGCCGTGCATTCCTCGCTTATCCCTGAACCATATACAGGTGAATAACAAAGAATACGAACGCCTTGGCATCTTAGGAAGAGGAGGATCGTCCAAGGTGTATTCCGTCCTGTGTCCCACCAAGCGGACCGTCATGGCCTTGAAGAGAGTCGCCCTGGAACGTTGCGACCAAGAGACGATAACGAACTATATGAACGAAGTCGCGCTGCTCAATCGGTTGCGGGGACATGATCGAATCATTCAATTGATGGAATGCCAGGTTCTGCGCAGTGGTTCTGGAAGACCAAAAACGCTGCAAATGGTGAGTTTAGCGACAAATATGTTTCCAATGAGCGGACCATGGGATGCTAATGTTATACTCGCAGCTGATGGAATGTGGCGAGACCGACTTTTCCAGCTTGTTGGATGAGCAACGCGGGAAACCGCTGAATATGAGCTTTGTGGCGCTCTACTGGCAACAGATGCTGGAAGCCGTCCAAGCAGTACATGAGCAAAAGGTTGTGCATTCGGATCTCAAGCCAGCGAATTTTGTCCTTGTCAAAGGCCGGCTGAAGATTATCGACTTTGGTATCGCCAAGGCAATAGCGAACGACACTGTCAATATTCAGCGGGATGTGCAGGTAAGTGAAAGGTCACCGAAGGAGACACGCGCTTATACAGTTCCTCCAGATCGGCACAGTCAACTACATGTCCCCAGAGGCCGTCCACAAGATGAAGGGACAGTCTGTCTACAAGGTATGCTCGCCGAAGATGTCCTCGTCGGACGATATGCTAAATCATTGCGCCTCGCCAGCTGTCTTACCCGAGCGATGTCTGGTCATTAGGTTGCATCCTCTACCAGATGGTCTACGGCAACCCTCCATTTCACGGCGTGTCTGGCGGAGCGATGGTCAAGATGCAAGTCATCGGTTCTGGTCAACATGTCATCGAGTTTCCCGAGCGTGCCGTCAGCAAAATCACTGACGCACAGGATGGCAGAGTGATTCACACACAGCAGATCTCGATACCCTATTCGGCTAGGCATACTATGCGCAGCTGTCTTTCCTACCAAAAGGACAATAGGCTCACGATCCCGGAGCTGCTGTCCCACAATTTCCTGAAATCCGGGCATGATTCAGGTAAGGCCATCCTTGTCTGCAATGTGTATCGACATTAACCGCTGTTGACAGTGCCAGACCTGAGCAATGACCAAATCTTGATGACACAGTCCCAGATGCGGAGACTGGTGGACCACGTCCTCAGGGAGGCGCAAGCAGGGAAAGACGTGGGAGAGTGGCGTCAAGAAGTGACCAGTGTAAGTTCACCTTTGCGCGACATGGGGAGAAGGTTGTTGACGTGACATCACAGTTAATGTTCAACGAGCTGCGGTCACAGTATGAGACCGCGTTTGGGGATCGACGTGCTTGATCGCCCGTAGTCAACAGGCAAAAGTATTGTATCAGGATTGCGGATCCAATGTGTATCGAATATAGCCGCCAATCGTACGGCTGCCAGACTACGTGCAAACATTGTAACAGGGAAGCAGATGTGTCTCGCGGAAAACGATCTGTATGACTTTGAAACCCGATAATGCAGCTATAAACTCTATTACAAACGGTCCCAAAGTCCGAGACTACGAGCTGGTGTTGGCCGAGCTCGGCTTGGGATCGATCTTTCGCTTGGGATCCATGAATGACTGATGCAGCTCGACGGTGATGGCGGCTCTTCGCTGTGCGGCAAGGACGATCAGCGGGAGCAACCACGAGCGAACGTCCCGCACGTACCTCTTGGAAAGCCTTGACCTCGTCCTGCAATGCCTTGATGGACAAGGCCTTGAGCTGTCCGCTGAGAAGCGTTCCCGATCGGTAGTCCTGCACAGGACCTACGAGTCAGCAGTAGGCTCAAACCTGCCTCTCAAAGTGCACTCACAGCCGCGATCTGCGCCAGTTTCTCGTCGTCCTCTTCAAAGAACGACAAGTACTGGAACGCCACGTCCACATCCGGGTTGCCGCCATACTTGCGATGCAGCTCCTCGGTCTCGCGCCCGCCCGAGAAGCCGTGCTTGTTGATCTTGTTCTTGATCTGGTTGGGCGTGTCCGTCATGTAGATGGCCGAGTTGGGATCCGACGCCGACATTTTGCTCTGGGCGCCCTGCAGGGCGGGCAGGAACTTGCAGTGGATGAGGCATGGCTTGGGGTACTTGAGCTTTTGGGCGACGTCACGCGTGAGACGGAACTGCGGAGGCTGTTAGACCGGTACGTCATGAACGGTGTCGGGACGTACGTAGGGATCCTGGTCGATGGCACACGGTATCAAACACGGCACCGAGTGATCCTCGCCAAAGATCTGGGGGAACGAGTTGGAGAAGGAGGGCGCGGCCTGGACGGCGACAAAATGGTATTTCCCAATGTTGTCGCTGAGCACGGCAGGATCAGTATCGTCCAACCAAAGCGGGATCGGATCGCCGCGACTCACGCCTCGCCGAATCCAAACGCCGCCTTGCTCTGGCTCTGCGGAATCGACTTGGCGATGCGCAAGATATTCTTGTAGAATGCGCCCCTGTCGAACGCAACCGTCGATCAGCCGCGCGGACTCCCCGGGTGATCCCCATCCGGGCGCGGACCCACCCAACGTAATCGACATCCGAAAAGATGAACGTCTTTTCCAGCTTGACGCCGCACGCAATAATATCCTTGATGTTTTCCTGGCCGTACTTGTAGTTATCCTCGAGCTTGGCCGCGGGCTTGAACAGGAACTTTTCATCGTCTGACAGGACGCGCGGGAGCGATTAGCCTCTTGACCCGACATGGGCCGGCCTCGGAAACGCACCCGTCAGTTGAATGACCAAGGGACAGTCAAACACCTCTTGCAGCCACGCCGTAAACATGAACGGAATCCTGTGGCCCATGTGCATCGAGCCGCTGGAAGGTCCACGACCGGTGTAGAGGTAGAACGGCTTCTTCTGCTCGTACCGATCGAGGATCTTTTCAAAGTCACTGCGGCGGATCGTCAGTTCCCCCTTGAGAAGGTGAGGGCCTAGGCGGCGGGGACTGACCGATGCGAAAAGAACGTTTCCCTTCGGAGCAAGCGATGCGGCTTGCGCCCCGTCAGCCGCTCAAACCGCGCCAACAACTCGCCCGAGATTTTCCGCGTGCCGAATTGCTCGATGAGCTTGTCGTAGTCGCTAGCGGGCGCCAGGGCACAGGGCGCGTTAGCGACCGCTCGAGCTCGAAAGGTAACGCGCGAGGGAGAGGCGGGATGGGAAACTCACATCTCCATGGCCTTGCCCTCGGCGTCAATCTCGCCCTGGACGTCCCAGGGTGTGACCACCTGGGCCTTGCCCTCGCCCTTGGTGGTCTCGGCGGCCAACGCGGCGGGAACGGGCGCGGGCGCGGTCGAGGGCGCGGCGATGGCGCCGGATGCGCTGCCCGAGCGAAAAAAGCAAAAAAAAGAAGAAAAAGGTGAGCCGACCTTTTCGAGAGTGAGAGAGCGGGTGACTCACGTCGTGCGCGCCGGCTCGGCCTGCTCACCGACGTCCCTGATACTGCTCAAACTCGGCTTCCCCCGATGGTGCACGCTCGCCTTCCTGCCCACGCCGCCACGCTCGACCATCGGCGGCCCCGCAAACGCCGGGAAACTGCCCTGCGTCGGACTCGTAATACCCACGACGCTCCCGCGCCTGACGGCCTCGGGAATCTCCTGGCCCTCGGCGAGGGTGACTTTATCCCAGTCATCCGGCCTCACCCCGCCTGCCTCGGCCTGTGCATCATCCCCGCCGAAAATCCGCTCGGGCCGGGGCAAACTCATCCCGGCCAACTGCGCCGACAATTGCTCCGAGATGGATTCCCGCCGCGCGCGCGTCGTCGCTTCATCCAGTCGCTCCGGGTTCGGCAACGGTAGACTCGCCAGTCGCGCCGCCAGTTCATCGGCATTGGAAGACGTCCTCCCGTGTCCGCCGCCGCTTTGCGCCTTGACGCCCTCGGCCGCGGAGCCGAACGGATGACCATTACCGCCCGACGTTGCGGCGGTCTCCCCTTGCGTGGGAAACGCAAATCCGGCGGGGCTGGGCAAGTCGAGTTGCGCGAGCTGGTCGGTGATTCCGCCCGGGGTGAGTTGGCCTGATGCGAGGTGGCGCTTGGTGGGGGTTACTGCGGGGTCGAGGTGGGACATGATGGTGTCTTGTTGTCTGGGACGATGGGGAGGAGAGAGGAAGGGGAGGGAAGGGAAGGAGACGTTGCATGAAATAAGGAAAGCGAGCCCGCACGACCGACTGCCCCGGCGCGACGCGGACATGACTCGCTCTTTCTCCGCTCATCGCCCTCGTCCTGCGCTCCCTTCTTGGATATCCATCCCATCACCCCAACTCCACCACATACATACAGGACCAATCCGGCTCACCATCACACAATGTCCAAGTCACCCATCACCTGCCACGGTACGCCCGCTCTCCCCGCCCTATCCACTTGCCTCCTGACCCGTGACCACAAGTCCTCGACTCGAGCCGGGGGAAACCCGCGCGCGGCGTCGCCGTGCGTCTCGAGCGACACACATCCGACGGGTTTCAACCCCTCGCGCAAGGGTAAACCCGCCCAGGGCCTCCCCCTCGTCTCTGGCATATTCGCTGACTCCCCTTCGCCCTCGCCCTCGATCCAGCGAAACAGACACCGACGGCCGATGCTCGACGTTGTTGGATCCGTCGCATCAGCTCGCGCGCGGCGTATACAAGATGACGTTTGAGACGGCGGCCTACTTTGCCGCGCACGACCAGCCGACGTTTTACCCGCGCGTCGAGGTCAGTCCCTTCCCTTGCCTTGCCTTCCCTTCCTTCCCCCCCTCCGACATCACGCTTCCTGCAGTCTGCTGAACCTTTTTCGCACGGGGGCACGCACGCACGGGCAGATCATCTTTGACTATGCAAACCCGGCGGAACACTACCATATTCCGCTGTTGCTCAGTCCGTACAGCTATACGACGTACAGGGGCAGCTAGACTAGGGCGCCCCGCCCGAAACCGGGTCATGGTGGAGAATGACGAGAGCGTTTGTGATGTCGTACAACAGAACCTTGCGGTCGCGGTGCTGCATGTTCCTCTCCGTCGGCGAGCTGGGGGATGGACGCGGCTTTCTAGCTCGCCGTCGGTGTCGCCCGTGGCTCGGGTCCGCTCACGTCGGGACTTGCGCACCTCGATCGGCCGCACGAACCCGCTTCACGACCGACTCTTCATGCCATAGTCCGGTGTCAAAGGCGAGAATCCATACGCAGGGATACCCATTACCTCATCGCGGAGCTCACCCCCCCCCCCTCGGCCTGACCAGCCGCAACATACATACAACGCAAAGCACTTTCCCCCAACCTGGCCAAGCTCTACATTTGTACAAATACAACATGTCTCTCCCCCCCTTGCCCCTCATGTCATTCGGACGGTTATTGCAAGTGTGATCAGTGCTGCATACTACCTTTTAAATTGTAGGATCCGACAAACAACACAGTAGCCACGCGGGCGCTACTTGTTGACGGCCTTGTCCGGCTCGAGGTAGAGCTTGTTCTGGTGGATATACTGGATCACGCTGTTCGGAAGCAGGTACCTGCGCGTGCGCCGGGGAAAGGTGTCAGTGGCGCGTCGCCTTGGTTGATGTGTGAGGTGCTCACTTGATGCTCATTCCTCTGCGGACGAATAGCCTGAGCGGGGGGGATATCAGCCGGGATAGTCGCGGGAATCGCATGAGCGCACGTACCGGACCTTGGTCGACGAAATGTCGTTGTAGATTAGCTGTTTGATAACAATCACGTTGCGTCTGCGACGACTGTCAGCCGAGTCGCGGGCGCCCGCTGGGCGGCCAGATGCGCACCGATGATGATAGAGGATATCGTGCGACAACAGGAACGCCCATACATCCGATCCCGCCCTCTCGACAATCAGGCATCCGAATCGTCCGAGAATGATATGCAGCTGGAGGAGGCGATTCAGCTCGACATCCCAACCCCGCCACGTCAGGCGCGCGACTCACATCCGGCGCCGACCATACTCCCGGCTCCCCGAAACTCTCAATCAGATCCCCGCCCGCCAGCAACATGACCTTGTACTTGCGCCGCCCGCCATTCCGCATCTCTACCCCGCGCTCGCCATCCTTGCCGTTGAGCATCTCGTCGAAATGATCCAGGACGACGGCCGTACGCTGGTACTCCGGCTGTCCGGCCTCCCACGGGTCGACCATGAGCCACGTCGAGGTGTGTTCGACGGCGAGCTCGCACATGCGCACGCGATGGTGCGCCGGGGCGAGGCCGGCTTTTTTGTAGTATGACGACCTGCGGCGAGGCTCAGTAAGAGGTCGACGCGGGGGCGCGCGCGCGCGCGCGCACGTACACGGGCGAGTAGTAGCCGGCCATGATTTCGTAGGTTTGGCTCTCGACGATTTCGTCCTTGGCCATTTCAAACATTCGCCTGGGAGGGTTCATCAGGGACGGACGGGATGGCATGGCAACGGCGCGCTCTCACAGATGCAGGTACGTCGGCGGGGAAAACGATCCACACGCGACGATCACGATCGGAATCTTGTTCTCGTCTGGTCACGGTCAGCCGTCGAATCCTCAAGGATGCCCCCGGTCGACCCACCCTTCATCTTCCTCTTCAACCTATGCGTCGGAAACCGATACTCGCCCGCCGCGCCCGGTTCATTCCGCATGTATCCCTGACTGCCGCCATGCTCCGCCTGCACGGCCGTCGCCCGATCATCGGCATCGGCCTCGCCATCGAGAAAGCCATCGAGCGCGTCGTCCGTCGCCGCGAATGTGTTTTCCTCTTCCGTCGAGGGGGAAATGCGGCCGGCGGCCTCGTCGATGATTTCTTCTTCTTGGCCCGAGACGACGGTCGAGGGCGTCGGCGGCGGATGCGGCGGGACGTCGAGCGGAATGTCGGCGTCGTGGCGCGCCGCCCTGGGTGACACCGCCGCCGCCGCCGCGGCGCGCGCCGAGTCTCCGTCTTCCCTTGTTGGCGTTGCCGAATCGATCTGTGGGCTGCCAAAGAGGTAGCCCGAGAGCAAGCGGCGCGAACGAAGCGACGAGAGCGAGACGTCGTCCTGCGAGGTAGGCACTCTGGGATTAGCCGGCCGAACGGGCGTCGAGGAGCTCGTTCCTGGGTCCACGCCGCCGTGCGAGACATGCCCCGCCGCATGGTGCTGCTGCGAATCCGACAAGCCGAGCTCGTTCATCTCCCCGCTCGGCACATCACTCGTCGTTCCCCCCGGCGGCGTCAACCCGCGCACAAGATGCTTGGACGCAAAGTGCGGAGTCGCGCTGGCGCCGTTACTGGGCGATACGGATTGCAGGCCGGCCTCGCTGGTCCAGAGGTTACCCTGGGAGCCCGAGAGGGACAAGGGATCCGGCTCGCCGAGAAGCTCTGTCGCACCGGAAAAGGGAGGACTGGAAGGGATGCAAGCGTGAGTACGGACATGGGATGAAGGGATATCCGATGGGCATACCTGTCGTTGTGGTAGCTATGTACGCCCATCGCCGGCAGGACCGGCGCGATGCCCGGTCCGGATTTGGCTGCCTTGCTCATGGCGGGGGATGGTGAATGCGATACTGCTATGGAACGGACGTCGTTTTCCTCTGTCTCGCTATCTTCTCTTCTCTGTCACGCTCACTGGACCCGAATCGAACACGGAACCGAACCGAGGCCCGCGAGGAAAAGCATCCGTCGATTGCGGTCGGTGGGTGACGGGTGACGGCGCGCCCGAGCGAATTCATTAGAGTTGATGGCTTGCAAATCAGATAGATAGCTATCAGGTGGATGGCTACCAGGTAGATGGTGCAGTTCAGTCTCCAACTCGATAGAGCCGCCGGTACATCCGTATAGGCTCAAGCAGCTCGCTGGCAGAGAAAGTTGATCGAAAGCACAACGCCCGACGTGGCCATACCAATACGATGTATACTGCCAGAGCATGTAATCTATAGTGACGACTCGAGCGATTCCAAACGCCATAACACGACATGTTTTCGTCCGTGAGCGTCGAATTGGGGGACAAGCTAGCTGTGGACACAGCCTCACGCAGAGGCTTAGGCTGTCGGATCTGAGATCGTCGAAAGGATGGGTGTGACGGGCGCGTAACTAAACGTACTATCGGTGACGCGAGGATCAAGGTTCGCACGGCGTGTCCGAATCGGAAAGTACAGATCCCTCCCCCCTCGGCCTCCTAGACCTGCACCTCTTCCATATCATCATCCTCCTCGCCCTCCAACTCGCGCAACTCGGCATCATCCGCCGTATCGTGCTCGGCCTTGGTCGGCTGTGACTCATCATCGTCCTCCTCGGCCTCGGCCTCGGCACCCAGCGCCGTCAACGCGCGCCGCGCATCCTCGGTCATTTCCTGCTCGGCCGGCGCGGCGGTCGCCTTTGCCTTGCCGGCTTCGGCGTGGCCCGCGGCAAACTGCGGCTTGAGGCGGAACAGACCTGGAGGCGGGCGGGCGGGCGGGCAGAGAAACGTCAGGTTTTCGGCGCTCGCGATACACCCTACACCGTGGGAACGGCACATACCCTTGTACGGGCCCTCGGTATCCGCCTCGGCAATCTCGCCCAGGCAAATCTTGAGCCACGCCTCGGGCTGCCTGTGCCGATCCGTGAGCGCCTTGGTGCTCCAATACTTGAAGCTCGCGAAATCCTCGAAAAGCGTATCAATCAGATTCTGCTTGGGCATGCGGTACGAGCGTTCCTTTTGCGGACGCGTGTTGACGCTCTTGCCCGTCGGCATGGCGAGGGATGTTTTCTACGGCACAGGATTTCAGCTCTTTGTTCATGCCTGCCGGAAAATGACAATCGATGCTGGGAATGGATGCTCACCAAGCCGTGCTTGCGCTTGTCCTGCATGAGCGAGTTGCCGGTCGCGAGCGAATTACGCTGTCCGGCCGTCAGCTGTTCCTCGATCAGCAATTTCGTCTTCCTGGTAACGCAATGGATGAGCACGCCGAGTCTGGACACTGTCCGCGGCGCGCGCGCGCGCGCATATGGCACGGGACTGACTTTCGCGCCGCCTCGGGCTCGGCGTACTGCCTCTCGAGCTGTCGCTTGGTCTGCTCGGGTGTCCATCGGTATTGATTCGTGTTACACTGCTTGGTCACCGCCTGCACCAGCCGGGGATGTCCTATATTCGCACGCGGGCGCCATCAGCGTCATGGTACCGCAGCGCCCCCGGAGTGGAATGCCCCACCTTGGCGTTTACTCGTCCCGTTAAACTCGTACCGCCGTCGGTCCTCCATGTACAACAACTTTTGCCGGCCGAGATTATGCGACGCCGTGTCGTCCGACAACATGTACTGCAGCTCTCCCGGCGGCGGCGTCCCGACCGCGGCCGCGGTGCCGTGTGTCTTGACGTCGGGCTTACTGCGGGATGACGCGCCGGCGGCGGGATCCTCGGGAACGACGAGCACGAAATGCCTATCGGGATGCGTCGCCGTCCTGCGTAGATGTCCTTGTCAGCAAATGCGCACGACCTGTAATGCGCGCACGACCTGTGACCGAGGACGTGCGCGCGAGGCTCACGGAGGATAATGCCTCAGCTTGCCCAACGGCACTCCGGCCTCGGTGATCCCCTTCCACCGCGCCGCCAGCTGTTCGGGAATCTGCCCACACCCGAGAGCGCGCGCATCAGTTCGTGCCATGACAGGCAGACCGCGACGAGGAGCGTTACCCTGATCAACCACGACTGCAACGGCTTTGGCTCGACTTGGGACAAGGTCTCGAACGCCGGTGGCGCGTCTTTCCGTTCCGAGTCGGTATCATCGTCGACGTCAATGGGCGTCTGCTCGTCGGCGGACTCGAGCGGGTCGTCTGTTTTCCTTTCGTGGAGGGCGTCCGACATGGTGGACGGGCACGGGGTACGGGTTGTGGCGAGAAAGGGAGGGGGGGAGGGAGGGAGGGAGTGGCCCAATGGTAAACCCTATTGCTACTCGATCATCCTCCAGGGCAGCTTCCCGTATTTGCATCCGCGCGCGGGTGGGTGACCCAGAGAAGGGTCGAGAGAGCGGAGCGCATCAGTCGCCGTCCATCCCTTCCTTCCCCTTCCTCCCTCCTTGCACGCCTTCCCGATGACACCCCAACACTCGGACACCCACCCATGGCGCCACCCACGCCCCTCGGCCGGCGGATCCACATCAAACGACAGCATCATCTCCCTCCTCACGCACGGATCCGACGGGCCCTCGTCCACCGCGACGACGCGACGACGCACACACGCATCGCCATGGACGCCCGACGCCCCGCATACACCGGAGGAGGGCCCCGATACATCCACCTCGTCCGCGGGAACCTCGTTCGCGCTACTCGCGCGGCACCCCATCCCCGCCGTCGAGCGCGTCTTGCGGCTGCCGGATTTCGCGAGGCACGCCCCCGCCGCCGCCGCCGGGTCGGTCGCGGCGGATGTGGTGACGCCCGAGGCGAGGCACGGCGAGGAGAGGGATGAATGGTTGATGGGGCGCCGGGCGGCGCCGGGAGGGCGAGCGACGCTGCCGGTCGGGGAGACGACGTTCGAGGCGGCGGGACGGTTCCGGCCGTTTCCCCTGCCGCCGCCGCCGCCGCCGCCGGGGAGGCGGGATCCGTTCGGACGCTCCCTCGGCGCATCAGAGTCGTCGGTATCAGTAGACCCATCGG
This sequence comes from Naganishia sp. PT2105A-2, assembly GCA_023628115.1. Classification (NCBI taxonomy): domain Eukaryota; kingdom Fungi; phylum Basidiomycota; class Tremellomycetes; order Filobasidiales; family Filobasidiaceae; genus Naganishia; species Naganishia sp. PT2105A-2. The sequence continues at coordinate 15,730 of JAMALG010000014.1, read as the reverse complement.
GAATGGATTTCACCGTGGATTCCTACACGTCGCCCACGCAGCCCGGCGCACCGAGGGCCGCGCCCGCCGCTCCACCCACGACAATGGAATCCATCCACCGTGAACTCGCGTACTGGCGGCGAAACGGGGCGACGGTGCCGACGACGACGACGACGACGACGACGACGCGGGCGCGTGTCTCGCCCTGGGATGCGCCGCCATGGGATGCACCCCGCGCGCAAGGGCCGGCCCGTGGCGGCATCACGGCGATGATGCCGCCCGTGCTCGCGCGAAATGCATTCGCGGAACCAGGAGATCCCCACCGCGCACCGGCTGCCGCCGCCGCCGCCGCCGCCGCCGCCGCAACGGGACACGCAGACGACATCGACGGCGACCGCGTCGCGCGCGCAATCGCCCCGGCAGAGAGTTCCGTTCGCGGCGAACGGACGAGCGACGAAAGCACGGACGTCTCGCGTGACATTGCGCCCGCTGCCTCACCACCAACGCCTCCTCGCGGGCACGCGAACGATTCGGGATCCGACAACGAGGCGCCCGAGCGGTATCCGATGCACGATACCTCTGACTCACTCATCTCCTCTGATGCGACGATGGATCGGGGCCACGTCGTCGTCGGTGCACCGGCGAGTCGTTCTCGGATCGAAGAGGAGCCGGAATTCGAGATCAGCGAGAGCCGAGAAGAGTCGGGCGCAAGGGGCCACAGCACGGCGGAGCGCGTAGAGGATGAAGGAGAGGACGAACAAGGCAGCGACGATCAAGACTCTGACGACGGGTCGCGCGCATCGTCCACGCGCCACTTGCGGGACGACGAGCTCGAGATGCTCATCCTGCAGAAACACCTGGGTTTCCGCGGGAGCTTTGCACCGGGCGCGCGGATCGGCGCGTTTGATGTGTCCAAGACGGAGGAGGAGGAGGAGGCAGAGTCGGGTTTCGGATCGGAGAACGAGGACGAGATTGATGCCGACGAGAGCCCGGATGCGTTTGGGTCGCGGCCCGCGCGGGATCCGGCAAGGGAACGAAAACGCAAAGGAACGGGCGGCCAGCCAAGGCGGGTCGTGTTTCATGTCGACAAGCGGCGGAAACAGTGGTTGAGCGAAGCGGAAGATCGTGCGCTCCGGCGGGGACCGGTCATGGGTTTGTCGTTGCAAGAGTTCACGCATGGTAGGTCGCTGCCCCGGCGATGACGTACGTCGCGACTCATCTCGTTTCGATCGGCAGACATGCTCGAACCCAAGGAATGGAAACAACTCATCGACCACGAACTCTCAGACACCGCCTGGAAATACATCCCCGTCATCGGCGCCGGCTTCTTGCCGCACGCGGGCCTCGCGCAGGTTTCCCACTCGGGTCCCGCAGCAAGGGTCATGCCGCGGCCGACACATCCACCGGGGCCGACACACGCCGGCATGCAGCGGTCACGGCATATCACCATGGCCGAAATGGCGGCAGCCTATGAGGCCACGGCTCATGGACAGGCGGGAGAGGAGTATGGTATCAGGGTGCTTCCTCTCGACACGCCAGATGGGCGGCAAATACAGGCTGTCCCAGGAGATGGGCATGGAGACTCGGCGCCCGTCGTTCACTGCAGCGATACGGAGGAAACCACCTTGGGACCAGCAGAGAACAATATGCGAGAGGGAGGTTACCGACATGGCTACTTGGAGGGCAGTTTTGGCAGACTCAATGTCCAAGATTCGCTTCGTTCACGAAGCGCGTATCGCCCATGATGACACGACGTAGCCATGGCAAGATGCATGCGATTCATCTATTACACATTCTAGCGACTCTTGGGCGCCGCTACAACTCGTTTCGTGTACGGTGTCCAGTCCGTGGAGAGCATCCACGAACTCGGACTTTCCTTCACTTTGACTGCTTGGAATTTTCGCCGCGACGACATGTCCTTTACTAGCGCGTGACCTGTATCATTGCAAACATTGCAGTGCCTGCAATGAAGCCAACAAGGCCGATGATAGCCATGTCGATCTGATATGGGTCTTGGTGGGCCACGAAGGATGCTGTCGCGGGTGAGATCTCGTTGATGATATGTATGAAAGACTTGGGAAGAAGTGCCGAGGCGTGCTGTGATGCACTCGTCTCCATGCCTTTGTCTCGCAATAGTGGATTGCCTGATTCGGCACCGAGTGATACTGCCGACTTTGCAGGTATGCTCGTTGCAACTGTCCCAGCTTGGGAAGCTACCGGGAGAGCCCCCGGGAGATGAACATGGTCGGTCAGTGCTGCAAGTGTTGCCGAAACGGAAGCCATGTTGCTCTTGACCTCCTCGAATTCGCTTGTGACGGTATGCTCCACGTCCTCTACCATCCCCTTGACCCTTTCTTCCAAGCCTCGAACCAGTCGTCTCCGTTTCCAAGGCTCCACGATGGCAATCGCGCCCAGAAAGACGATCAGGTTGATCAAGAGGACGATCAAACTGCCGTACGTGCTAACGCTTCTGATCTTGTCGCTCCAGACTTGTTCCTCGTGGTATCTGTGTAGAATACTGTTGAGAAGTGCCGTAAACGCCTTGTCTACCTCGAACTCTGCCTTCTTCAACGCTTCCTTGGCCGAGGTCACCGCATGATTAAGGTTATGGTCGGATCGAACGAGATTCGTGAAATTCGAAATGTCGGCATCGGTCCAGGTATGTTTGCGTTCAAGAAGCGAAGTCAAGTCCCGCTGGGAGATGCTGCGTGCCGTCACCGCTTGGTCGTAGGCGTCCTTTGCCTGCGCCGCTTTCTCCCTTAATCTCGCAATGTCCAGTTCTATAGCCGAATGGGACTGCTTCAGCTTAGCCTGCTCGGAAAGACAACTCTAAGCAAGAACGGAATAACGTACTGACCTCGTTCCCGCACGTCCTGCTTCAATCTCTCAATCTCGTTGTAACCCGTAACCTCGTTGACCTTTCCCCCGAGCAACCCTAGCTGCACCTGTGCATCCTTGCCAAACTCCCTTGCCCGCGTTGACAACAATCGCTTAACATCCTCCTTCTGCACTTTTAGGCGTTTGATCTCTTCGTCCAGGCGAATTTGCAGCTTTTTGGCAAGGGCAGCCACGTCGGCTTTTGAGAATGTCGGCGTCTTGCTGCTGGCCCCTAAGCTGGATTCCATCCGTGTCTTCAGCTCCTTCGTCGTTTTGCTATTCTCGCTGCCATCCGGCGAAGGTCGAGAAGACGAAGCGGATTCCGGGATGCCGAGTGTACCGGTAATCTTGCCGTCACATGAGATGTCGCGCTTGCCATCTTCCCGCATGTCCACCTCTGGCGGATCGTCTGTGGCTTTGGGTCGGGAAACGCCCTTCTTGATGGCCTGCTGCTCTTCAGCGGCCTTTTCGCGAGCTGCTTTCGTCTTGGCAACGTCGCTCAATACGTCTGATATGTAACGATCGACTTCGTTGATGTCGGAAGACGGTCCATACTGGGGATCTTTGTCGTTTTCTCCATCCCAGCCATGCCAGGCGTCATAGTCTTCTATCTTTGATTTTCGCTTGATCTTTGGTGATGAAGGCGAGCCAGTCAAAGTCGCTGCCTTGGTCTTTTCTTGATTGTCGGACCGTTCAAACTGCTCCAGTAATCTCGCAAGCTCGGCCTCGTCTATCTTTACTGAAGAATTCGGCGCATCCGGGGCCCAAGAGGACGGCGTGAAATGGAGATGCCTTGCCCTAAACTCTCGATATCCAATCCACGACTGTGTTGCCGGCCACGGAAGGCTGAAGACCCGGTTTGGCGGGAACTTTGTGCATCTGAGCAGTGCGCCCGCGGCTCGGTTCATCTCCGCCGCGCCCAGTAGGAAGGAAGTACCGAATACTTGAGCTCAGTGACTTGCGACAGCACAAACCAATGGTCGAATGTGCACCCGACTGCAATGTCCGGGTATGCCAACTGCCGCGCCCTCCCAGTCGAAGTGGGTGTAGCGTCGATCGCTCATCTCAACGTTTCAAATCTTGCTTCCGGTTAGGAGTCTTCCGCGCGCCATTGCATTCCCCATCTCCCTCCTATCAACTATCAACGACATCTGCGGCGATTTGCCAGTCTTCTGGCAAGACGTGGCGTGTAGGCGCAAGATCTCTTTCAAAGTACGTGAACTTTTGAGGGCAAAAATGCCATCGTGTGCCCCGCTGCCGTGCTGACGTTGTCGGAGACTATCTAGGCTAACAACCATGGTCTCTGATTCCAGAATTCGTCCTTGACCATATCCACATGCAATACCACAACCTCGCCGTTCGTTCCGTCATATGGCGGAGTCGCCTTCGGTTTCTTCTTTTGCTTGTGTCCGAATAAGGGGTTTGCGATCTTGCGAGGGTCCTCGGGCTCCACTACCGAAGGGACTGCACTTTCCGTGGCGGTCACTCCAGCGTTCTCGCCGATCTGGAATGGATTTGTGCATTAAAGACGAGAAGTGGAAGATGTCGATGCTTTTACGCACCACCTGGACCTGCCTTCTTACAACGGTACTTCCCCTTCTAAATTGTTCCGGCAAGGTGTTATAATTTATGCCGAATCGTTTGAACAGGATCTCATTCTTGTCACCCGATACCGTGCCCTATGGAGACATCTATGAGTCCTATATCATCCACGAGAATCGGCCAACATTGACTTACGGACAAGGTTTGATTCGCTTCGGTTGTCGATTGGCCGCCTTGTAACACGAGAGCCCAAAACGTAGTATTATAGAGATTGTTGATATGCGCTAGATCGCGAAAGAAATTGTCATTCCCATGCCACCTTGTGATTCACGACAGCACGCACTGTCCACAGCTCTCCAACGGAAGTAATCCTTGACTTGAACTTCCGACGGATACTGCACGATCCGCCCATCAAATATCGGGGGATACTGCAGAATCCTCCCCGATGGCATATACTGAGGCCAGTAGAATACGTATGCGGATGTGAAGCAGGATACTATCAAGGTGACAATCTTGCTGCCTTGATACGGTCAACGGGGAAGCGTTGAACGTCATGCATTTGGAAGGCTTACCTTTCACGCCGGCTATATAGCGACGAGTCTCTTCTTATCAGGAAGCTATCGTTCCACCGCAGCATTATCAGCCAATCGGGCACCTAAATGGAACAACACAACCCGGTGCATACCTGTATTCATCGCTTTCTCCAAATCCGACCACTACATCCGGCACTTCTTCAAAGACCCGTTTCGCAGCCCGATCCATCAAATTCAGCGCGGCTTCATCATTCGGCTTTGCAAAAGAGTGCGCATCTGAGAACCTGCAATCCCATCAGCTTCTGAAACGCAGGTTAGCAGCACCAGCGGAAAGACTGACCGATGAAAGCCTTTCCCATCGATGCGGACTACGAGGTATGTCGATGGCAGGAGGTTGTCGGCAAGCTCGAAGTTGCGGACATATTCGAAGCGCGAGTTGGCCATGGTTGACCAACTTCAGCGAGGAAGTGAAGCGAGTGTTCTTCGATGGAGTTTCTTTCCTTTCAAGGAGAGCAAACCTTGATCAGGATCGCTGTCGATACCCTTGACAGTCGAACTTGCACAATATTCGCCGGACCGACTTCGATCGCTTAGGACCTCCACCTTGCTATTCATCATCTGCTTCATCCTTGCAATCATGTTGTGCCCACTCACTTCACTGATTCGCATGGCCTCCAAACGTCATTGTCGGCTCGAACGTTCCTGTACATGCTGAAGAGATGACAATCCTCGGTACACTTAGCTCGATAGGCATGGCCTGCGGGTGAGTCATCGGCTGGGTGACCCTACATGGCCACGTGACGAAGTCTGACTGGACTTGCAGGCCACCACTAATCTACGCGGATCAAGGTAGGTCTCGCTTCGCTTCTGGTTAGAAATGGGAGCTTACCTTTAATCATGATACAGCTCGAACGATATGGCAGAAGCGGTGAGATCCGCTTGTAGTCCGACACGGTGCTTCTCAGTCTGACATGGTCTGCTGCGCACGGCAAACAGGGACTCGTCTGGGTTTTCACATGGTAATGCACTACCCGAGCGATTCATGCTGCCATGGCTATGAGCTGATGTATGCTCGCTAAAGACGTGTGCGGGATCGTAAGCCTGATGAAGCTTATCTTGAACGAGCCCCAATACATAATCATTCCTTCTCTCAAGTAGATCTTGGTCGCCAATATTACGCGATGTTTCTTCTACATTGGCCATCCGTTTGAACTCAGTAAGCCAAGCAGAAATCTGCATGCTTGAAGTTCTCACAAGGAGTTGCACAGCGCTCTTGTATCAGTCGATTCTCCTCATCCTGTCACAGTTAGCCCTCCTTTCGCTCTGTCTACACTTCAAGCCTGCCGAGACGACATTAGCCCCGAAAGGAATACGGTCCTTCTGGCGTTGGAGGTCATTAGGCAGTTATCCAGAATTCCTCGCAAGTATGATCCTCGTCTTGCTGGTACTGCAACTCATCGTGGGTCGTTGGGCATGGTACTATGAATCGTGAGTAGTCTCGATACATTCGCATGTCACCCGTCTGACTCAAATGTCCACGTATCTCAGCCTCGGATACATAGCACTCGGAATCGAATCAACGCTACCTATCCCGCAATTCATATCCAATTGGCAGCGAAAATCATGTGCCGGACTGAGTGACTTGACGGTCCTGTTCTGGCTCCTGGGCGATCTGTTCAAGACGGCCTACTTTTTCGTTCGAGGGAACCCCTGGCAATTTAGAATCACGGCAATCATCACTGTTCTCTGGGATATAGGTTGGTTTCATGGGAGTCTCGCCTGGAATCTGCTGACACCTTCATTTCCGTTATAGGTATCGCCGTTCAAAGATTCACGTACGGGAAACCGCCCATCAACCCGCTGGACGAAGAAGATGACGCCGAGCCTATGGTCTCACGGCGTACGGACGACCATGTTTAGATCGGGTTGTATCTGGCAGTTCGAGTCATAACGTGCTAGCTCATCCACGGTGTCGACCATACAACTGTATAAAGGAGCCCAGAATACCCTCCGTCCGCATTAATCCACCGGCATATCCTTTAGCCTGCGACCCAAATCGAGCCAGGATTTCTGCGAAGTCTCAAGAGATCCGGCCCGATCCTTGGCATACTGCCTAGCCAGCAAGGTAGCTTGACCCGTTTGTCGAGAATGTAACACGAGCATCTCGTGATACATGCAATGCCGTATAAACACTCTGCGGTCTAGCAGCGTCTTGATACTGTTGTTGTCCTGTTCAATGGCGGCCACAAGCTTTTCCTCCTCGGCCTCCCAGGAAGACTTCTTCGCTTGCCGGACGGACGCGAGTTTCTTCTGTTTCGTTTCGACTCGCTTCCGAAGCGTATCTACGGTGTCCTTTGACAGTTCTGATCAGGGAAAAGGGTTTAGCTTATTCGTTTCAAGGGCGCGTAACGATCGCGACTTACTGTCATGACGACCAAAGAGCTGAGTGAAGGCGACAAATATATCTCTTTCTTGCTTGAGCATTTCGATATTCCCTAGTGCAGTATCCTTTGCCTGGACGGGCACATGATTCAGTTATCAATTCCTTTGCCTCTTCCCAACATACCCTTCTATCCGTGTCTTCTGCCTCCCTCGTAAAGGTATCGCCTACGGCGGACAGCCCACGCGAAACTCCCTTGCAGAGGTTACACGCATTCCCTCCTATTCCATTGGCCGTCTCGCTGTCTGCACATCGCCAGCAGCTCATCGGCTGCTTCTCGCTCAAGGTCGCCAACGTCATGGCCATCCTAGCCTGATCAGCGGCGGCGGCCTCCATCCTCTTTACGGCCTTTTCCGCAATCATGACGAGTTTGGAATATGATTCCACAAGGATCGGCAACGAGGACCGGAGAAGATCAAGTTTGGTATCGAGATCCGAGGGGATGCGCATCTCGGACGCCTTGTCGAGAACCTTCTGGGTCGATTCTTCATCGAGATTCACTCGTGTCCGCTTTCTCCATGCTTCGAAAGGACCGCTTTGCGTGAGAAAGACGTTGACCGCTCCGTCGTCCTTGAGAATGGGATGGTTGGCAACAAAGTTGATGAAACGTTTGAGACCCTTGCGCCGTTGTTCAAGAAATGCCTGATCGGGACCGATCCGTTTCGGCGGAAGAGACGGTAAAAGTCTGAATGGCTGTTGAGGAAGGTCTGAATGTGAGCCTTTGAAAGCATTTGTCGTATTGCAGCGTGCTTACATATCGATGCGTCAGACAGTCCATCAGCCAAACAAAGTCCGAGTACCGCCTATGGACGCTACCGCCTGTGCGTTTCTATGGAATGTAAGCTGTCCGCTCACGAAGCGGATCGGACGACAGCAACTCACATCACTCTCCAACTTGTACTTCTGCAAGAACCATCCCTCCTTGTCCGGCAAAAGCGATACCTGTACCGTCTCGAGATCCTTCCACCAGCCCTTCATATTCTCCGCGCTCAGGCCCCGGTCCGCTTCGGCATCGTCCGTCTCTGCGTGATCTTCGGCTTCTTCAATGGGGTTCGTTTGCGAGTATTCGTTGAGCGCGGGTGTATCGTATCCCAAAATCGAGTCGCCCCTCTGCAGGATGCCAGGGGTCCTGACGTTCCCACCGTCCACTTCAGAGCTCATCCGTGACAACCCTGTGCGCTGACTCGCTCCTGCGCCTCCCCAAGGCGATCCAGCATAAGCAGCAGCCAACCCGGGATTACTGGCGGCTACATTCGGTGTACTTGCTGAGCCGAATCCGTTCGAAGATGTCGTAGAGTACCCGCGAACGGGACGCGGGGAGTGCATGGATTTCGGGCCATAGGGGTCCGTGGTCGTGATCGGTGGCGAAGGAAGCGAGGATATTGATAGCTTGGACTTTCCCGTCTCCCCTAAACGAGGGATCGGCAGGTCTGTTACGTTTTGCGATAGGCGCTCAATGGTTGGTTCTGCGAGGAAAGCCGGTGAGACGAGTTCGAAGCTGATTGACTAAGGGCTTACCCTGTCCATTCTGCGCCAGGCCGACTAGGCCAAGAATGACATATATCTGCTGTTTGGATATGCTCGGCTCTGATGGGTTGATGACGGAGCTGATTATCTGGGAAGGCAGAAGGGAGAGTCAATTCAAGCTCTACGAAATGGAATCGCATAGAGGCACTCACTCGTTCGACAGAGGTCGCCGAAAGACCGGAACTTGATAGCAGTCTATGTACGGCCGTCAGGGATATGTATCCGGAACCATCGGTATCCAGCGATTCGATGTAGGTATGATATTGTTTGGGGACATCCTTCTCGGCTGAAAGCGTAGATGCACGATCAGCCTATAGGCATTCGAGATCACGAGTTCCATGACTCCCGACTGACCTATCAAGTTGCTTGTTCCCGCCGTTCCTCCGGCTCCGATACTCATTCCGTTCATCAGCCGCCCCAGCGCGCCCCCGCCTATTGACGCCAATCCACCAGCGATCGCATTCCCCGCACCGCTCGTGCCTGCCAAAGCCGGCGTACGGGATGGTGTTGGAGCGCCAGACCACGGGTCCGCTTCATCCTCCATGTATGTCGATACCGCGAGGGGGTCATAGGTGGATGCGGACAGGGTATTGGAGCCTCCGAATGGCGAAGGAAAGGAGGTCGTTCTTGTGCGCGAGGTATTGCTGCGCATTCGTCAGAGAAGGCTACGTCAGTTTTGCAGTGAATACCGTTCGCGCGATGCGACTTACAACATGATGGCAACTGAGCCGCTGAGCAAACGTACGGCGTCTGCTAGACCTGCCCTCGATGCGATGGTGTGAACGGGTGATCAAGAGATGCAAGATGAGCGGGAGACAGATATATGATATGGTTGAGCGGGTGATGACGACGGCAAGGCACAGTACGGGCTCATGTCCGCTTGTGTCTCAGCCGTGGGCTGGCGGGCCTCACCTCACCTCACCTCACCTCACCAAAGCAGCTACCAAAGCTAGGAATCGGGCTCATTCGACGGGCAGACATTGCGCCCAACTTGCCGACAACACATATCCACGTCGAGGTATTTATTGGGTCACGCTATCCTATCATGTCGCGCAGGCTGGACCTTTCCAAGTTCCGAGGCGGCTCCGACTCCGAGGAGGAAGAAGGAGCATTCTCTGCACGCAAGGCAAGTTTCGTCAAGTCCTCCCAGTAATCCCTCGCGCGCCCTTACCATCGATTCTGCCTGCATTGAACAGAAACCTCCTATCCAACTCGATACTCTCAAGCAGGAGACGTTCTCCCACGGTGTAAGGAAAAAGACCAAGAAGGAAATCGAAAAGGAAAACGAGGAAAGGAAACGTATCGAGGAAGAGAAGTATGTCCCGAAGGCTCTGGCCTATACATGGTCATCTGACATATCCCTTGCATCAGAGCTGCAGCTATCGCACTTGCAGAGTTTGACGAGGCCTTCAACGGAGATGGCGCCGAAGCGGCACCCCGTGGAGGGATGGGCGGGAACAGGTTCGGCGGTGGTTATCCGCCCAGGGGACCGAGGAGTATGGGCGCCGGAGCGGGCTTCGTCCGTGCGGGAGGTAAGCTTGTTGCATGGGACTTCATACAGTCGACACTTATTTCCGTTCTGGCTTCATCTAGGCGATACGACATCGGCTGCATATCAGCCACCGCGGCACATTCCCACCGGGCTTTCCAGACCTGCCATGTCCTCGAATTTCAGGTCTCCCTCGCCTGAACCTTCGAAGCCGAAACCAAAGGGTAAACGAGTGATGGACTCGTTCTTGGAGGAAATCAAACGGTTCGTAAAGTTGCCGAAAGATTCGGAACTGTTGGCTGATATCCCGCGCTACGCCTATCACAGTGAACAGAAGACCAGAGAAGAAAAGTTCGGGCAAGTTGCAAAGAGCAAGTCCAAACCTGCGAAATTCTTAGCGAGGATGAATCTAATCACTACAACCTCTAATCACGTCCGGCTAACACAGAAGAAGGCAGCTCCGTATCCGCTATGGCTGGTTCGTACATCAAAGTGTAACAGGCTGTAGACACCCTGGACCGAGTCTAACTCATTCACGATGGATCGGGTAGCCTGGGAGAAAGCACGAGGCTCGCACGATTTTGGTGATCCAGAGGTCAGCTTGTCACGGTATATTATGTCGTCGAGGCTGATGTTATCGGGTCCTGGCTTGTCTCTACAGACCACAAATCTATTCGTTGTGAGTAATGTATACCAGCCTGATACGTCTCGAATCCTCACTTCCAGACGCTCCTGCATCATAGTCGAATCTCCCCTCAGCAATCTCAGAGAAAAGTCTGGGCATGTTCTTTGCAAAATACGGGCCTGTCGGAGCTGTCAAAATCATGTGGCGTAGGTCTCGCAGCCGTTCCCGCGGCTGTTCTCGGCTTCGCTCACGACAAGATGTTTCGCCTAGCTCGAGGTGACGAAGATGCGGCTTTCGGAGCTCATATGGCAGCGCCTCGACGACCCAAGGCGGGTCTGTCCGGCTTCGTTGCTTACATGAAGCGCAGCGACGCAGAACGAGCAGTCAAAGAATTGGATGGCTTCGACTGGGGCGGCTGCGTGCTGCGTGTTGGCTGGTCGAAGATGATTCGGCCTCCTGTCAGAGCCATTTACCGTGAGTCACTCCGGTCACGATCAGGCATGCGTCACTGAAGCATTCGTTTCTCGCTGCTTTGCCAGAGTTACCCAATGTCCGCGAAGATAGAGATCGCTCTCGATCGCCAAAACGCCGGCGGCGATCTCGCTCTCGTACACCTCCCCGTGACAAGGACACGCGACGTTCGAGCCGAAACGATTCTCGACCGCATCCTTCGGATAGAAATGGTTCTGCCCGTCGGTCTGCTTCTCCGCGCGATTCTCGGGATCGTGGACGCCGACGTAGTACCGGCCGGCACAGTGACACATCGAGCTCGTGGTCTGGGTCATCCCGCTCGCGATCCCCTGCACCCCGTGCCAAACGATCTCGTCACGATGTCATTCTTGACAAGATGCTAGACAAAATAGGTCGAGAAAAAGAAAAGTTTATTGCAGCAGTCGCGCAGAAGGTTCGAGAACATGGCGCGAAATTCGAGGATGTGCTTCGAGACAGAGAGGCAAAGAACGAAAAGTTTGCATTTTTGAGAAACAAGGATGTAGGTTCACATTTCATCTCTTGGGATTCGATGAGCGCTACTAAAACTTGTCGGAATCCGCAGCTACCCGAATATCATTTCTATCAGCTTTGTCTCGACTCGCGGTATCGTCTGCCAACGCCTCCGCCAGACGCGTTCACAGATGATGTGGGTCGCATTGCTGAGCTCAGTGTTTCGCAACTGACATGAACTTTGCAGGGCAAAGCCGAGTTGTATTCGTCCGACTCGGCAGAGGATTCAGAAAGAGAGCGGACTCGTAAAGGTACTCTAGGCAAGAACGCACGCAGGCGATTCGAAAGCGGACTCCGCGCGATGACGGGTACTCGTGAAGAGATTGCGCGTTTGATGGAGTTCGCAATGGTGCACGCTGATGCAGCAGAAGAGGTCAGTCGACCTTTCACTTTTCCAATCTGCATCTGACATGAACTCTTTGGGCTTAGGTCAGCGAAATCGTCTGCCAGAGCTTGATGTTGGAAGCCACGCCAGTGCCACGGAAATTGGCACGACTGCACTTGATATCTGACATACTGCATAACTCGGTAGGTATTGTGTGGCAGTCTATCGGACAAGACCCATTAACCCTCCCCTGTGTATGCTTTTCTAGGCTTCGCCCCTTCCTAATGTTTGGCGATATCGTCAGGCTCTGGAGGCGAGACTGCCCCCCGTGATGGAGCATCTAGCGGACCTGCATCGTAGCTTGGTGGCGTACGCTGGACGTCTTTCCGGAGAGTCGTTCAAGAGCCAAGTCGTCTTTGTGCTCGAGATTTGGGAGAACTGGTAAGCTCTCTCCACAACCGAAGTTGACCGCTAGCACTCAACTCTTCCGCACAGGATTGTCTTCACACCACAAGTCACCGAGGTGATGCGGTCGATACTGAACGGCCGTACGGCCGATCAGTCCGAGCCGAATGCCAAACTGGCCGTGGAGCAGGCTACGGTCGAAAGCCAGACTGAAGGCAGTACTCCGGCCATGTCTTCGAAATTCAAGACCGGCGGCTTCAAGAAAGCGTTCGTACCGGTTGATACCGCCCACGCGAGCCAGCAATTGGTGGTCGCTCCAGCCGCAACGAATCTCGAGGACGCCTCAGCGAATGTCGAGAATGATCTCGATGGTGAAGCAATGGATCTGGATGACGATATCGACGGAGTGGCCATAGCCGCGGATGATATTGATGGAGTCGCCATGGGGGATAATGACATCGATGGGGTGTCGATGGAGGATGAAGACCTCGATGGAGTTGCTATGGTCGACGACGAGGATGATCTTGATGGTGTAGCCATAGTCGAGTGATTTTCCGAGATGACTTGATCTATAAATGCTCGTCAAGTATGAAGGATGAACGGCGTTGCATGATGCCCACTCATGATGTACATAGCTCCGTCTGTACCCGCATGTCGTCTGGCTACTACTACTCAATGCTCATCTGTTACCTGTACGGCATCGCCGGAGTTCTGACAAGTCTCCGTGAATTGTCCTGCAGCTTTTGGAGGCGATTGAGCAGTGAGGCGGGCTGTGACGTTATTACGGCGTTCGAGATGATCATGGTCGGCCTGGACGTGCACGAGCGGATGAGGGAGCTATCTAAGGGTGATAGGCTGATGAGCGAGCTCGAGGAGTCTGATGAATTCCCTACTATAGTATGCTTAATGTCATGCTATAGCTAATGTGATTCACCGTGCGCTCGATCAATCGCTCGATCGCTGCAGCAACGCCGGCTCAGCAGCTGGCTCAGCTGCCAGATATCGTTGCGAGGATGCCACCGGTGCCAATGAAGACCAGCTGTCGCCGACACCGACGTATCTTCGTATAGGGCAGCGATGAACATCGTGCCAGAGTGATCACTGAGACTCACGGGCCGAGACGGATCATCAATCTTGACGACAGACAAGCCAAGTTACAATGGCGAGTCGCGTTCCCCCCAACACGGAACCCACGCCCGCGGAACATCTGCCAGCGCCCCCCTCCGCTTCTCTCGCAAAGCCGGCAGACTGGAGAAATACGTTCAAGGTATGCACTGCAGGTCGATCCGTGCCGGAAAGTATTACGATCTGAAGCCTTCAATCTCAGGATCGACAGCAGCAAGCAAGCAAGTTTATGGATCCTTGCGAGGCAGCAGCGAAGGCATCTCAGAATTGTATGGAGCGCACGCACTACAACCGTGACGAGGTCAGTCCAGTTCCACCCGACCAGAGTCTCGCTTCACTGAGATTCTGGAAAATGCGAGCAGTGTCTGGATTTCTTTCAGGTATACAAAGACTGCAAATCTTCATGGGTGCGTTGGAACTGTTGCACCTCGTGAATGCTACGGCTGATTTCGGTGGGTAAGCTGGAGCAACGACGACAAGACAGAAGGGCTGGTAGGGGATGACCGAAGGTAGCATTTACCGCAGCATTGCTTTTGGATTTGTTGCAGAGTAAGAGCCAATGGACCTGTATCAAGAATTTGAGTCCAAGAGTGGATTGTAACCATCAACATACTTATTGACAGTGTGTTCGGCTTTCGCGCTATGGATACAGCATGAGATTATGCACCAATCCTTCAACCTATACATGCCCAGCATCAAGCTTGAGCCAGGATTATACAATTACACCATTATTTGACCGAAAGCTTGACCCGTCCAGCGGCGCATCTGCCAAGTTGTCTATAGGTATCTCCTCGTAGTCCATCGTACCGGGTCTTCCTTTATTGTGACCGGCGGAAATCGAAAATTTGCGGCCTCTGACACGGTTCTTCACGGCTTGCAGCACATCCGTCATCTGAATCTTGCCAACATTGCGCTGACGCCTGCTCTCCACCAAGAAGATTGAGCGTTCCTTCATGTCATCCGCCAAATCGCGCAACCCGACTAGCAAACCACCAGTTTCTACCGGTTCTCCCGGTATGACTGCGGATGCTGGCCTTCTCCACCACTGCCAAGAAGGAAAGAGACATCCGTCAGAGCCTGTCAGTATCCCACATCATAAAAACTCACCCTTAACGTCAAGGAAGAAGCGACTACAGATACGCTGGAGAACGCCATGGCCAAGCCTGCCATCATCGGATGTAGATGCCAACCCCAAGGCAAGAAGAACCCCATGGCGAGAGGGATCATGAGAATGTTGTAGAAACATGCCCAAACGAGATTTGCCCTGATTTTACGGAATATCGTCCTACCAAGATCAAGGGCAGCGACGACGTCCAGCAGGTCCGATCGCATGAGAACGATATCCGCGGCCTCGATTGCAACAGAAGTCCCCGAAGACATTGCAATACCTAAAGAAGAAGCAACCAATGCCGGTGAATCGTTGATTCCGTCTCCTACCTGATTCAGCACAAACCGTCAGCTCAAGCTGTGTCGTCTGCCGTACATAGACAAGACATACCATAGCCACTCCTCCTGCATCTGCCTCCATGAGATCCCCAACAATCTTCGCTTTTCCCTTTGGGCTGACACCGGCGTATACATCGTTCTCGTCAATGCCGACCTGCCGAGCCGTGGCTCTTGCTGTAGCGAGCGCGTCACCGGTTAGCATCGTGACCCTGATGCCCATCTGCTTGAGTGACTCTATTGCTCTCATCGAAGACAGCTTGGGTGCATCCATCAACGACAAGGCGACAATTGGGACAGGAACATTCGGGACAGGAACACTGTGACTATCCGCGTTCGAGGACATGATAGATGCGAAGATGACTGTCCTCGCTTGATTCGCTTGATGATCCTCGAATGCTTCCAAAACCGCCGGAAA